>WBMY01006614.1:407363-443524 GCA_013397315.1 Donacobius atricapilla
GAGATAGAGATAGAGATAGAGATAGAGATAGATAGAGATAGAGATAGATAGAGATAGAGATGATAGAGATAGAGAGAGGGAGAGATAGACAGGCAGGTGTCGGCCGAGGATGGCAGAGTCGGGTCGGTGCCTGTGTCTGCCCTGGTGCGTGTCGGTGCGCACACACGGTGTTCCCGATCTCATGGGCATGTGGGCACGGCAAACACCGTGCGAGAAAAGAGCAGAGTCATTTTCGGCTACTGGAAGCGTAAATTTAACATTGTTCATACAGTAACTGAAAACCCAGAAAGTAAAAAAATCCACAAACCTGCCGTGCAATTTTTAAAGTAAGTTTTCATACCAGAGCCACGCTGGAGTTTGTCATAGTAGGGAATACTTCAGAGTCAGAGCAACTAAAACCCTCTTGGTAGAGAATTTTGTGTTCCCCTGGACATTCAACACATTAGGCACAAGGCACTGCTGAGAGGTATTTATTACAAAATCATGTATTGGGCATTTAGAGTAAAATTTATTCATATCCTGTCTTAGACCAAAGGACTTTGTATGGGAATATAAGAGAGAGAAATCCCTTGCACAGATGCATTTCTATGCATAAACGACATGCAAGAGGAATTGCTCAACAAACTCAGAAAAAATGTCAGCTGTTCAGCTTGTTCAGATTTCCAGTGGGTGAAACAGGAGGACAGGTTGCTAATCCACCTTCCATTCTCCTGTTCTTTAAATATTTGTCAAGACTTCCAAGCCAACAGTAGTGGACAAACCTTAGAAGAGTGTTTATTCTGTGGAAGAAAGTTTTCCTTTCAACAAGAATATTACCTACCCCTTCATCTCAGGGTCCAATTAAAAGTCTGGTTTAGCTTTCAGGTCGTTTTCTATTCAGCTACATATTAAGAAAATAATCAATGTAAATTGCTCTTTTTGTAAATAATAAGGTTACTATAGTTGCCTTGTCTGAAATGGTCAATAAAATATGGATTTCTATGAGTCTAATAATTTGTAGTAAACTTTGCTCTCAGTTATCACTAGAAAACTTTAAATCTCCTTTTAGCTTCCTGGTTTTGTAGTGTAGTGTTTGTTTTTTCATTCCTTTTTGTATTTTAGTGGGAAGTATACTAATGCTGTTTAGAAGGGTGAAAAATACACTGCTACATACTGGGGTAATAACAACAATATGCAACTGGTGTCCGCTTTCAGGGTTTCAGGGGTTTTTTGCATGGATGAAAATTTGAGCTGTGGAAAATAAGGCTGTCTGTCATAATCAAACATTCTTCCCTGTGCTCACCATAAACCATTTTTACAGTCAATTGGTAAAATAATACAGTGCAGCTGTTTTATCCACTTCATTTTGATTCTTCAGTTATTCTGGATGTTTTGTATCATGACAACTATTAATAGAAGGGCAAAATGTGCTAAGACTGAACTTCCATATTTCTATTTCTAGCTTTTTCTCCCACACTATAGCATAATATGTAACTACATTCTGAAAAAATTATCTGCAGAAAGGAGCAAGAGCAGAATATGAAGCTATTTATTTACAGAAAGAAATTTGGCTTCATCCTACATCTTTTACAACTCGGCCTGCATATTCAGCACAGATAATAGTATTTAAGAAATAGATAAGCCAAAATCAGTGGAATTTTAGATGCTTCAGAAGCACATGGGTCAACTGAATTTTTGTTTGCATTGCTACACAAAGAAAGTTAATGCTTACGTACTCTTGATCTCTGAAAGCATTTTTATATCTTAGTCTAGTCCAAAAAGACAGAAGTGGTTAGAATTATATATTAGATATATATTAGTCTTCACTACAGTGAAATGGCTGTATATGAAAGGAAAATTACTCTCCAGTTGCTAAACTGCCAAGTTACTGTTAAACCTTTATTTGGAATTCTCTTTTCGAAACATTCACATGCTCAGTATTCTTGGATGCAATTAATAAAATGTAACTGCACTTTTATTTTTGGGCTTGCAAAGCAACCAATATTCAAAAAAAGAAAATCTCACTACTTAAAGGCATTCTGGGCAGAAATAGAGCACAAGGCAATGAAACAAATGTTTCAGCATTTAAAACAATAAGGCAAGATTTTGTAATAAGCATCCAGCTTTTGACTTTGGCATTTCTCTGAAAAACAGAAATGGAAAACCAGAAGCTTCTACTGCCTTTACATGGAACTGTTGATGACTGAAAACTGACAGCTGCATGACTGCATTGACTCAGAAATAAATAGAACAATGTGATTACTGCGATAAGGTAAATTCCAGCAGCACTCTTCCATCCTTGGGTTCAGCTGGAGCTTTTTGATTTGTTACACTTTGACTTCATGTCCCTTGGAGAACAGACAAGGTGTGTGTCTGCTGCAGCTCTCTGTTATTCTGAATGCACAAACAGATTCCAGGATCACCCCCTTGCTCTTGTGAAGAGAAATCTCAGGCTGTTAATATTCTAACTCACAGTATTCAAACTGTGATCCACTCAGACTCAGCTGGCCAACAGTGCAAATCAAACCTCTCCTTGGCTTGACTAAGGAAAGCTGAATACACATTAATAGCAATCATTAAGTTGTAAAAGACCACCAAGATCATCAAGTCCAGTGTTCCAGTGAACACCGCCTTGTCAACTAAGCCACAGCACTGTCATGGACAGTTGTTTCTTGAACACTTCTAAGGATGCCGACTCCATCACTTCCCTGGTCAGCCCATTCCAGTGCTTAATCCTCTTTTCAGTGAAGAAACTCTTCCTGATGTCCAATCTGAATCTCCCACAGCTGTTTCCTCTCATTCTGTCACTGGTTGGCAGGGAGAGACCAACCCCCACCTGGCTACGAACTCCTTTCAGGCAGTTGTAGAGAGTGATAAGGTCCCCCCTGAGCCTCCTTTTCTCCAGGCTAAATAACCCCAGCTCCCCCAGCTGCTCCCCATAGGACTTATTCTCTAGAACCTTCACCAGTTCTGTAGCCCTTTACTGGAATCACTCTTACAAGCTGTGTTCTATCTTTTTTTCTCTCCCCCGTCCTGCAGGGAAGGAGAATGATAGAGAGGCTTGGCAGGCACCTGGTGTCTGGCCAAGGTCAACTCACCACAACAGGTCAGGTTTTAATGCTATGAACTCCAACTCTGGCATCCCCTGATACACTAGCCCAGAAAAGCAAAGCTTTTGAGATTTCCCCAAAAGCCCTGCCTTCACAGAAAAAATCATGGTTTCAATGTTTCTGGACATAATCCACAATACAAATTGCAAGTGAAAACATACAAGTTAATCTCACACACCACTGAAGTTACAGCTTGATGTAAACCTTTTTTATATTTAAAAAAAATGTTGAGCAGCCAATAACTGTATATTTTAGCATTTGCATATGTTTTAGCCTTCTTTTTTTTTGAATACAACTTAGTTGAATTGTTCAAAATAATGGATAGGAAAGATGGGCTCAGTGCTAGGTCTAACAACATCAACAGCAGAACTTCTACAGTTTGCTGAAAATTTTGAGGGTTCAGATTAGCAATAGTTTACCTATTTCAAATCAATTTTTACATCAAGGCTCTAAAGAAGAGCAGTACTAAATCAAATACTCTAAACATTCTGTTCAAAGAAATCTATATTGAGTAATAAATTTTAGAATCTTCAGGACTTGGATTCAAAGGTCTAAAATGTACTGAATGCAATCTGAAGAGGAAATTCTAAAGATTAGTTTACTTTTCATGGTATTAGCAAAAACCATGGTAATGAAATTGCATCTACTTTCTCGTGGACTTTAAAATCAACATTTAATTATTAATAAGATTTCAGGGATATATCCTAATCCAAGTAGATAAAATAGCCAGTGTTGAAATATCAGTATATCTTAACTTTTTCAAAACATTAAAGTACAACATCTATTCACTGTTATTTCAAAGTATAGACTTCTGCTGGTGTGAATAAAAACAGTGATCTAGCATATAATATTTTTGTTGCAGTCAAGACTTCAGGATAGATTTTTTTTATCTAACAGCTGAAAGTGCAGACATCATAGATAGCTGAGTCCATAAAACTGTTAACCAATGATTCAGCTTCTATACAACAAGACTATACCAGGAAATGCCACCAGGTCATTAATTATGTGGTTGAACACTATGACTGATCAACTAGTTTTTGTGCAGCAGGCACAGTAATAGAACTGTCCTAGAGAGCTGAGTATCAGTTCAAAGTAAACAACCAAAGTAAACTTTTGGGATGAAGAAGCAGTCTTTTCAGTGAAGGTTGACTTTTTTACTGCAAGTATCCATACCAGTTCAATTCTTTCAAGTTACATTTCATCCCATACCACACAGTTCCCCTTCACCTTTCTTAGTGGCATAATTCATGAGTACAGCTGTACTTAAGTGAAGAAACTTGCCAATTTGGACACAAATTGTCTAGTCAAGTCAGCAGCAACATGGTAACCCTATTTGAGAACAGCAAAGCAGTGGGAGTCTTGTGCAGGAGAAAACCTCAGTTTTGCTTTATTTTGTTTATTATATTAAGAAAAGGTCTAGGACTAAGCACTGACAGCTGTTGCCTGTTATTTAAAATTTGCTCTAATCAAGCCCAATGAAGTTCATCCATCCTGAAAGCTTCTCAGTCAGGGATGAGTTAAATTACAAAAATAATCTAGCCAACATGTAAATAGTGGGCTATATAAGCAATACAAGGCTTTAGTTTCCCCAACAGTCTTTCAAGTTACTTATTACATCCCTGAAATGATGGCTTTAACTCATTGCTTGCTGGTGGTGATTCAGATCATTCTGAATCTGCAATAGAAAAAAAATATTAAAGTTTACAGAATAACTTCAACCATAATAATAAAAAGGTCAGCTAAAATTTATGGTTTCTTCCTCATGTCAAAATACAGATAAATTCCGCTACTTTTTATTTTGAATTAACAAGACAAACAAGCTACCTAAGAAATTTGCAGTATGATGCAAATCTGTATCCCAAAACAAAGGGATTATAGATTTACATGTGGAATGGGTTGAATCTCCTTCCTGATGTATCTAGGACTTATTCTGTGCAAGTGAGAACAGTGAAAGCTCCATCTCAAAAGGGAGTTGCAAGTTGCTCATGCTGCCAATTGCTTTGGATGAACAGAAGAAAGCACCCAAGCAGGAAAAGGTAAAAGCACTACCTTCAGCAATACATGAATGAAAAAGACAAGGTCAAAACTGAATGAAGATACACATCTGGATGAAACCATATTGTTAAGAGTATTAAAAGCAATCTCCTTTTACACTGAGATACAGAACCAATCTCAATCGGAATAGCTATAATTGCAAGCAAAGCAATAAAAGCAAAGTACGCATCACATTATCAAAAAAATTGAAAAAGAAAAGCATCAAAAATCAGATATATCTATATGTCAATCGACTCAGCACACTGACTTTTCAGCAGCCTTTACAGTGTACTCATATTTTTCTTCTCTATTGCCTAAGTGGTATAAACAAACTAATTTTATTCTGAAAAATGAACTTCAAGTTCTCTTTATATCTCATATGTCTCATTAGAGGCACACACATTAAAGAAATCAACTATCACCACATTAATCAAATTGAGATTTTGAAATCCCCTTTAATTTTACTCACAGTAATAGGAAAGAAAAACGTAAGCACACAAGAAAGTTAAATAGAATCTGAAAACAGAGAAGAATATTCAAGGTTTTCTTTCATGCTGAGGAAGAGCACTTTTAGACTCCATGGCTGAATTGTTGGATCACTGAGCCTCTCAAAGCAGCATCCTCTGCATGATCAGAGTTTGCATACTTAAGTTAACTTGAAGAGTGGCTTCTCAGGTTATGCATTCCCCTTCAGATCCAGACTGAGATCTGGCTTCATCCCTCAGTTCTATGACATTTTTTCTTCTGAACAAAACCACACAACTTCTAGTTCTCTGTTTTTTTCTGATACTCAGCTGGAGGAAGAGGTTTTGCACACCACAAAAAAAAAAATAATAATACTGTAGATACGTTAATGGAAGACAAACAGATTAATTCAGACAGAGCTGAAGTGTCAGAGAAATTAAAATACCTGGTCTCTAAGACTTTCATACATTAATATATCGTCAAGGGAATAATGACAATGCCCAGTGTATACAAAAGGATTCCCTAACTCAAATTAAAAAAAAACAAAATCTGGTGTGAGCAATGGGAGGTCCGAAGGCATTTCCAAAAACTGCTATATAAAACTGATATAGCTAGCATGGTCACCAAAGCAAAAGGTCTTTGACAGAACTAAGGGAAATTTTCTCACCCTTTAACCTTTATACTTAAGTGTTTTCAAGTGAAGTCTTCCATAGCTATTATTACCGTGCATGACAAAGTAAGGTTTGAAAGCAAAGGTGAACATTGGATAACTTTTTTCTCTTAAACTGTTGAAATTCCACTGCCTTTAACCATGTGCATATATTTATTTTGACAAATTTCTACAAACAGTGATCTATTCCTTAAACAGGAGTATCAATGACACTTTTGACAGAAGTTTTCAGAAAAATATTAGGGGCAAAAGAATATTCACAACACAGAAGCAACAAATATTTTACAGTCTGCTTAAATTTAGGCAGGATGGCTGTGTCTCTGCAGTATTTTACAGAAGCACATCACAGAGAAGCTCCTGGATCAGAACACAGAAGCCCCTGGATTGGAACAGAGCGTACTGCAATTGTAGAGATGAAAAAAGCCCATGAAAGCACCTGCCTTCGCTGACTACAAACAGGAGCACTCCTTTTTTAGCTGGTCATAGGGTATTGTTAACTAACCACAGCAATTCAATGTGTCTCACTGTATTCAGAGCCACACAAATACTGAGGCTGCCCTCTGCTGTTACCTTGAGACTCCAGCTCATTTTAAAACAAACCGCTTAAATAATGTTACCTTCAGGGTGCTCACTATTTTCTGATGTTTCTTCAGTCTTTTTTTCCCATCCAGTACACTGCTGAAACCAGACAGTCCCATAACCATTGCTAAATAATTTGCTAAAATTTACTGCTTCACTTTTTCTCTGAGCAGGCCTGTAAATATAAATATATTAAAGGAAAATAAAAGCAAAAATAAACAAAAATGGGGGCTATGTGGAAAAATCGTATTTTGCACAGAAAAAGCATTATAATTTATTTCTAATTATAATATCAATTTTAAAATATAACCATTTATAGCCTTATAATTTATTTATAAATAACAAAACATATATTCTACATATAATCATCTAAGAAGAAAAGACACATGATAAACAAACAAACAGAAGCACAGAACTATGCCTGATTTAGTACTGTGTAAATTGACATGAGAAGAGCCATCTGCTTTATTGGAATTTTACATGTATAATGCTTATAACAGTTCTGGTCTTAAAGACAAAAAGTGCAAAAGGGATATCCTACAAAGAACATAAAAGTGAAAAAGGCTGACAGTACTCATTCTGTGGTGCATTAAAGTGAAATTATGTCACACATTTTCCCTTAAATTCTTTGACAGTTTAATCACTTATTTGGCAGCCTAGTTCTAAAACATACTAGGATTACTGATGATTGAGCTATAAATTTTTAAAATTAAGTAGCAGAAACAATTCAGCTGTGCACACAGCTGATGATGTGATTACATCACATCACACATGACATAAAAATTTTCTTAGAACACCTCTTCCAGGTGTTGATTAGAGTATTTTTGCTCTATCTGACCTTATAAAGGCTACAGTTTATGTCTTTCCTCAAAGTGTCAGTCCTACTTGTTTCTCTGTAACCAACACTGACAGAACTAACAATGTAGATTATAATTTTCACCGGTTCACTGGAATTAAGAAAAAACTCAGTTTAGAATACCATAAAAGTCTACTACATGAAGATATGCAACTCTATGCTTAGTTTTCCAAACACAAAGTTATATTCAATAATTTTCTTATGTGAGTTCAAGTACTGTTATTTTAGTTGCGTTAGATGCTTTTAAAACTATTTTAGCATCACATATGATAGCAATTTTAACAGAAATAAAGCTCTACAAGGTCCATACACATATCCACTAATTCCTGCAATTTCACAAGGCGCAGTTTTACTTGTACGCATGAACAGTTGCAGGCTTGGGTGTTTAATGATTTTCATAAATGTACTACTTACATGGGCGGGAAGGAAAGCTTATTTGCTCCACTAAATTCCTTGTTTGTAGAAACAGTTGGCATTCTGCTTGGATATTTAGGGCTTATAGGTGGGAGCTTTACCTGTGTTAGAGAAATCGTAGCTCAAAAAAGAGGAGTCATGAAAATGATAACCAAGATTATATGATAGCCCTCATAAGTGAGGGTGATATTAAAGGCCTAAATGTGTTCAAATTTCCATGTCTTCTGTACATTATTTCCATCAGTAATAGTAATGGATTATTGAGGAATAACAAAAGATAAAGCAACTAGATTCTAGATACCAGAATAACCTTAGTTATTCTACATGGGATTAACTGTTTGCTCTCTCCACAGTGTGCTCTACACAAGCCTTCCCCTCATAGCACACTTCTACCCAAAATTAAGCTTCAAAATCAAACTTATCCATTGCAACCTCATCTTGGTCCATTTCCCTGTATGCAGAATATGAAAACAGACCAGTCTCACTAAAGTCAGGAGGACTAGAAATTAACTTACAGTTTAATTGCTACTTCTTTTTTGGTTTGTTGGGATTTTTTTTTTTTAACAAAAAGCATAAAACTTCCTATATAATAAGAAAACTGTTCTGGTATATTAGTTAGGAGTTTAATATTCAAACCAATACATATATATTGGGGGAAGCCTACAACACAAAAATATATTTTACTTTTATCATCTTTCCAATGACAGGTAAAGAAACTCAGTTTTGACTAAAAGACTGAAAGATGACACCTAGAAAGCCATGGAAATACAACACACTCCAGAACTGAAAGCGGGAAAACCTATACGTAGTGGAGAAATATGAGCAACACATACCAAAGCTCTTTATTTTAACTTTGATCAAAATCAACAGCTACTTAAGGGTCAACTTACTTCCCTCTCAAATAAAAGCATGAAATTAAATATCCTCAACAACCCCCAGATACTTTTCATTGACTGCTAAGAAATTATGAGTTAAAAAAACAAAACATCTTTAAAGACTACTTACAGCTTCCTTTGTTGCATGAAGGGGACAAGGGGAAAGTCCTGAAGATAGCACAAAATTTTCAAAGCTTATTAACAAAGTTTTTGTGTTACACTAATATATCCTTTTAATTAGAATCTACATATTATTTGACCATTTTATTTTTTAAACATGCAACACAGGAGAGCGCCTCATGGAATAAGATATATTAGTTGCAGGTTATTTAGAAAAAAAACAGGACAGGGTAACTAAAAGTGAAATGTATTGCTCTGTAAACTCACAAGTACATACAGGATAACAATACCTTCCACCTATATAGACATAGCTACTGCATTACAGTTAACAGAGCAGTAGATCATGAAGTGTAAAACTTAGATGCATCAACAGCAGTCACACTTGGATTGCACACTACAAAACACCCATGAAAACCTCTATAAGGAGAAGATTCCAAAATGTAAACACACCAAAGACTTCTCAAGCAGCCTGAGCACACTGAGTATGGAAAGAGCAAACAAAAGTATAATGGCCTTTGAATATATCTAATCAATGAAATCATTTAGAAGCCACTAAAAAAGCAGATCTGACTGTTCAGAGAATGGAAGTTTTCTTATTATCTGGAAGAAAATGAAGCCTAGGACAGACAGTTGTACTAATTCTGAGCCAGGATGTCAACGCAAACGTGTAAAGTCAGTGCTGAAACTCCTTCAGACTTCAGTGGAGTCAGACTGGGACTGGATTTGTCAAAGAAGAAGAGACGAGATTAGCAAGAGCATGCAGTGATATCAGAGGCAGTTATGTGAGATGAAAAGGAGGGTCTTTTTCCAATCTGGAGGTTAAAAACCACATTAGCTGCTTAGAACTGCTTTTCAAGTTTGTTCACACTGTTTGCTGAAGCAGCCTACTTGTGCTTTACCTTTCAAAAATGCCATCCTATCATGCAGAAATGATAGCGCTGTCTTCCGTCTATCACTAGACTGGACCACTTCAGACTTGACATGCAAGTTTCAGATCTAGGACACAATTACCTACAGTTTCAGCTGACAAATACAACCTCAGGTGACATTCGCCACATGCTGAAGGCAGGATGGCACGTAGGGCAACACAGACACACGACTCAATTTGATAGTCAGGATACAGAAATAGCAAATGGAGAGAGATGAGATTTTCCTCTCAGCATCAAATAGAAGCACCAGGAAAGGAGGTCTAGTAATTAAAGAGTTAATTAAAGAGTTAATTAAAGGACGAGGGGAGAGAAGAATCTAAAGAGATTTGACTAGAGACAGAAACAGGTTCAAATTGTCCAAAATTAAGTCAAGAAAAGAAGAGGGAAGAGGAAAGTCAAACGGAAAAGTCTTGAAGGCTGTGAGCAAGAGCATTGTTTAAAATGTTGTCTTTCTTGGCATGAAATGAGAGACTAGCATAAGCTGCAGGGATCAAAACACTCCCTTCTGTTCAAGTAAACCAATTAATGACAAAAGTAGCAAGGGAACAGACCAGAATTTGGCTTTGGAGGGCACCTGCAATCTGTTCAGGTGCTATTTGTTACTTTGCTGGGCAAATTCAGCATTAAAAGAAGACTCTTGTGCCACTACTCTCCAATGATTACAGCTGAGAGGGCTTTTTCCCTTTGACAAGCCTCTATTTAGCAGCCATCAACTTTCCCAGATAAAACAAACAACACAGGGCTTTTTTTTTACAAACAAACCACCCAAGACATGCTCTTGGTTTAAAGTGTTTTCTCCCTCTGTGAAGAGATGACAACAATATACTCTAAAAATTACTATGTTTATTATAAATACACGTCTATTAACCTTTATTGATTCAAAAAACATGACATAGAATATGTATTGTGCCTGGCTAGTATATGAAGAACAATGGATATCTGCAGCCAGCATGATAAGATAAAAGCTTTCAGATGAAATCCTGGCTCCTGTGTGATCAAGGACAAAATTCTAGATTACATTTCAAATCTATCTGAAGTAAAATCCTGACATCAGATGAGCAATCATTTTGCTACAGCACACACATACCTAAGTACATATGCATACATACACAGATATTTCAGGGAAGTGCCTGAAAGAGAGCACTTGGGAGATGAAGGAGCAATTTTACTGGCTGCAGGGATACTGCCAATTGCTGATGCAAACCCTGATGATACCTCCAACTGATCTCTAACTCACACAGGCCTCTCTCCTTCTTAAGGTCACAGCTTTTTCAACCCAACCCAGCTGGGCCATGAGATGCCCAGGCAAAAGGATCACAGAATCACAGAATGGTTTGGCTTGAAGGGTCCTTAAAGATCATCCAGTTCCACCTCCCCTGCCACAGGGACATCTTTCACTAAAACAGGTTGCTTAGAGCTCCATCCAGCCTGACTTTGAACACTTCCACAAAGTGGAATGGGGCATCCACAACTTCACTGGGGAACTTGTGCCAGTGCCTCACCACTCTCACAGTAAAGAATTTTTTCCTAACATCTAGTCTAACTCTACTCTCTTTGAGTTTGAATCCATTTCCCCTTGTCCTGTCACTCCATACCCTTGTAAAAAGTCCCTCTCTATCTTTCTTGCAGGGTCACCTCCAGGTACTGTAATGTCACAATTAAGTCACCCCAAAGCCTTCTCTTCTCCTGGATGAACAATTCAGAACAAATTCTCTCAGCCTTTCCATAGGAGAGCTGCTCCATTTCTCTGATCATCTTTGTGCCTTCCTATGGACTCCTCCAACAGTTCCCTGTCCTTCCTGTGCTGGGGCCCCAGAGCTGGATGCAGCCCTGCAGGTGAGATCTTACCAGAGCAGAGGGGCAGAATCCCCTCCCTCACCTGCTGCCCACGCTGCTTTGGATGCAGCCCAGGACACGCTTGGCTTTTGGGGCTTTGAGTGCACATGGGACACGACCCAGCCTCTCACCCACCAGTACCCCCAGGTCCTTCTGGGCAGGGCTGCTCTGGATCTGTTCATCCCCCAGCCTGTGCTGATAACAAGGGATGTTCTAGCACAGGTGCAGGACTTTGCACTTGGTCTTATTAAGCCTTCTGAGACTTCCATGGAGTGCTTCTCCCTGGGCCAGAAGTCCATCACTTTGCCATGAGCACAAAGGCTAAAGCCTTCATACACTAACACTCTGCTGATTTGCAAAATTCCCAGAAGAGTAAGACTTATTGCTATGATAAAGGCATTAGGAAAGAACTACAAGATCCATCCTGAGGCATGGAGAACCAGGTAATGGTCCCCCAGATCTCCAGTTCTCCTCTACACAGCAAAACCCACAAAGAACAGTAGAGATTTTAATACTTCAGAACAAAGCAGCATAAAGGCCTAAACCTTCAGAGCAAGGGCTCACTTGGGAACAGTGTTTTCCAAACCGAGCAGAAGAGATGCCCTTAGAGGTTAAATGGTTTTGCACTTGTTCCTAAGGGCACCCTTTGGGATTTAACTCCACAATTGCATCATGCATGTCTCTTCTGAAAAACTGCTTAGTCACACTGGACTGAAAAATATTTTCAATACAGTCAGTCTCATACTACCAAAAATACTTGAGGTAGTTTGCTGCTGCAGTGTCATCATGTAGTCAAATAAATAAATAAATTGAATATTCCTCAGAAATTTGTCTGTGGTGTTTTGGAATACATTATTCTTACCTTTCAACATGCAAGATGTACGGCAAAAAACTAAAACTGAGACTCTTTGGTAGGGCTAGTTCCATTGTCTCACTTGAAAGACTCTTTGGGAACCTCTAACAGCATGGGACAGAAACTGACCAAAAGAGGATATTCAAGAAATAGCTTTGAAAAGAGCACCACGTGACATTTCAAGATACATTATATGCTTTTCAGCGTACAAAAAGATACTGTGAAGCACAGTCAAATGAGAGACAGTGGTGTGGAAGTAGAGCTAAACCTGGCAACACAGCATCTGTCTTCACACCCAACCATTAAGAAAAAGACTTGGTAGATTTAGAACCTTAGACAAAAATTAACTTCAGCTTCCACAAGAATAGCATAAACTATGTATGAGGGCCTCAGCGTGTTCACAACCTGAGCTGAATATATAACATATATTCACTTTGCATTTAGTCATAAATAAAGCACAGGATTGAATGAGACTGGGAGCATATGAAACTTTCAGACATATGACTGAATGAAACTGGGTCTCAACCAAACTCCACCAAAACTGAAATTAACCTCAGCTTCACTTTACCAGCCAGCACATGGGCTTGAATTACTGTTATCAAAGTTAAGTCTGACTCTTAGAGCACTGAACATAATTGGTTCTTAAGTAAGGGAGTGAGGAACAGCACTTCCTCTCTGTCCTAGTTCAGTTCCCTTAAGAGGCACTGCAGCATGTCAAGTTTTTATTTTCAGTGCCTTAAATCTATGATTGAAAAAAAGTTTCACCTACAAGCATCAGGCAAATTATAGTTTAAACGTATGTTGCTTGATTGCCTGTTGCCACAGATTCAGTAAACATTCCCGAGCCTATTCAGTAATGAGGTCTTCCCATTTACAGAAGACATCATTCTTAATTTGCACTAGTTATTCATCTCAGCAAAGGCTGAGGACTTTTTTTCCTAAAATGTCCAACATCTGCACATCTGTTCAAGAAGGGAGGTACTAGTGTTCAAGTACATGAAATGCCTTTCCAGGTATACCCCAAAGGCCTATGGTAAATGTGGCAACTGAGAATACAGAGGATATTGAAAAAACATAAGGCTTCAGCACGTAATTTGGGCAGGGGCAGGGAGGACGAAAGAGAGAGGATATCAGAGAGGTCTCCAAGACAAAACATCAATGTCAGTACAGAAAGGTTTGTTTAGGGCACAGCTTGTGCTATGCTTGTGCTAAACTTACTTTTTCTTGGATATATCTTTCATTTAAAGACAGCTAGCACAGTATCTTTGGGAACTCCCTTGCATTTCAAACTACATTAAAACGCCTTTTTCAGAATAGTCTTTTGTTCTTCTTTTTTCCTCACCCAGAATTACTAAACAAGATGTCTCTTCACCAATAATGAATTGCAGGGGAAATAAAGCATAAGAAGATAGAAACTAACTAATGCTTTTTATTTATACTGAAGTGTATATACCATATAATGTGATGGGAAACTGCATTTCTGGTTCTTACACTACACCTGCAGCGCTTAAGAAAACTTGGCTTTTTTCTTGTTCTCTAACTGCAATATAAAATTGATTCTGGAATATAGAAACCCACATGGATTACAGCTTTCCTCCTACAGGAAGCAACAGGGCCAGACAGAGATGTGTTCTCAAGCTCTACAAACAAAGCATCATCACAGGGTGCCTGTCCATCCTACCTTCTTTTTCTCTGCATTTTCTTTGTCCTCAGCTTCCCGCTGCAAAACACTTTTTGTATCAAAATCAAAAGGCCATCTTCTTGTCTCATAATTGTTACCTTGACGGTCATCAGCCATAAACTCTCTGTGAGCCACATAATCTGGTAGAGAGGAAACACAGCTCCTGCATGGAAAGATTTGATGCTTGTTTGTACAAGGTATACAAATCCTGCATTTTAGTACAGAAGCATTCAGAAATGTTAATAGGCAAAGAGAGAGGCCAAGATGTGTTGGGCCTTAGCAATCTTACCATGGCTCCTCAATTCCTGCAGGATTGGCACAGTGTGAGTACCAGCCAGGTGCAGCATATGCTGCTGCATGGGACTTCATTACCACAGGAGTGTAGTGCCTCAGTAGGTCTGGAGAGAAAAAACAAAAGTCAGTACTTTTCTGACTTCTTATCTAGTTGCAAAAGCACCTTTGTTTTCAGATTGCTGTTTTGTCAGGAAGAAATTAATTTCCTGATTTTTTTTTCCATGAGTTCATCTCAAAAGTACAGAGGACCCTTCTGTAGCATCTATGAGCACTTTACACTGCACTTAAGCAAAGCCAAAAAAAAACAAAGGAAAGCCAACCAAGCAAGACAGATGCTTACCAGGTTGGCCTCCTTGCTTCGCCAGCCTCAGGTAGGCTGAAGCAGTCTCTTTGATCCCCTTCCTGTGGCACCCAGATTGTGGCACCCCATCGGGAGCTCTTGAAAGGTCACTGAGACCCGGAACCTGGGAGGGAAGTGGGCTCTCCTCTGGTTGTTTCAGTGGCATGGTATTGCTGTCCTGCAATAATGGAAAAGAAAGTATTTATGGCAAAAGTTAACTGCTAGCATCCCTTTTTGCAGGAAACTTAACAAACTGAGCCTGCCTGGAACATGAATGAGGCGCTACATTTCATCGTGGAGACAAAATACCAGGCTTGCTCATTCTGGGGGATATAGCACACACAGTTTCTAGTGAATCAGGTGCAAAACATTTTTGTTTCAGTTTTGAAACAGTATTCAAGTTTTCCCATAAAGTGTTCTCATACAGAGGATCGTGCCTCTTCATGCCAAAAACTATTTCCAAGGATACATCAAAAGCAGTGAGAGGCACACAAGACAGAAAAAACACCTCAGCCTTTGGTTTCCTTTCCTTCACATACACTAACTAAAAGCAAAGACAGTAGCTGTCTCTTGGCAGGTCTTTATTTGTAAAACAACCAAACCCGATCCCCAAATAAAAAAAATTAATAAAAAACCAACACCAAACACCCTACCTCTCCATGCATTACTTTTTCAACTTCTAGTGAGCAAAAGAAAACACAAACAAATCCTTCAAAACGGGAAAATGGACGGCAGATGAATAAGAAAAAGCCAGTAGAAGGCACTGTGCCATAGAAGATGCGGAGGCACTTACCGGAGCGACTCCAGCTGCAGCTGATGCCACTCCGCCGGTGTAAGGGCACCACTTCCAGGCGGCAGCTCGCTGAGGAGCTCCTGGCACACACACAGGTGCGCTGGCCGTGCCCAAACTCCATCCCAGGACACAGCCCAAAGCGCCGCCTCTCCCCGGGGCCAGGGGCGCACAGGCACCAGCCGGCGCCCGCTGCCGCCTCCTGGGCGGGTCCGTGCCCCGCCGCCCTCTCGCTGACGATGCCCGGCGTCCCGCTGCCGTCGCGGCTGCAGCTCCGAGACCCAAGGGCGATTCCCCGAGCGGGGACCCGCCAGCCCCGGCAAACGGGCGGGGGGGCCCNCCGCTGTGACCGCCCGCCCGGACCTTGTCGCTACTGGGAAACGCCATCCCAGCTGAAACCAGGCCAAAGTCCATCCTTTATTCCATGGCGTTTACCATTCTATACTGTTTAATCTTTTGGCCCGTCTTCTGGCCCGTCCATAGCCTGCTGGTACCCTTTTGGGTCCTTGAAATACCCTCTTCTGAGATTTTTCTTTATATTCCTGGAGCTGGCAAGCCACTTTATCCACCAATGCTGCTTGTTCATCTTTGCATGTCTGGGACCTGGAGAACATGGAAGGATGATGGGATATGGTGGGATGGTGAGACTAGGAGAATGCAGAGGGATGGAGGGACATGAAGAAAATGGTGGGGTGATGGAACATGGAGGATACGGTGAGACATTGAGGAGATGGAGGGCTAGAGGGGTAGTGGAATGGGGAGATAATGAGTCATAAAGATGTTGGGATGTGGAGAGGATGGACAGATGGTGGGACATGGAGATCGTGGGATGTGTAGGGATGTAGAGGAAATCAAGTGATAGAGAATATATAGGGGTGGTGGGATATAGTGGGACTATGGGCTATGGAGGAGATGGAGGGACAGTGAGAAATGGAGGATAACATGTTGGAGGAGACAGGGTTGCTGGGCAAAGGGGTGTTGCAACAATTGATGGAGAGGCCAAACAGATGAAAGCATTTAGGAGAGAAGGACAGTGGGATATGTGGGGAAATGGAACATGGTGGGTAGTGAGACAGAGCAGTTGGTGGCTAGGGGAACACTGGGACCAGGAGCAGCAGAAGCTGCAAGCTCAGGAACCAGGAGGTCCCTGAAGGGCTCACCCAGGCTCTGTGCCACATGTGGAAGTACCAGATGCTGACCCCACCTCCTGGAGACTCTACCTCCTCAGTCCTATATGTACCCCCCAGGCACATCTCTTCCCACACACAGACTTGGATTGGTGTGAGGCAGGTTGAGATACCCTGTGAGGCAGTTTGAGGTTGAAGTGCGCCCCATGGGTGAAATCATATTGCACTGTGAGGCAGGTTGCAACATCCTCTCGGGTGTGCCAGGTCCACACGGGTTGGCAATCCACTAAATTTTTAGGGTTGGAAGGAACCTCTGAAGATCATCCAGTCTAACCCCCCTGTCATGGCAGAGTCACCTAGAGAATTTACACCAGAACATGTCCAGTTGGGTTTTGAATGTCTGCAGACAGGGAGACTCCACAACCATCCTGGGGGGCCTGTTCCTGTGCTCTGCCACCCTCAATATAAAGAAGTTCTTCCTCGTGTTGAGGTGGAACCTTTTGTGCTTTAGTTTATGGCCATTGCTTCTTGTCCCGTCTCTGGGCACCACTAAAAAGTCTGGCACCATCCTCTGGACACCCGCCTTTGAGAATGCATTGATGAGATGCCCTCTGAGTCTTCTCTAGACTTAGGCCCAGCTCCTTCAGTCTCTTTCCCTGGAGAGATGCTCTGGATCCCAAATCATCTTTGTGGCCTCTGCTGGACTCTCTCCATTAACTCCTTGTCTTTCTTGTGCTGAGGAGCCCAGATCTGGAACCACAGTACTGCAGATGTGGCCTCACTATGGCCGAAGAGAGGGGCAGGATCATCTTCGACCTGCTGGTCACACACTTCTCGATACACCCCAGGACACCTTCTGGCCCCAAGGACACACTGCCGGTTTATAGTCAACTTGTCATGCGCCAAGATTCCCAGAACCTTCTCCAGAGAGATGATCTCTCATCTGATTCAGCAGTGGCCTCATATTTTCCCTAATCTCGCTTTTGTTGCTGATATACCTGTAGAAACCCTTCTTGTTGTCCTTGATATCCTTTGCCAGATTCTATTCCAAGGGGACTTTGCCCTTCCTCCCTGCATCCCTGAATACTCTGACAATGCTCCTATAATACTCCCACATGGCCTGTCCCTTTTTCCACATCCCATAAATTTCTTCTCCATAAATTTCAGATTTACTAGAAACTTGTGTAGGCTACATCCATATTACAGATGCCATACAATGGGATAACCCCACCCTCCCAATACAAGCCCAACCCCACACAAACTGTTGCTGCTCAATGCTTTTTATTGGCTGACCAAGGTTAGGGGGGCTAGGGGGAGTTGGGCACTTGGAAGTCTAAGTGGGACAGCTGCGAGTTCAGGTAGGATACTTGAGGATCCAGAGCTTCACTCTTCGTTGAGTCCCTTCTGCTGGAGGAGAAAAAGGGGCTGTTGTGAGGCAGCCATGGGCTGGCCCATGAGGCACCTGTGGGCAGGGGAAAGTCGCACCTTGGCTCCAATGTCACGGCTCTTGGCCCGCAGCTTGTTGACCTGGGACTCGGCGATGTCAGCACGCTCCTCTGCCTCATCCAGCTCGTGCTGCGCCTTGCGGAACTTAGCCAGGTTGGTGTTGGCCTGTTCCTCCTGAGAGGGCAGGAACACCAGTGAGGCTCCCGCACAGCTCTGTCTGGCCTCCTGCCACCCCATCTGCTCTCCATACATCTGACTTACTTATTGCTCCACCTGGCCCACAATAGAACCATCTGTTTCTTCAGGTATCCCGTTTTCAAACCACCCAACCATCTACTCAGCCATCCATCCATCCATCCATCCATCCATCCATCCATCCGCATAATGTTTAAGCATTCTGTCCTTCATTCCATCCCCTCAGTCATCCATCTGTCCTTCCTTCCTTCCTTCCTTCCTTCCTCCAACCATCATCTCTCAACCCCACCACCCACTCAACCTCCTCACCCCCTGACACCCCACCCCTTGACCAACTCATCTCAAGGTCATCTGCTACTCCCCACATCCTCTCCCACATCCTATACCCATGCTGTCCCCTTCTGGGGTGTGGTCCCACGGCTGCCTGCCTAATGCTCACCGCCTCCTCTGCCTGTCGCTTGTAGGCCTTGACCTTCAGCTGGAGCTTGTCCACGAGGTCCTGGAGCCGGACCATATTTTTACGGTCCTCCTCCGTCTGTAGGGTGGACACACATGGATCGTGACCTGACCCTACCTGTGCTTTGAATCACCACCTAAGCTACAAGGGTCAGGAGACAGTTAATGATGTTCTTGGGAAGTGGAGCCTCTCTAGATCTGAGGGTGACCTCAGCTCTGGGAGCAGGAGATGGGATGTCTTCTTGCCTCTGATGAGGTCCCGCCTGAGGTTGTGGATCATGCAAAGACATGATAGGTACTGGGACACCGAGAGGTGGTCTGGGTGGCTTATGACCCAGACTGTGTACTGGGTCCCACAACAGTATCAGACATACATGCAGTGGGTGGTCTAGTATCAAAACTAGGCAGCCTGAGTCTGTCTGGCCAGCAGATCAGCCGTGTTCTAAGTCATGTACAGCATGAAACATAAGGCCCTGGGGCCACAGGGAGAGTAGTTGACCTGGGACAGCCCAGGACCTTACCTGGTAGCTGAGCTCCTTGACACGACGCTCAGACTTGCGGAGACCCTTGACACTCTCAGCATTGCGCTTCTGCTCACCCTCCAGCTCATTCTCCAGCTCCCGCACACGAGCCTCCAGCTTCTGCAGCTGCTTCTTGCCCCCTTTGAGGGCCAACTGCTCAGCCTCATCCAATCTCATCTGCAGGTCCTTGATGGTCTGCTCCATGTTCTTCTTCATGCGCTCCAGATGGGCACTGGTGTCCTGCTCCTTCTTCAGCTCCTCTGCCATCATGGCCGCCTGCCCAAGGAGAAAAGCAAACAGAAGAGGAAGACCATAGCGTGCTCTCCATCAGCCTCCAGTGGAAGGTGTCCTAGATGTCGGTCCCACCATGGCACTCACATCAGTGATGGCTTTCTTGGCCTTCTCCTCGGCATTCCTGCACTCCTGGATGGCCTCTTCCACCTCTGTCTGCAGCTGGGAGATGTCGGCCTCCATCTTCTTCTTCTGGTTGATGAGGCTGGTGTTCTAGAGTTAGAGGAGAGGATCTCAGGAGCTGGCTGTAGAACTGCTGACCCATCCTACTTCAGCCCTCCAGTACTTAAAGCCCCTCTACTCCCTGCCAGCTCTGCAGGCTTAAAGGATCTGGAGATCTTGATAACTCAACCCATTAGAAGCCCAGCCCCATGGATGGAGCTGACCTCTCTCCTTGAAGGTATGGTTGGCCTCACCTGTGAGTGGAGAAGCTGGACCCTCTCGCTGGCCTCAATCAGCTCCTGCTCAGCCAGCTTGCGGGCCCTCTCCGTCTGTTCCACCACTGCCTGCATCTCTTCCAGCTCTGACTGAAGGAGGTTGTTTCTCCTCTCCACGATGGCGATATTCTCCTTCAGGTCCTCATTGGCTCTTACCACATCATCCAGCTGCAGTTGGGTGTCCTGTTGGGATAAATAGAAGGACATCAGCCAGCAGCTCCAAGGGGCTGGGAAGACCTCCTTAGAGGTGGGTGATCCCACCTTGAGGTGAGCCTGGGCTACTTTCAGGTGGGACTGAGCCTCAGCAGCCACGCGGTTGGCATGGCTGAGCTGAATCTCCATCTCATTGAGGTCACCCTCCATCTTCTTCTTCAGCCTCAGGGCCTCATTGCGGCTCCGGGTCTCAGCATCCAGAGACGTCTGCAGTGAGTCCACCACCCGCAGGTGGTTGCGCTTGGCCTGCTCCATCTCCTCATCCTTCTCGGCCAGCTTGCGCTCATAGTCTGCCTTGACCTGGTTGAACTCCAGTTGGGCCCTCAGGATCTTTCCCTCCTCGTGCTCCAGTGAGGCCTGGTGGAGACAGAGGGAAATTAGAGGGCCAGAGAGTAGACTAAGACAAATTAGAGACTCATGGGGATGTGATTTAGCTCACCTCAGCCTCCTCCAGTGCAGCTTGGAGCTCCAGTTTCTCAGCATCCAGCTGCTTCCGGACCTTCTCCAGTTCGTGGATGGTCTTGTGGCTGCCACCCAGCTGCTCCGTCAGGTCTGAGATCTCCTCTGCCCAGATAAGAGCTCATAAGACTTCGTGGAAAGTGGTGGAGAACAAGGTGGGTATGGGGAGTCCGCTACAGGGGAGTACCATGGTCTCACCTTGGAGGTTCTTGTTCTCCCTTTTGAAGGTCTCCAGGTGCTCAAGTGACTCCTCATAGGCATTCTTTAGCTTGAAGAGCTCAGTGCTGAGGGACCTGGCCTCCTTCTGTGATGCCTCCAGCTCCATCTGTGACTCTTCAAACTTCTGCTTCCATTCAGACAAAATCTGGAACCGAGCAACGGATCACCTTCTGTCCCTGTGTCTCCCATCTGCTCCTGTCTCACCATTATGTCCTCCTACCTTGTCAAAGTTTCTCTGCTTCTTGTCCAACGCAGCAGCTGCTGCATTTGATCGTTCCACATCTGCCATCAGGTCCTCAATCTCGTTCTGCAGCCGATGCTTGGTCTTCTCCAAGGAGGAACACTTGGCATTGACTGCCTCCACCGCCTCCTCAGCCTCCTGCAGCCGCTGGGCCAGCTTCTTCCTGCCATGGGAGAAAACCTGGCTGTGGTGACCTATGGACCAAGTGGGTCAACTCAAACCTTCTTCCACCCACTGGTTGGCTGAGGTTCTGGATCTCTACCATCTCCAGATCCCTCTACCTTCTCCAGATTCTTCTGCAGTGGAAGGGTGTCCACTCTCCCCTGTCCCATAGAAGCTCCCTTCATGTGGAGATTACTCACTTGGCCTCTTCCAGCTCCTCAGTGCGCTGGATGGCATCTGTCTCATACTTGGTCCTCCACTGTGCCACCTCAGAGTTGGCCTTGGAGAGTGAGCGCTGGAGCTCAGCCTTGGCCTCTGTCTCCTCCTCATACTGCTCCCTCAGAAGGTCACAGTCATGCCGGGCTGACTGGAGGGCATGGGCCAGTGCATTCTTAGCCTGTGAGGCAGAGGCAAGGAAAAGGTGAACTTGAGCTATGTGTAGGTCCTCAAACTCAGTAAGCACTGGTATTTCTCAACCAAACCTTCTCTAGGTCATCCCAACCAAATTCAGCACATCTAGACCCAGAGAGATCTAGAGATGGGTATCTCTAGTCTGGCCCAGTTTGACTTCCCCTCGTCCAATGCTACCCAAGTACCCTTAGACCAACTCAGCTGCTTCAGAACTGACGTGCTCAGCCCAACTTCTCAGCTGTTAGACCAATGCAACTCAACCACTCTTAGATGCAACCACCCCACTGAACTGGCCTGAATTTGATTTCCATTTGGTGCTTCCACCATGAGGGTGAAGGTCACCTTGTCTTGTGGCCCTCCTGGAAACCCTATCAGCCATCCTACAAACCTCACCTTCATCTCCTCCTCCAGCTGCCTCTTCAAGTCCTCCATCTGCTGGGTGTATGACTGCTTCCCCCTAGTTAATTGAGAGACAAGGGCCTCCTTTTCCTCCAGCTGGCGGGACAGCTCTCCTGCAGAGGTAGGGTAAGTTTTCAAGGGTGTGGCAGGGATTGAAGATGCAGGGCAGGGGCTGAGGATGTGGGGTAAGGGATATGGTGAGTCAGAGTTCCCACCATTCTCAGTCTGGAGCTTGGCCCGTTGGGTGCTAGTGTCATTGAGGACTCGTTGTGTCTCCTCTAGCTTGGCACGGTGTTCAGCTGCCTGGTCCTCCATGGTGCGAGAGATCTTCTCCATGCCCACCTTGGAGGAGGAAAGTATGGAGGGACAGAATGAAGCAGGAGAATGATGCCCATGGTGGAGGTAAGATGTCCACCTTGGCCTCCTTCTACCTTGGCCTTTATCAGTTGCTCCATGTTGGAGCTGAGGTCATCCAGCTCCAGCTTGAGTTCACTCTTCTCCTTCTCCAGCTTCTGCTTGACACGCTGTAAGTTGTCGATCTGCTCGCTGAGCTCAGCCACACTGTCAGCGTGCTTCTTGCGCAGCGCAGCGGCCGTGGCCTCGTGCTGCAGCGTGGCCTCCTCCAGATCCCGACGCATCTTCTGGAACTCTGCCTCCCGCTTCTTGTTGAGCTCGATCTGCACTGAAGTGGCACCACCTGCCTCTTCCAGACGTTCGCTGATCTCCTCCAGCTCCCGTGACAGGTCTGAGCGCAGCTTCTCCACTTTGGCTCTGCCTGTCCGCTCTGCCTCCAACTCCTCCTCCAGCTCCTCAATGCGTGCCTGTGCTCCAGGGATAGAGCTGCTGTCAGGAGACTTGGCTCCACCCAACTCCTCCATTCAGCTCAACCAATTGAGCTTGAGACTTTTCAACCCAAATCACCCCAATAAGCTGAAAACTCTTCAGCTCATCCCAGACATCTGAGCATTTGTCAACCAACTGGAAACTCCTAGACTCAGCCTAACCAGATCAAGACTCTTCACCTCAGCCCAACCAGCCAGAAGCTCTCCAGCCCAAATGAGCAGAGAATAGATCCCTCACCTGCAGCTCTTTCACCTTCTTCTGGAGCTGCAGAGCCAGAGCCTGCTCATCCTCAACCTTGCTGTTCTGCTGGTTGATCTCAAACTCTTTCCTGCAAATGAAAGCAGTTAGCAGTGAGGTCCCTGCCCTTGCCTCCTGATCAGTTTAGACTGGGGAAAGAGGTTCATCTTTACTTCTTGAGCTTCTCCTCCAGCTGCTGCTTGTCATTCTCCAAGTCCATGATGTTCTCCTGGGTCAGCTTCAAGTCACCTTCTAGCTTCCTTTTGGCCCGTTCTAGGTCCATCCGGACCTTCTTCTCCTGTTCCAGGGAGCCTTCAAGCTGTTTGGAAACATGGAAATCGGAGGGAACCTCAGTTTTCCATCATATCTGCCCCAGAAAGCTCCTCAGTGCTACCCAAGGTGGGACCAGACCACTCACGTCATCCACTTGCTGTTCCAGCTTGAGTTTGGCCTTTGTCAGGGTGTTGACTTTGTCTTCCTCTGCCTGCAGGTCATCCAGAGTCTGCTGGTGAGATTCTTGCAGAGCCTTCTTTTCCTTCGTTAGCTTGGCAATGGTTTCATCCAGCCCAGCCATCTCCTCTGTGAGGTTCTTGACCTGAAGGAGGAGAAACACTAGGCCTCCAGCTTAGACCAAGAGGTAGAGAAAAGCTGGGTCATGCTGCTGTTATCCTTGGCCATTGAGGCCACTGCAGTGGTAGAGAACCCAAAGGATGTTGAGTGTTCATGTAGCCCAGAACACCTAGCCTTGAATCTCTTCAACCCAACACAACCAGATTTTGTTGACCCAAATCCCACAACTTAAGGCCAAGGCCTCTCTCCACCCTCACCTTGTTCTCGGTGGCATGTTTCTCCTTTTCCACCTTGGCCAGAGTCAGCTCTAGATCATCAATATCCTTTTTCAGCTCCGAACACTCATCCTCCAGCTTCCTCTTCCTAGCTGTCAGCTCTGCGTTCATCTCTTCCTCATCCTCCAGTCTCTCTGTCAGTTCCTTCACCTTGGCCTCCAGCTGGATCTTGTTCTTGATCAGCTGGTCGCAGCGCTCTTCAGCATCATTGAGGTTGTCCTGCTCCTGTATTGGAGTGGTAGATGAAGTAGGGTGGCCCTGGAGGGATGCTGGTCACTCCCCAACATGGTTTTGGGTAGAAGTCTCACTCACGGCCTGCACTTGGAGCTGAAGGTCATTCTTCTCCTGCAGCATGGAGACCATCTTCTCCTCTAGCTCCTTGCGCCGGGTCTCTGACTTCTCCAGGGCCTCCTTCAGCCGCCCAAACTCTTCCTTCATATTCTGAAGCAAAGCCCAGGAGACCAGTAGCCACATCCAATCCCCTCCATCCATCAACCCCACCCAATCCATTTTGGATCCCAAGCTGCTCGCCTCATCACCTCCTCCCACCTGCATCTCCTTCTCTGTCTCAGCACTCTTCAACAAGGGCTTGATCTTGAAGTAGAGCTTCATCCAAGGCCAATTCTTCACCCCCATGAAGGCCCTAATGTTCCACTGGATCACCAGCAGTGAGTCCCTAGAATGGTGACACAGATGACACTACATCACAAACCTGTGACCCACCAGAGATCCCTTCTCAAGGAGAAAGACCCTTCCCCTCTCACCGGCGCTCCAGGATCTTCTTGAACTCAATGCGCATGAGCTGCCCTCGGGCCTGAGCCTGGATGCGGGTGATGATGCGGGAGAGGCGCTCGTCCCGCATCTCCTCCAGAAGTCCCAGCAGCCCAGCCTTGAAGAAGACCTGATGGAGGAAGGAGGCAAGTGAGAGGGTGAATTGGTTGGGAACAATTCCTAGACAGTTGTTGGGGAAATGAAGCAATGGATGGTGGGGGTGGATAGGCAGGTGGACACATCTGCCTATGTGGTGAGACCATGGGGTCCACATGACTCCACAGGTGATAGGACCATGGAGAGACCATGTGCCCTTACCTTGGTGTGTCCAAATTTGTACTGGTTGTGGTCAATGTCAATGGATCCTAAGAGCTTCTCAGCACCCTTTCGGCTGTCAATGAACTGCCCCTCAGGGATGGCGGCAGGGTTCAGGATGCGGTACCTGGTGACCAGAGAGGACACAAAAACCCTGAGTTCAGCCCCATCTGGGCCATCCACCACCTCCCCATATCTCTGCCTACCGCTGGCGGAAATCTCCATAAAGGATGCGATTGGGGAAGCCCTTGCGGCAGATTCGGATGCCCTCTAGGACCCCGTTGCAGCGCAGCTGGTGCATTACCAGGGGATTGTCCATCACACCTGGCCATGGGTTAGAGGGGTGGTGTCAGCCACAAGCCACAACTACTACCCTCTCCTCTGCCCTCAGCCCTGCCCTTTGCTCACCTGGCTCCTTCCGCTCATTGGGGATGATGCAGCGGACGAAGTGAGGGTGGGTGGTCTTGAGGTTGGCCATCAGCTTGTTGAGGTTCTCCTGTTGAGGAGGGAGGCAGGAAGAAGCTGACTAATGAGAGAGCAGGAGAGGGTCTGTGGGACTGAAGGGGTGATCCACCACTCAGGAGGTGGTCCTCCCACTGCCCCACACTGGATCCACTATGTTGGTCCCTCACCCGATGCAGGGCTGAGACAGTCTGAAAGGAGGAACCTTTCTTCTTGGCTCCTTTCCCCTTCCCTCCATCACCACCTGGAGAGAAGAGGGGTAGGGTAACAAAGGAAAGAGGGTGACTAATGGGCAGTAGTCTTCTCCATCAATGCATCTGTCTATCACCCCACCATCCATTCACGCACCTGCATCTGCCCCGGCGTAGTTGGAGAAAAGGTTGGCCAAGAGCTTCAGAGCTGATTTCTGGTAGAGCCCCACCACTGTCTCATTGAGGGGGTCCTTGTTCTTCTCAAGCCACCCAATGATGTTGTAGTCCACTGTGCCAGCATAGTGGACAAGAGAGAAATGGGCCTCTGGCTTTCCCTTGACATTACGTGGCTTCCCAAAGTTGGCCGACTTGCCCAGGTGATTATCAAAGAGCTTGGCCTTGAAGGTCATGTCCGAGGCTTTGGGAAACATGCATTCCTCCTCCAGGATGGACATGATCCCCATGGGCTAGGAAGAAAACTGGTGGTGGAGGACACCAAACACAACCCCACTGACCAACTTTGGAGCCTGGCAGGCTCCAACTAAAAGAGCCCTTCCCCAGCAGTCCCTTCAGTCACCATGAGACCCTGAGGGAGGTGGTACCTTCTCAATGAGGTCGATGCAGGCCTGGAGGTCCATGCCAAAGTCAATGAACTCCCACTCAATGCCCTCCTTCTTGTATTCCTCCTGCTCCAGCACGAACATGTGGTGGTTGAAAAACTGCTGCAACTTCTCGTTGGTGAAGTTGATGCAGAGCTGCTCAAAGCTGTTGAACTGGGGAAGGAGAGAGGAGATGGCCAATGGGGTTAACTGGATCAACTCAACACCCAGCTGGATGAACAGAGTGCCCAGTACTATCAATGAGGTCAACTCAACACCCAAGAGGATCAACACACGGCCCAAAGAGGTCAAGTTTCCAGAAGAGGTCAACATGAAGTTTCAGAAGATCATCCCAACACCCAACTGGATCAACCCAACCCCAAAGAAGACAAATACCCTGCCACCTCCTCAGTCCTCACATCAAAGATCTCAAATCCAGCAATGTCCAGCACACCAATGAAGTACTGCCTTGGCTGCTTGGTGTCCAGAGAGTTGTTAATCCTCACCACCATCCAGTTGAACATCTTCTCATATACAGCCTTGGCCAAAGCCCCAATAGAGTAGTACACCTGCTGGACATTCTGCCCCTTGGTGACGTATTCATTGCCCACCTTCACCCGGGGGTGACACAACCCCTTGAGAAGGTCAGCTGAGTTCAGCCCCATCAAGTAGGCTGACTTGTCAGCATCTGCAGAGGGTCAAGAAGAAGATATGTTGTCAGATTCCACCTAGCTTGGTGACCCCAAGACCTATATCATCCCGTACCCACTCACCTTCAGTACCATCTGGTTCTGCCTGCTCTTCCCGTTGCTTCTGTTTGAACTTCATGTTGCCAAAGTGCATGATGGCACCTGTCAGCTTGTAGACACCAGCCTTTTCCTCAGCCGTGAAGCCCAGGACATCAAAAGCACTCTGGGTGATAGGTGGAGGGGGATGGGAGAGGGCCTTGCCACCAGCTGTGGTCATGGCTCTCTGCTGGCCACCATTTGTGTCCCTCTGCCCTTCCAGCTTATCAACTCCATCCATCTGCAGACTCATCCACCCATGGACTCATCCATTATGGATTCACCCATCAATCAGAGGACTCATATATCTATGGATCTATCTGTCCATCCATCCATGGATCCATCCATCCATCTGAGGACTACATCCATCCATTCACCTATCCATGGACTCTTCTAACCATGGATTCATCTATCCATCCATCCCTCCATTGACTCATCCATTTATGGACTCATCCATCCATGGACATGTCCATTCACCCTTAACTCCATTCATGCATCCATGGACTCATCCGTCTGTTTGGGGACTTGTTCACCCATGGACACATCTGTCCACCTAAGTACTCCTCCACCTGTTTTTATCTCCACCCACAACCTCATCCACTCCCAGCCTCCTGTCCTACCTTCCTCATCCCACATCATCCCACTCCACCAACCCACCATCTTCCACCCTTCCTATCCTCCACTTCTCATCGCTATGTTCCTCCACCCATCCATCTTCTACTATCTCAACCATCCACCTGGCACTTCACCTTCAATTCATCCTGGGGATGTCCACCTGCCCACCCCATCACTTACATCAGTTGCCAACAGTTCTTCAGAGTCATCGATGGAGGCCACAGTCACCTCTCCTTGGGAGACATAACTGTAGTCGTAGGGGTTGTTTGTGATGAGAAGCATCTCTGCTCCGTGGGCCCAGGATAGAGAGAAAAACTGAGCATTTGCACTAGCTAAACAGCCCCAAATCATCCTCAATTGCCCCAGGAAGGAACAGAGAATTGGAGGAGAGGAAGTGGAAGACTCAAGGCCAAGCACCCTACTCACCCAGCAGCTCTGGCTTCTTGTTGGAGAGGATCTGGTAAAAGATGTGGTAGTTCCTCTCAGCCTTCAGCTGGAAAATGACACGGGACTTCTCCAGGAGGTCTGAGGTAGATATGGAGAGGAGGATGGAGGTTGGGGTGAGAAGATGGATTGAGATATGGAGAGATGGATGGTAGTATGAGGAGATGGAAAAGGAGGGGTATCTGGATGGTGGGATGAGGAGATGGAGGGAAGAAGAGAGAAAAATGGAAGGTCAGATGGATAGTGGGATGAGACTATGGATCCATCAACCATGAAGACAGATGAAGGGGTGGACATGGGTGGAGGGGAGGCAGGCAAGGAGGGAGGGAGGTAGACACAAGGAGATGGAGGGACAAAGAATTGGAGATGAAAGGTCAGGTGGATAGTGGGATAAGGAGATGAAGATGAAAAGGTGACTGGATGGAGGGAGGAAGGGAGATACGTATGGATGAATGGAGTCCCTGGGAGGATAGATGAAGTTCATGGGTGGATGGAGAAGTCCATACATGGATGAGTCCTAGGATGGGTGAATAAATCCATGGATAGATAAGTCCATGGATGGATAGATGCTGGACTACAAGACATCCTCTCACTGGGCTCTCAACCCACTTACAGGTCTCAATGTCAGCTGATGCCAACTTCCCGGTGGCCCCAAAATGGATTCGGATGAACTTCCCCTAGGAAAGCAGTGGCAGGAGGTGGAGGTGGTTGTCTTCATGCAGAAGATCCCACACCATAGACCCTGTCCCACAAACTACCCCACAGACCCTTCCTCATAGAACCCACCCCCATCACTCACAAATCGGGATGAGTTGTCATTGCGGAGGGTCTTGGCATTCCCGAAGGCCTCCAAGGCAGGGTTGGCCTGGATGATCTGGTCCTCCAGGGTGCCCTGGATGGGGTGGGACAATGCTGGGTGTGGACACCAAGCATTGGGGTACACTCTCTACCAAGGGTACATGGACTGAGGCACTCACCTTGCTGCTATTGGTCACCTCCTTCTTGCGGTCGCCAATGGCAGCAATGCTGGCAAAATACTGGATGACCCTCTTGGTGTTGACTGTCTTCCCCGCCCCAGATTCTCCGCTGGAGGGGCAACAGTGAGATATTGGATAACATAACAACCTGGTGGATTCTTCATTCCACCCCACTGCTGTGGGGCAGGGCTGGACAAAGCAGGGCCTTACGTGATGAGGATGGACTGGTTCTCTCGGTCTGCCAAGAAAAGAGAGGAGTCAGGCGGGATGAAGTTGGGAAACATGCTTGGGGTCTTGGGGTTGAGGCATTTTTTGGAGTGCGATCTTCTAGTTTGAGGTCCTCACAGGGAATCCTTACCTGTGGGCTTGATATTTCTGAGCCTGAGAGAATTTTAGCTTGCTAACAATTGTTAGCTCCTTTCTCAAGGGAAAGCTGTCAACAGTTTCTTTTTTCAAAACATCTTTCTGTTTCTCAAAATAGGTTAAGTAAACAGTGTTCCCTTTCTTATAACAACTGTCCCTAGGTGTTTTTTCCTATTACTTAACCAATGGAGAGAAGTGTCAGTCCCATGGACCAATGATATACCTTTTTAGAGCACATTATAAAAGAAACTGTTGGAATTGTAAATAAAGCCTTCTTTCTCTTCTGACAGCTATATGGAGTCAATCTATTTCATGTCCTACAGTGACACTTACCTGTCAGCATGTTCTGGTAGGCATTGTCAGAGATGGAGAAGATGTGCGGTGGAGCTTCACTCCGCTTCTTTCCCCGGTAGGCAGCCACCACCTCGGCATTGTAGACAGGCAACCACTTGTAGGGGTTGACAGTCACGCAGAAGAGCCCTGAGTAAGTCTGGAGAAAAGGGCAGGTGGGTCAGAGCCAGGAGGTGCCACCTCGCCAGGTGGGGATGTCCTAGGTCTAGGTGGCCCAAGGGATGTGGTGACAGGATGTCCTGATTTTGATTGTCCAAAAACGGGCTGGAGAAGGGACATCTTGGGTCTGGGTGGCCCACAACATGCGGAGATGGAACATCTCAGGTGTCAGTGGCCCAAGGGGTCTGGGGATGGGACATATTATGTCCCATCAAGGGGGCTATTGAATTGACATCTTGGGTCTGGTTGGCCCAAGAGAGCTGGAGAAGAGCCACCAAGAGAAGGTTCTAGGTGTCCCAAAGTCTGTGAAAAAGCCACACCAGGTTTTAGGTGGCCATAGACTCTCTGGAAGGCACATCTGGTTCTAGGTATCCCAAGAGCTTTAGGGAAGAGTCACTAGTTTCCATCCACCCCACAGGCTGTGGGGAAGGCCCCGCCTACTTCCCAGGTGCTCCAGGGGCTTGTGGGAAGGCTCACATAGATCAACCAAGAGGCATAGCGCTCCTTGAGGTTGTAGAGGACGGCAGGCTCATGGAGGAAGGTCAGCATCGCCATGTCCTCGATCTTGTCAAATTTGGGGGGGTTCTGCTGGTGAATGTCAGCTTCCTTCACCGTCACCGTCTGGGAGGAATGGGGAGATATGGGGGTGGGGGTTGGGAGGTGTCCATGGCTTGGGGGTGCCTCATGGGATAGGGGGTGCTCCATTGGTAGGATTTCTTCCTTGGGTTGGGAGGGGTCTCCTATGGGTTGGAGGGTATCCTCCGTGGACTGGGAGTCTTCAATGCATCAGGGGCCCCCACCACTATCAGCCTGGTTTCCCCCTCCTCCACTTGCTCCTCCCCAAACCTTCAACCTCCCCCCCCTCCTTTAACCCCTCCCCCATTAATTTCATCCCATTAATTCCTCCCTCCTTAACTCTTCACTCCACTANCATTAATCCTTTGCCCCACATGGCCCCCTCCCCTCACCCACCCCTATCCCTCAATTGCCCACCTCTCCCAGCTCAGTCTGGACGGTGGCCTCCCCTCCTTGCCGTGCCATCACCCGTCCCCGAATGAACTCCTCCCGGGGATGGGGGATGAAGCACTCGCTGCGGGGGTCGAAGGGTCTGGTCTGCGCTGCCAGCCGCTCCCGCTCCCCTGGCCGCAGGAAGGGGGCTGCTGCCCCTAGCGCTGCCAGCACTGCATCCGCCATCCTGCCCCACACAGACAGGGACCCTGCATCACCTGCGGGGCTGTGAGGCTGTGGCCACAGGGTCTCACCCATTGTTCCATGGCCCACACAACCCCATTGGCAGAGCCCATTGCCATGCATGGGCCCCTACAGCCATGCCCAGACCCGTGTAGCTGTGGCAGACCCTAGAGCCAGACACGGAGCTTTGGAGCTGTGCACAGCCCCGTGCATAGGTCCCTATAGATGTGCTGGGAGCCCTATAGCCCTCTGCACACTCATGTAGTCAGGCACTGCCCCGTGCACAGACTCCTGTAGTGATTCAGGGACTACCTGCAGGGACCCCTGTAGCCATTAAAAGACCCCTAAATAGTGATGTACAGGACCTCATATTTGTGTGTGGTCCCATGAACAGAATCCTATAGCCATTCATGACCCCATGTATTGAGCCCTATACAGCGCACACACCCCCTATAGCTGTAGGCAGACCCCTATAGTCATGCAGGGACACCAGTATCCATGCACAACCCCATGTACAGACTCCTGTACTGATGCAGGCACCTCCACAACCAGGGACCACCAACCCCTGGAGTGATGCATGGACCCCTGCGACACAAAGACCCCTATAGCCATGCAGAGACCCCCATAGTGATTCAGGCATCCCTACAGTGATGCACGGAGACCCATAGCAGTGAGGGACCCCTACAACAATGCAAGGGACCTTAAGAGCCCTGCACAACCTCACATGCAGACCCCCATAGCAGAGTATAGATCCCCTGTAGTGATGTGCAGACCCTACAGCAACACATACACCCTGTAGCAGCATACTCCCTCCCCCCCAAAGCACCCATCCCCACACTGCCCCACAGCATCACCCTCACCTGGAGTCTGTGGATCTGGCAGGTAAGATGAAGGGAGCTGGAAGGACATGCGGAGGGTAAGTAGGGCTACATCTTATACCCCCTATAGACCCTCTTTGCCCCATAGACCCCTTTATGCCCCATAGATCACTTTGCCACATAGACCCCATGTGCCCCATGGCCCTGCTTGTGCCCCCTGGCTGCCCCACAGACCATCAGTGTCCCCTAGATTGCTGTGCCCCCATAGATCTCTTTCCCCCACGGTTCGCCTCAGTGCTTCTTAGGTACTCTGTGCCTTATAACCCCATGTGTACCCCACAGGTCCCCACACCCCAGAGAATCCCTATGTGTCCCATAGGCCCCCTTTAACCCATATCCCCTACAGATTCTTGTGCCCCATACATCCCCATATTCCCCATAACCCTCCTATGCACCCCATAGCTCCCCACATCTTCCCTCAACCCTTCATATCCACATCCCACATTCCCACTATGCCCCCACCCTCTCCCTCTCTGCCCCTCACCGACACCTATCCCAGCCCCGCAGCCCCAAGACCTTTATAGTCCATCATGGGATGGGGAGGGGAGGAGCATTCCTGGGGAGGGGGTGGCTGATAAGGGAGAAGGAGGGGGGCACCCTCCCACTGCTTCACCAGCCACAAGGTGGCATCTCTCCAGTGACTCTGGCATCCAGGACCCACATATTCACCCCACAGGATGATCATGGGGCAGAGCTGTGGGGGCAAGCAAGGGTTGCCCAGACCCCTTGTAGAGGTGGGATGTGGGGTGGGCTAGGGACCCTGGATGCCTGGGTCTCTTGTGCAGGAGTTGTCCATGGAGCCCAGACATCTGGATCCCTTGTGTGTGGGGGTGGGGGGAAACTAGGGAGTCCTCACACCAGGGTCCCTTTGTGTGGGTGATCTATGGGGACCAGGGTGTTTTGGTGGGGTTTGTGATGATTCTGTGGGTCTCAGGTGCCTGGGATTCTTGTGTGTGTGGGATGTATGGAGCCCAGATGCCTGGGTTCATTGTGCAAGGAAGGGTTCTATAGGGCTAGGACTGCAGGGATCCTTGTGAAGGGGGGGGCCTATGCAGCCTGGACGCCTGGGTCTCTGGCCAATGTCTTGTCACTTGTGGGGTGGTGACAGCTCCCTACCCTGCCAGGTCTATATTGGGACACAGCCGGACAGTGGAGGGGAGATTGTTATCTTGTCCCCCCAGTGAGGCGCCGTGGGGCCGGCAGGGGTCTGAGGGACGGGGGGGTCTGGCAGCAGTCCCCGAACACCATGTCCACTTTGTCATCAAGGAGGTGACAAGTGTTCCCGCGAGGCGACACATTCCCGCGGGCGGGGAGGTCCCCACCTCCCCATTGTGCCCCATAGATCCGCCCCCCCCCGTCCCACAGACCATCTCCTCTGCCCCACAGAACCCTTATAGAGCCCCATAACTGCTCTATAGAGCCACAGAGACTCTCCACAGATCCCCACAGAGTCTTTTTAGGGCCCCATAGACGCCAGATAAGGCCCCATAGAGCCATAACCCCACCCTTTCTCGGCCCGAGTTTGGCGGGGGAGGGGAGCCGCCCGGACGCCGAGTCCCCTGGGGTCCATCATGCGGCGCCGCCAGGACCGGGAGGGATGGGGCGACAGATGGACGGGGGAAGGGAGGGTGAGGGGGGAAATGGGGAGGGACAGGCAGGAGACAGAGGGACCACAGTCCCATAGAGAACATGCAGGAACAAGGGGACGTGGAGGAGGTAGAAGGACAATGGGAGATGGAGGACACAGGGTTGGTGGGGAAAGCGGTGGTGGGGTGACGAAAGGAAAGTCCAGAGCAAAGGAGGGACATGGGACAGAACGTCAGTAGGGCATGGGGGGCTGTAGGACATGGTGTGCAGTGCGACAGAGCAGCCGGTGGCTAGGGGAACACTTAGGTCGGGACAGGGGGACCCCAGCACTTGCAGCAGGAGAAGGTGCAACCTCAGAGCCAAGACATGCCTGAGGGGTCCACTCAGGCTCTGCCCCATATGTGGGGGTCCCAGATGCTGTCCCCCAGGGGGTCCCTCCCTCCCCACCTCTGCATCTGCCCCCAGACATGTCTTTCCCACACATGGATCTAGGTTGGTGTGGAGCCGGTTGAGGTTACAGAGCACGATGGAGCAGATGGAGATACACTGTAGGGCAGCTCAAGGTTGAGCTCATGGTTCGTATCACATTGCACTGTGGGTCTGGTTGCATCATGCTGTGGGGCATACTGTGCTGCACACTGGTTGGTGATCTTGTGTGGGCTACAGACATCTTGTGGGTACCATGCCATGGGGAAACCCCACCCTCCCCACACAAACATAGCCCCACAAAAACTGCTGCTGCTCAATGCTTTTTATTGGCTGACCACGGTTAGGGGGCTGGGAGTGGGGGTGGGCCACTTGGAGGTCCAGGGGATATTGTTGGGGGTCCAGAGCTTCACTCTTCATTGAGTCCCTTCTGATGGAGAACAAGGAAAAAGGAACTGTGAGTATGAGGAAGTTGTGAGGCAGCCATGGGCTGGCCCATGAGGCACCTGTGGGCAGGAGAATGTCCCACCGTGGCTCCAATGTCACGGCTCTTGGCCCGCAGCTTGTGGACCTGGGACTCGGCGATGTCAGCACGCTCCTCTGCCTCATCCAGCTCGTGCTGCACCTTGCGGAACTTAGCCAGGTTGGAGTTGGCCTGTTCCTCCTGAGGTGCAAGGACACCAGTGAGGCTCCCACACAGCTCTGTCTGGCCTTCTGCCACCCTGCCATCTGTCCCTCCCTCTTGTCTCCTTATTGCTCCATCTGGACCCACCTGTTCCTTCCAGATATCCCATCTTCCAAGCACCCAATCATCTACTCAACAAAGCATCCATCTAACACTTCATCCATCCATCCATTCATACATCTATTCATCCATCCATCTGCCCATAAATACATCCCCCGATCCATTCACCCTTCCCACCACCATCTCTATATCCTACCATACACTCATTTTCCCCACTTTCTCTTGACCTACTCTGATCTCCCCCTGACACCCCACCTCTTGACCACCCCAAGGTCCCCTGCTACTCCCCACATCCTCTCCCACACCCCAGTCCCACACTGTCCCCTCCTGGGGTGTGGTCCCACAGATGTCCCTTCAGTGCTCACCGCCTCCTCTGCCTGTCGCTTGTAGGCCTTGACCTTCATTTGGAGCTTGTCCACAAGGTCCTGGAGCCGGACCAGGTTCTTGCGGTCCTCTTCTGTCTGTAGGGTGAGACACACATGGGTCAGGACATGACCCTACCTTTGCTTTGAGTCACAACTAGAGCAGTGAGAGCCATGAGACAGTTAATGATGTTCTTGGGACAGTTAATTATGTTCTTGGAGCTTCTCTAGATCTGTGGGTGCCCTCAACTGTGGGGCAGAAAGTGGTTTGTCTCCCTGTTTGAAGGTATCTTCTTGACCCTGAGGTCCCACCTGAGGTTCTGGGTCATGCAAAGACATCATGGATGCTGGGACACCAGGAAGAGGCCTGGGTGGCACATGACCCAGACAATATTCTGGATCCCAAAACAGTATCATAGACACAGCAGGAGGTCTAGTTTACCCGTGTCTCTCTGGCCAGCAGGTCAGCCATGTTCTAAGTCATGTACAGCATGAAACATAAGGCCCTGGGGCCACAGGGAGAGTGGATGACCTCCAGTGCCACCTCAGGCAAACCCACCTGGTAGCTGAGCTCCTTAACACGACGCTCGGACTTGCGGAGACCCTTGACACT
>WBMY01006615.1:0-56511 GCA_013397315.1 Donacobius atricapilla
TCCCGCGGCTCCTTCCAACAGTCGTCATCCTAATTTACTTTAGATAATTCTGCTATAGCCATGAAGCATCTACTTTTCAAGAGCTGTTTTAATATTCTTAAGTTCAGCACAAATATTGCCAACCTCCTGGTCAGTCAACTTGATCATTAGGGTACCTATGACTATATGGAATGAACCTAACACTGCCACCTACACAAATGGCTATGCTATCTGTGGTGTTCCAGAAACAACAGAGATTAAGATAACCCATATGATGATTAGGATTTTAAAGTAACCATTACAGAAACAGACTTTCTGCTGAACTACACATGGCAATGTTGAATCTGTGATACAATTTAAAACCACTAACTTTTAAATAATGGCAGACATTTCATAACTACTAAAAAATTTGCTAGTCTCAACCATCAGTAATCATAATAGCTGCTGCAGTTTAGAATGGAGAGACAGAATACCAAAAGCCAATTCTTTCGTGGTCAAGCTGCAAATCCATTAAAACTAAAGCTCTGCACCAGAGGATATCAAATGGATCTGCAGAAAAATTGGAGCTTACAACCGAAATCATCTGACTTCTTGAAAACTTACCAAAAGTCATGCTTGTCCTTCAGTGGTATTTCCATAGTTAATGCCTATGTCTTGTTCAACAGACTATAGGTTCTGCCCCAAAAAGGAATCAAACTACTATTTGGGAGTAGAATCAGTGGAATTAACTGGAAAATTAACAGAAAAAGCACAGGAAAGAGATGAATACCTAAATATGGCTGGAAAGAAGTTCAGCAAAAAAACAAGGACCTGGGGGTGCAGACTGAGAGTGGCTGAACATGAGCTGGGTGTGCCCAGGTAGGCAAGAAGGCCAATGACATCCTGGCCAGTACCAGGACCAGTGTGGCCACCAGGACGAGGACAGTAACCTCTGGACACTGGTGAGGCATCTGAAATCGTGGGGGCAGTTTTGGGCCCCTCACGATAAGAGAGATTTTAAGTGGTTGGAGCATATCCATAGAAGAGAATGGAGCTGGGGAAGGCTCTGGAGCACGAGTCTGGTGAGGAGGAACTGAAGGAGCTGGGGGGGCTCAGCCTGGAGTAAAGGAGGCTCAAGGGGGGGCCCTTCTGGCTCTGCACAACTCCCTGACAGGAGGGGACAGCCAGGCAGAGGGCTGGGCTCTGCTCCCAGGGAACAGGGACAGGACAAGAGGAAACAGCCTCAAGTTGTGCCAGGGGAGGGCAGACTGGATATCAGGAGGAATTTCTTCACAGAAAGGGTTGTTAAACATTGGAATGGGCTGCTTGGGGCAGTGGTGGTGTCACCATCCCTGGAGGTGTTCACAAAATGACAGAAAGTGGCACTTCAAGCTCTGGTCTAGCTGACAAGCAGTCAAAAGTTGAACTCCATGATCCCAGAGGGCTTTTCCAACCTTAATGATTCTGGGATTGTATATCAAAAATAAATTTTACAGTTACATCTACCAATTACCCACAGTCTTAGCAGCTGAATAAAGGTAGTAGCTCAATTATACTACTTGTAATCTGAACCCTTGACCATGGAACATAACGTAACCTTTGCTTTTAAACCACGAGAACAGTTACAAATATCAAGATCTTGATCCCACCCTACCTGAACATAATTCAAACGTCAGTGAATTATTACAACCCCTCCACTCCCTTGCCCTGTGACAGCAGCACGTTACTACAGGTGAGCTACGCCAAGCATAAAATGAGGTTCCCTCTTGGTGCCAAGATCTACTCCAGTTTAAGATTTAATTTCACAGAAGTAAAGAAATTTGGCTGTTCTGTCAGAAAATGAGTTTTGTGTGCATTTCAAGATCCAGAAAGCAGTTTTAGGCCTTTTGGGAAGGAGAAAAAAGCTCCTCCGTTAGTCTGGTGTGGGAAATCAAGACACAGAAAATTCTCAAAACCTTGCGCCTACAGGCCCACACTTAGAAATAAATATGGGGTTTGATCTGAGACCTTGGAAAAGGCTTCCAGATTTAGAGACTAGAAGCAAGAATGTGGATTTGTAGTTTAAGTAGAAACATGTTAAGCTAGGTAGTGGGAAGTTTTAGGGTTTAAAGCTTAAGATATGGAAGTAGTTATAACGGTAATAAGAAGTTTTAAGGTGTAGTTCTGTAAGTTTGTGTGTCCTTATATGATTGGTTAAGAAAGTCCACACTGCAGCAAAAACATGTAAAACAAAATAATTACCTATTGGATTAAAGACAAACATTCTTTGTGGCAGTAGTTTATTGGCTAATAAGTCTTTAAAAGGCATTGTAACTAGAGATCTTGTGACTACTGGCTTATGCTGTGCAGGCATTCTCACCCTTCATGAGACTGTAGACAATAAGAGCAATAAATCCCTAATAAATTCATGCTTTAATATGTCTCTGAGTAGTCCCGTCTCTCTCGCGCTATCCCGATCGTCTGGGAATGGTTTATGTAGACAGTATTAGCCTTAGAGGGGCTGTCTTTGCTGGCCAATTTCAATATTTTAATCCTTAGTATGACTGTGGATTTAATAAATGCTTTTAGCTTAAGGAGTGATGTAGCAGTGTGGATTTTTATGTTTATTTGATATGTTAGAATGGTTTGCTCTATTCACCCCCCTTGGTTTCCTAGGTATAGTTGTTCCCTGCTCTGTCTCCTATCACTCAATGTATCCTTCCCCAGTTTCCATAGAAATTGGATGTGTCCTTTCCCTGTCCCCTCTCTTCGTGAGCTGTCCGTGATTCANAACTAGAAGTTCAGCAGACAGGACAACTCCTTGTCCAAAGCACAGGTTAGATCATAACAGTAGTTATTTATTTACAATTTAGTGTCCAACAGACTACAGTTCCAACTAGCCTCTGTGCTCTCCACGTATTTTAAAAGACTTAAACCCACTATTAAAGCAGACATGGTATAGGTAAATTATGTATTTCAATCATTAAAACGGTCCAGAAACCATGAGGCAGTTTAAGTATTTAAAGTGGGGAGACTAAAGGAAAAGTGAACTCTACCAAAAAGTAGTTTGGGAAGGGTTCTCTGGTAAAATGGTCTCCTCTCACATAATTTAAATAATTTTTGACTTTACCTGTTCTTTTCAGCTATTTTTAACTGCATTTAGTCTTTCTTGCATTTCAACTACACTAAGTATACCTACAAAGAGACTGAAAGTAAGTAAAAAGCTGTTTATACAGCAGGGGTCTCTTACACCCCAGATTCATTCAATTTACCACGCTGTTTGCTTAACACATGCCTACAAGCATAGAAGGGAATAACAAAATAACTACATTCAGAATTTTTTTGGTTTAAGAAAAATAGCCACTCATAAGAATTAAATTACTTCTCATTCCTGCAGTGGGTGTTAAGAGCTATTGCAGAAATTCTAGAGAAAATCCATTTTAAGATTAAAAGTCTTGATAATTCAGTACAGAAACTTCATCAAAATAAATCCAATCCTGATTAATCTTCTACTGTCCTTTTCAGTTTAGTATCCACACTAAGAAAATTCTACTGTTGAATAAATTAACCAGAGGCATCACTGGTGGTGCTTACAAGGTGAATATCAGCAAAAGTACTTTTTCTGCCAGCATCACACAAAATAATGTCTCGACTCTACATACACGAAGAGGATTTACCACCTCAATTTCAAGAACTTTGAAATGCTGGGAACCTTCCAAGCATTGCATAAACCTTCCAATGGCAGCAATGCCAGGTTAATAAAATTCGAACTAATGCAAAGTCAGATAACTAAGTAATTCACAGGAATTACCAAAAATAACCTTGAAATACAGCAACAAAGAGGACAGGGCTTTGCACTTGTTCCCTCCAACCAAATATGTGTGAGACTACAAAGCTATTTTCTTGTGTGTAGCCTCTAGAGCACTGCTGGCCTCCCTGTACTACCATATACTCAGTTCTAGAGCAAGGAGACATGCAGGTCCCCCACATCAAGAAAATCAGATGTCACCTGTAAATCCTACCAAAGGAAAACAGCACGCTAAACTCAGCAAGCCAAGATGAGCTGCTTTAACAGAGTACACAGAAATTTAACATATACTGTATAGTAACTTGAGTTTACAATTTATAGTCATTTTAATTTACACCAGTATTATGCCAGTTTCTATAGAGACATTTTTGTTTCTTGTAGCCAGGTATGTTGGGTCTTTCTTTGGGAGGGTGTTGTTTTATTTTTTCAATCTGTGAAAAAACAATCCTTTGTCTTCTACAAAATCTAAATCTGCCTTACTCGCCCCCCCCCTCCCCTCCAGCAGACCAGAAGTTTGTGAACTCCTCTAAAACAGCTAATTCAAGTGCCCTATTCTGCAAGTTTAACAGCCCTTATTAATTGCTTTGTTCTCTTCTGGCAGATTTAAAGAATTTTAATTAGTTCTTTTGATCTTTTTTTAATCCCCTACATTCTAACACACTTGAATTTGAATGCCCTTTCCTCATTAAGCCTTTCAGCCCACCTATGGAAGGCTTATCTATTACTTCAAGACGCTCTCTACATAATTTTTCTTAAATCCTGGCTGAAAGTTAAACACTGAAGTTTTACCAGTTTTCAGATTGTTCTAATACAGTAGAAAAGAGCTGCACTATACATAAGAGACTAGCAGAAAGCAGGTGTTGAGGTTTGGAACCACAGGCTCTAAAACAAGACCAGAGGTCTTAGAGTACTCCTGCTGTAGGATCAATAGAGACTCATGGCTCATAAAACAGCTCACTCACAATACAAACAGCAAGCTGTGTTATGCAGTCATGCTCTTGATCTAAAAGCTCCATGATATTCTGCAGTGGCCCCGATGGGGGTAGAAGAACATTAGTATTACATTCTCAAGATGGTTAAATTTACCATTGTCAGCTCTTTGCAGTAGTAGTGAAACTGCTCATATGCAGGATGAATCAAGAGTATGTTAATACAATGCATCTTTAGAGCGCACCACAGCAGAATGAGACAACTCTGTCCTGCTTTGCTTCTAGAAGCTCTAAGACAGGCAGTTCCATGTTTTATTTTGAAAAAACAAATCTTCCTTTAAAATACAAAGTGTCAAAGTGTAATAAAATAAAACTAGGCAGTTAATTTGATTCAGCAAACTAGTTGCTTGCTCTATCACTCTACACATTAACAGGATCACTAGAAATACATTTCACTGGACAATTAAGTGAAAACTTTCACAAAAAACCTCCTTAGCATCATTTATTTCAAACAGTAATACCCTGTATTATGAAGTTCTCAAAAATGCAAACACTTGTTTATTTTTCTAGGCAAGATTTTCACACTAGGAAGACTTCTCTTCCCAATTCCACAGCTGGTGGTGGCTGCTGCAGGGATTTGGAATTAGGCTCAGTTTTATTTAGAGCAACTTCTATATACCAAGAACTATAAAAGTATTTGCATTCTCACTAAACAAAGTTTTGTTCAGGGAATGAACAGAATAAGCTGTGTCTTTAAACCAGGTACCTTTGCCCTTGATGGCCCAGGCCATGAGTCAATAGAGTAAGGGCCTCAGAAACCACGCTGCAAACCCGCTGAAGAAGTTCCTGCGGTGCTGCCACGGGCTCTGGTACAGAGCTGCTCTCAGGCATCCCAAACACACCCCGACACGGCAACGGGGAGCAAGCTGTAAGGCCACTTCTGCTCGCTGTTAACTAACACGCTGCAGTGGTCTGCCTGGAAACCCAATTGATGCGTTAACATGGTTTCAAAATTCAAGTGAGAACAGACACTTCTCAGAGACTACACTAAGGACAGAGCATCCTCAAAAGTCTTCTAAAACCAGGTCACAGCTTGGAGCGACTGGAATGCGGGAAAGCTTAAAGCATTCTTAGACAATTTTGAAACCTCTCCTCCTTCCCGCCCGCGACAGCGTAGTAGGTGGATTAATCACTGCACTCACACCCTGCGGTATTCAGGGGATCTGTCCTCCTCCAATCAAAGCAATATACTTCAACTTCGTACGGCGAGAACAAGACGACATCTGCTTCCGCAGACGTTTGTGCTGAATTCTCCCCCTCACAGCTTCCCAGAGTAGCTCACCCTCGCTCCCCGTGACTCCTTCTGCCCGCGCCGGAGTCCCTGCAGGAGCAGGGGTGGGTACCCGTGGGTGCCCTCGTCCGGCCCTGGGGCTCTCCCCGTGTGCCCCACGCGTGGCTTCAGGCCAAGGCAGCACCGACGGGAGCGCAGTGCGGCCACTCCACCCCCCCCCAGCCCCCGGGGCGCGGGACAAGTAAACAGAGGCACGGCGAAGGCACCAGTCGTGCGCTGGCTGCTCTCCGGCGGTACGGGAGGTACGGGGTTGCGCTTCCGCCCGCCACGGCGAAGAGGCCCCTGAGGAGGGACCCTATCTCCTCGGCCAGATCCTACATCCGCGACCCGCCCCCTCTCCCCGTCACGGCCCTCACCCGGAGCCCGCACCTCCCACCNCGCTCGAAATCCCGCCTGGTCGGCCCGCCTCGCAGAGGGAGGGAAGCTTAAAACGACCCGCGTCGGCGCTCATCCTGGATGCCTTCCATTGGTTGTACTTCCCGTCCGTCAGAGGCAACTGCACAGTCATTGGCTGGGGAGGGCGGGGCGAGCAGCGGATGGGCATTTAAAATGACGGGGTGGGGCAGGCGTACGGGTGTAGTAGCGGAGAGGGGCTAGGGTGGGGCTGTACTTCAACCTTACCGTCGGGACCTTATGTGAAGGTTCCACCTCGAAATGGCGATGCAGAGCAGAAAACAGGAGGAAGAGCATCGTACAGAATAACCCCAGGGAGAACTTCGTAACCTGCTGCCCTCCACAGCGTTTCCGCGTTAGGGGATGCCTGAGCAGCAGCCCCGAGGCCCGCCCGCACTCGCAGCCCCTCGGGCGCCGGCGGAGCGTTGCCCGGGGCAGCTCCAAGAAGCGCAGGCGACCCGGGCGAGCGAACAGGACGTGGAGCGGGAAGGGCGCTGCAGCGCAGGCAACTTGCTGTTTCTAGTCATTACAAGTTGCTGAGAGAACTCAAATATATGATGCCCACTTAGCTCGGAACTGAGTCCCCTAAACTCACTCCGACTGAAGTCCCAAAAGAACATGAAAAACCCGCATGTAGCCACCCAGGCTTCGGGCTGCAGCTAATGCCTGAGCCTGTCAGTGGATTGTACCAGTGATGGGCAGCTGCATCAAATATGATCAGGTGGATGACCTGCCCAGCCTGGTAGCAGAGCTACAAGACAAACTAAAAAGGCTGAGAAGTATTAGAGAATCAGAGAGAGACATAGACTGGTGGGACTATGCTCTGGCCTCCCAAGCAGGGCATAAGACTGGAGCAGCCAACGTAAAGGAGATCCTCTATGCATCCCCCAGCAAAGAGCAGATACCGGTTTTGAGGTAAGAAGCAAGTGGAGGGCTTCCTCCGTACTTGAGGAAGCAAGCAAAATTCTTTTTTGCCCACCTCGCTTTTCCCTCACAATATCCTCATAGGCAGACTCAAGAAAAGTGGGTTTGGACGAGTGGATGGTGGGATGGATTGAGAACTGCCTGAGTGGCAGATCCCAGGGGCTTGTGATCAGTAGTACAGAGTACAGTTGGAGATCTGTCACTAGTGGTGTCCCTCAGGGTTCTCTGTTGGGCTCAGTGTTGTATAACTTGTTCATCAATGATTGGATGAAAGAGCAAATGCCTCCTCATCAAGTTCACTGCTGTTGAAAACTTGGAGGACCAGCTGACACCTCAGAGGGCTGTGCAGCCCTTCAGAGAGACCTCAACAACTTGGGGAGATGGGTAGAGAAGAACCTTCTGAAATTCAACAAGGGGAAATGCAGATCCTGCAGCTGTGGAGTAACAGCCCTGGTCACCAGTACAGGCTGGGAGCCAACCTGCTGGACAGCAGTGCTGCAGAGGAGGACCTGGGTGTCCTGGTGCACAGCTATCTGCCCCTGACCAGCTGTGTGCCTTGGGGCCAAGAAGGGCAAGGTTGTCCAGGCCTTAGAAAGAGTATTGCCAGCAGGTCGAGGGAGATGATCCTGCCCCTCAACTCAGCCCTGGTGAAGCCACATTTGGAGCATTGTGTACATATCTTGGCCCCACAGTACAAGAGAGACATGGAGCTCCTGGAGAAGTTCTATCAGAGTGCTACCAAATTGGTCAAGGGTCTGGAGAATCTCTCTTATGAGGAAAGGTTGAGGGAGCTGGACCTGTTCAACCTCAAGAAGAGATGGCTGAGAGGGGACCTCATTAATATGTATAAATATCTAAAGGGTGGGTATCAAGAGGATGGACGAATCTTAACCCCCAACCCCACAGGGCCATGATCTTGTAAATAATGCTTAAATGAAGACATCTGAGAGGACATGAACAGCAAGGAACACACTGAACAGCAAGTTAGACCAAGTATTAGTATGTATTTATGCACAAGAATAAAAACAGCTTTACAAGTTGAATTGGAAATTTAAACAGAAGAAGTTTAACAGCTTTTGTATATTATATTAAATAACCAAAACACCTTTTTCCAAAATTGGTAAAGAATAAATAATATAATTTACAGTATGGTACAAAAAATAATCAGTAAGGACAGGCATTTTACTTTATACATACACTATATAGGTATATTTATAATCTATAAAACAAATTCACATCTCAAACAAGCCAGAAACCTTAGATGATATGGCTTAACTATTATTAAAAGAAACAGCATTAAATTTTGCTGCCAGAACCATAAGCTCTAAAGCAGTTATCATGTTTCAATAATTAATGATAACTTATTGCCATAGTGCTTGCCAAGGTTTCACTCAGTTAACATTTACAAATTGCTGTGAAATTAACAGATTCAAAGGTTTGAAAAGGTTAAGAAAAAGTGCAGTACTTTCCTTATAAACGCATCTGAAGTCTGAGTGTAGAAAACAAAATGCAACTGAATTTCCACTCTGGGATCTGCTGTCAGTAAATAAGATGTCTTTATAGGTTATATTTGAATCAAGCCATTTAATTCAATTTAGAAATATAGAGGGTATCAAAAAAGGGCTTAACAATGCTGTATGAAAACCAATTACTATTCCTACGCTTAGTAGATTTAGTGATACAGGATAAAATGGATTGTGTGAGTGATCAGGATGCAACACTTTGCACAGATCTCTGTCAGTGTGTGCACACACCTGGGTGGATCCAACCCTGGGCCATGGTACTGCTCTGGTGTAGCAAACCCAGCCCATGGTGATGAGACACTGCATCTTCCGCCATTTACCTTGTCAACTACTCAGAACTGCCTTACTGTCACTGAGAGGAAAAAGCCTAGAGCAGTAAATCCTACACCTGGAGGCTGTGAGTGTCCCTCAGTCCTCTCCAACACCTCACAGGGCCCCAGGAAGGTTCTAACCTAATCAAGTCACTTCTTCCTCAGAAATGATACTGGGTGCATTTCAGCATCACCTTCTTGGATGTCTGCTTAGCCTGACATTGTTGCTCATATAGATTTTGTTACTGCTGTTAGGGAAGCTCAAATAATTAAAATTGAAGAAGTTTTGAGTATTACCCCCTGCCCTCAATTCTGCACATGCGTGTGTGCTTGTGTGTATACACCACCTCCTTAACAGTCTCAGGCACAAACTGATGACAACTACAATTGTTAAGCACATTCACCTAAAATTTAGAGCTGGTCTAATCACAAATGTGTTTAAATGGCCTTTCACATAGTAAGGGTAACAAATACTGCATCAATTCAGAATTACCACAATGATTTTAATTATTCCTGAGTTCTTCCCTTGTCCTCAAAGGGCTTTATTCTTAAAAAGCAGTTTGCAATGCATTACATTTCTGAAATCAAATTCTGCTTCATAATGCAAACTTTTAAGCGGGTGATGCCAAACACATTCCTAACCCAAACATTCTGAGTGCTGAACTGATTTCTCTGTTATTACTGAGTGGTTCAAGCCCACTTGCAAAGGTTCAGGGTATTAGAAGTCTTCTGATGTCATGACATCTTCAAAAATAGCCACTTGTGCTGCCTTCCTTCTGCAGTTGTGTCCTTCTCCCTGGGTGAGCGGAGGCAGGGCAGTTGACAGCTTCTTGTATCGCAGGCAAAAAGCCTTCATGGGTCAGGATGAAGTGCTCTGCTCTCCACTCCTGCGGCAGATGCAGCAACACTGGCCTTTATTCTAGGCAACTTCAGAGCCAAACCCAGTATCATATCCACTGCATTATCAGCATCAATAGGGAAAATGAAAAGTTTGTCAAGTTACAAATACACTGGAGACCCTCACATCACTCCTGCAATATTTAGAAGTTTAAGAATGAGAGTTCAGATTTCTTTTTAGACATTTGATTAGAATGCAACACATTTCCTCCTGCACATTCTGTAACCCACAGCCATAGTAGGTGCCTTCTACTTCTGTCCTGCAAATCTGAAGGATTGATTTCTGGAGACATAGCATATAGAATTATCTACGTTAGTAATGGAGAAACTCAAACCCAAGAGAGAACAATCTGGGAAAGTCCAAACCAAAGCACAGCTAAATTCTAAGTAAAACTGGAACGTTTTAGTGGGCCTGAGTCTTGGTATGGAGGGGACACCTGTTGATCTCAAGGGGGAGTGCTCAGAACAAAACAGGTCCCAGCATTCATTTCTGTGACAGCCTTCAACTTCTCCTATTCCAGGTTTATGTGATTTCCTGACAATTCTGTCAGAATTCTCAAACAAAGGCTCTGTGTGCATCAGAAAACTTGTTCAAATTTCTCCTAATGACAGAAAACAGGCCAACTCCATAGAAGCTAAAAATCATCTGTCTAAAGCAGGGTGAAGGGACTGGATGAACAGCAAACAGAGTCAGTGCATTGTGAGCAAGTTACAAGAGACTCCCAGTCGACAAAACACCTTGTACAAGTAGCTAAAGGCAGGCAGAACTACATCCACCAAGTATAGTGCAAGTTGGGAAATAAACCCATGATAACAGCCTAAGGGATGGAGAAGGTTTATTTATTATTAATACAAAGTTGCAGTTTATATAGGACCAGCCCCTTGGAAAAGTTCAGAGTTACTCACACCAGCCAAGGGACATCCTCTAACTGGAGAAGCAGACAAGTGTTTACAAAAGGGGCACAACATGGTTATTCTTGGATGGGACGGGACAGCAAGGAAAGGAGAAAGGGAAGAAGAAAGGTATGAAAAGAAGAAAGGAAAAGGAATAAGAAATGTCTCCTGAGTTATAAAGCTAGAATTGACGGACAACCAGCTCCCCAGAAATTAACTTGCTATCCTGTTGAACCCACTGGAATCAGGATCTGGGTTTTTCCTACAGTAAAACACAACACTAAATGCACAGGGATTTCAGAAAGGGAGTGCCAGACCCACTCATGCCTGGGAGTGGTTGTAATGAAGAATGATGCTGAGGTACTATGGAGCACCCGGAGTTCACAGAACAAAGAGGAAGTAGGGAAGGACTAAGGGATTAAGCTAGGACTTGACACTTCTCTTCATGACACAAAACTGGTCTCAGCTGCTTTAGTGTTAACCTAGTATTTGTTCCTACACATTACAATATTCTTTCCTATTTCCTCTCCCAGGTAAATCCTCAGTTTTTGTGAAGATGGCAATATTTACATGTTTCCAGCAAAGACCACTTACGACACAGCTTTCCTAGTGTAAGCTCTTTTGCCATGTTTCCAGACCAAAAAAGCAACTGTTCTTCAGGGAGAGCAATAAAGCACTCTCCCACTCATAGGGTGAACTGTGCAATGTGCTGAAGAATCTCAAAGGTTACAAATATGAGTGCAGTCAGGGTGATGATGATTGTGATGTGATGGGTTTTAAAAGTAGGGGATCCAAACAGCATGGGAGGAGGGCAGATTAGAGCTCCCCTACCAAAGAAGCAAGCAGGTGTGAGCCCCCCTGGAATGGTCAAAGACCAAAGGAACAGAGTGGTCTGTAAGATAAGAACACAGCATCGAGGAGTGGCAGTGCCCTGGACCGAGTGCAAGAACTTCAGTTTGACTGAATGGTAATAAGACTGCCAACTAGGACATGTCAAGATAATGGTTCCCCTACCCACCCCTACCCTTCATCCTCCACAACTTTCATGTGGATCCAAAAGCATGGCATTCTGATCACTATGCAAACAATAATTCATATACAGGAGCTTGCGGCAATCCCATCTCTATTTGAGCTGCTTGCTTAGGCCATTCCAAAGTACAAGTCCAGGACTGTCCCACAAACCTGCAATCTTACATCGCTGATGCAGGGACACACTATCTCCTGTAATGTTATTCCATGTTCTGTTGTTGCCAGCATATTGCACATTCCAGGACTTGCAAGTACTTGACACCTTTGAAACCAATGCTTCTCTGTTAGAAAGAAGCACACAGGACAGGGATAACTCAGCCTCAGCTGCTGCCCTCGTCAAGTTCAAGCTCTGCAAGCTCCAACTTAGCTGAACAGTCTGCACCAGCCTGATGGTCATTCCCTTACTGCGACAGATCCCCTATCGGGGGACCACCAGCTCCTCCATCAAACAGGATCTCCCTGCGGGTTGGCTCAGGTATTGACAGCTCCTGGGCAAGGTCATTAAACCGAGATATGTAATCTATGCTGTTCTCATTCATCATGCAAGCCAACTGGGAATCCACCACCTGGAAGAAACAAGGAGAGAAGAGATGAGCTACATGTCAGTGGCAATTTAATGGAATAACTGAGGTTGGAAGGGACCTCTTGAGAGCATTTTATCCAACCATCTCACTTGAGCAGGGTCAGCTAGAACAGGCTGCCCTAGACCTTGTTGGGCAGGTGCTGGATTATCCCCATGCATAGATGTTCCAAAACTCTCTGGGTATCCTGTTTCCATGCCTGATAACCTCAAAATAGATATTTTGTCTTCAGGTAGAATTTAATGTGTTTCAAATTTTGCTTGCAGCCTCTTGTCCTGAGAAGAGGCTGGCTCACTCAGCTTCATTCCCAGCCTCTCCTCATATGAAAGAGACACCTTATCTTACTTGACCCAAGTTAGAGAACAGCTCTTCTCATCCATGACTAAATGGAAGCTTCTAAAAAACCTAACCACCTATAGTCTCAATGGGCCTTATCTGCTCCAATTTAGCATTAAGGCGCACAGGTAGATGATTTGAAGATATTACCTCTGCCACAAGAGCTGCTCTCGCGCATAACATGGAAGCTTACCCCGTTTTCTTCTAAAGGGAGCTGGTAATATTGAGGGCTGCAATGTCATTCAAATAAATTATCATATATTTCTTTAATTAGAACACACCTTGACAGCTTCTTACCACCAAGCAAACAGAATCTTTATATTTATGCCAGAAGTGGATCCGAGTTTCAGTTCTGAAGCTGTCAACATCACATTAAATCAGCATGAGCTTGCTACAGCTCCTGGTTACATAGTCGGTAGAGAACCTCCTTATCCAAATCCAAAGGGCAATAGAGAAATGACACATTCCTTCCATAAGGGCAAGTCCCCAAGAAACTACAAGTTATGTGATGTACTGAGTTAATAACTAAACTGTGGGATGACAGACTAGAAGGGACCTGAAGAGGTCTCCAATTCAACTTCCTGCTCAAAGCAGGTTCACCTGTCCTTATTAAGGACAGACCAGCTCACTCGGAGCTTTATGGATACAAGCCCTGGAAAGGTCTGAAGACAGCCACTGCATAACATCTCTGGGCATCTCTCTGCCCAATCTCTGGGCAACCTGTTTCCTTGCCTGCCTGTCCTTAATGTGAAGAAGTTTTTCTATAGATGTAGCAGAACCTTTCTCAGTTCAGCTTTTGCTTGTTCCTCCCACCTCCAATCACCATCTGTAAAGGGCTTGGCTATATCTTTTCAATGACCCTACTGCAGGCATTGGCAGGCAGCAGGGTTCCTCCCAACCTGAAGTCTTTTCTAGGCTGAACAAGCCTAGACATCACCCTTTCTTCACCGCCTGATCCTCCTGGTAACTTGCTCCAGTTAATAATCCCTCTCTCCTATATATTGGGTGCTCAAAACTGGTGACAATATTCTAGACATGGTCTCAGAGGAGGTGGACTCTACTACTCTACAAAGCAGAGCACGTTAATCATAATTTTGTTCAATATCCCGGCCATGCTCTTGTTAAAAACAGCTCATGACATCATTGGTCACCTTTGGTTCCACACCTTTGGATCTGCCCTGGATCACACTCAGCTCGTGTCTATTGGCATATCCAGGTATAGCAGAGCTGCTTCCCAGACAGACAGTCCCCAGCTGATACTGTTGTGGGGTTATTCCTTAATCCCTTCCTAGGGCAGGACTCTGCATTTTCCTTACTAAGCTGCATAATGTTCCCACAGCTCATTTTTCCTGTCTGCCCCTCTGAAAGGGAGCTCTGTCCTTAAGTGTGTCACAGCCTTAAAAACTGCTGGGGTTCATTTTACCCCTCCAAAAGAGTTCAAAACAAAGGAATCGCTCTGCCAACAGAGATAGTAATTCAGCAGCACAGAACCTTCTGCCATCCTCTCAGGTGACTTGGTATTAGCCATGTCCTACTTCTTCCTTCTGGACCCATTTGTTTTTTCCTACCAGACTTCCAATTGTATTGTAGCTGCATCACTATTAATCTTTCTCTTTAGCAATTTCAGTTTTCACTCTACAAAGCAGGACACACACAACAGAATGACTGAATCTTTCTCTGTCAAAACAAAAGTATATCCAACAGGTGAATACGACCTTCCTCAGCAAAAAGGCTGAAGGCACTCACAGCAGCTTCTCACACCAACTCTGGTGTCGGGTAATTACCCTCAGATAATTTTACATCTTTATGTTATGACTGTAATCTTCTACTGAGCTAAAAAGTGCAGGTGTCAAAGCACCTCTGCCTTCGAAGTATCTCAGGAGGGTCTGAGGGACAGCAGCCAGTAACTGTAACTTCCAGCACTGCAAGAGGAAGCAGACTGAGTGTAATTTGCTGACATACCTCTGCCACATCTGCCAGGGACCGCGACACAAAGGAGTCCCGTGAGTTTCCATCCAGCAGGCTGGGTCCCAGTAAGGAGGTGCCACTGGTGTTCCCAACTGGAGTTGGTAACATTTTTCGTCCCTTCTCTGGGGAGATGAAACTTGCTACAAAGAAAAGGCACATCAGTAACTCACTGCATTGAGTGTTTTTAACTGGGAGGATAAAGAGAAGGACAAGGAAATTCAGAATGGAGGACAGATATTAATTTCTTCCATCTTTTAAAAATTATGTGTTACCAGCATCCTTACCATCACCACTGCTAAGAGTAAGGAGACTCATTACACTGGCCCTATGAATTATTAATTAAAAGAACTCTCAACAACTAAACCTCAACCAAACCCAGTTGAGTGACCTCATTGTCTTAGAGACACTACTTATCAAGCACACAACAAAGTCTATTTTTCCACCAGCAGAGCCAAAGGCGTCTGTTCATTTTGGCACAGTCCAAATGTCTCACCTTAACTGATGAGTCAGGCTCCAAACAGAATACAAGGAACTGCTAAGGAATTACTTGTCCCAAACTACAGGCCCCGATCTATCAACAGGATCTTTTCAGGAATAGACTTGTAAAGAGAGAGAAAATGTACTCAAGGTAACACTGTGGAAATGAAAGCAAGAAGTATTTGGAGTAATTCCACTAATGTCCTACTGGGTTTCTAATTTTTCAAAGGATTCACTACTGATAAACAATGTTTTGGTTTCTTTTTTTAACAGAAAAGCAATTTTTGGTTGCACTTCTTTGCATCTGGACACTTACAGAACAAGCTGCTGAGGGAGGAGTCTGTGGAGTCATTGGGGTACCACTGGGGATCATGGGTGGGAGACGCAATCCAGTTCTGCTGAGGGCTACTGGATGGGGATGGAAGACTTTTAGAGCTGTCACTGCCATTCAGCTTTGCAGGAGAGAGAGAAACACCTTCACCTGTAAGCCAATGTCGGAGATCATGAATGCAGTCAATATGGTGAAGTTACAGGACACTGCACCAATTTTTGTTTAGAAAGGAAAAAAAACCCCAAACAACAACAATACACCCCCCTCCCCCCCATATTTGCTATAAAATAAAGGCCAGGCACAGAATTTTATTTCCAACAGCTATTTGGAAACAAACAAGCAAACAAAAACAAACCCACAAAACCTCATAAGCCAAGAACTCCTTCCTGGAAAAGCTTCTGCTGCCATATAGAATGTCAGGATTTTTTTTTTAAGTGGATAGGAAGATTTTAGCTAATCTTAGACTTACTGTATTGGCCAGAGCTGATGGCTATTTCAATGATGGAATCACTGATCTGAGTGGCAGGCTCCCCTTGGGAAAGCACATCTTCAGGTGGTCCAGGCAGGGAAATATCCAAGAGAGCAGACACATTGGGAGGAGAGAGCCGAGTACTGGAAGCTTCTGATGAGGGAAGTGGAGGGGTGGACAGACCATTCTGGAGAGAAGTCTTGACCAGTTCTGGCAGAGAAAGGACTGATGTACCCTATTACAAGAAACAGAATTAATTGTTCATAATTTTATTAAGAACTCATAAAACTAAAAAGCAACATTTTGGCTCTTGAGTATCAGATTAAAACCAGACTTTTGAAGGGAAAAAATCCTGTAGATAATATGCTTAAATTAGAGGAATATATTATTTATATAATAAATCTGTATTATTTTAATGAAAAGTACCCGCAACCATAAACAAATATGCTTCAGCCCATATCCTGCTAAAACATCTGAAATAATACAAGTCTGTAACAGTCCAAAGAATATTTAAAACAGCCTACACAACAGAACAAGCATAATCTTAAAATTAACATAATTTTGATAAATCAATGAGACAGTTCCAAATAGATATGTATTAATTTGCCTTTGTATAGGCAAAACCCCTTTAACTGATGGAAGAGTATACAGATATTTTAAACTGGTAACTCATATTTATTCACTTTTTACTGCCAGACTTCCCAAATTTCAACTGATCTTTATGGAGTCTCATTACCAGCACCTCATCATAGAACTGTAATATTATTTTCTGATGTAGTGTATACACAGCTGTCCTAAGAGCAACAACCAGAACCCAAGGCTCCAATTACCACAACAAATGCTTCATAGGTTCATGTCCTAACATCTGTCCGGTAAAAAAATCTTCATCTCCCTTACGCTCTCCAATCAAACTAATTTGACCTTTTTCACATGCAGGCATCAAAGGTAGCATGGTAAGTGCTTCCACTGAAGAAAAGAAGAGCCTGTATTCTGAGGCTTAAGAATCCAGCACCAAGTCTTGGATCCAACTGGACAAAGAGTCTGGGGGCAGGATGACAACATTTCTACAATTTAAGTATCATCACAGTTACTCTTAAGTATCTATGTCTTACTGGATCCACCACAATGAACAGTGAATCTCTGGAAAGGATGCTGACGTAACAATCACACTTTTAGTCCTAATACTCCTCCTTTAGAGACATGGAGGCAGCATGACTGCAAACTGCTGGAATGTGATGTCTAAAATACACACACAGATATAGCAGAGTGATTATAAACTCCTCCACTCTATTAGGAGATATGTAAAGCTTGTTTGTCCTTCACAGGTCAGCTTCACTTTGATTTTAGGGAATGGCACACACACATATTTAAGCAGCTTTCCTAAATTTCTTTAAATTTCTTCAGATGCTATGGATTTCATTTCCACCAGACAGTACCAGTGGTGCACAATTACCTGGCAGTATGGAGTTTTAACTAGCAATACCAGTGGTATTTTCACAGAACATTACCCATTCCAGAGCTCTGCTCCTTCAGCACACACTGTACCTGGAAGCCATCCTGCTCAGGCCGAGTCGGCAGGCTGATGTACGGCACCCGGCAGCCCGGGCCTGAGCCCTGCAACCACAACACAAACCACGTGAGTGACCAACTGGGCAGGGAAGAGATAGAGGCCCATCAACCATTTATCCATGCTCTTCATACATCTCATGTCTTTCAAAATTGTCCATCAACTCCCTGAGAACATAACATGGACTGACATGGACTAACATGTATAAGAGTCTCAGTAAAAGAAAACAGCAAGGAGAAATTAGTTTCCATTCCAAATACAATCCCAAAAAGTCCATGTTTTGCCTCAGATCCCCTCCTGAATTTTTGAAATGCCATCATTTCTTTTCAAACCAGATTTCTGGATGGTCAAGTTCAATGCTCTACCAGCTGCAAACCATTTTTACAGGATGGAAATTCATTCAGTGAGATGATGACTTGATCCCTCAGCCCCAAGTACACATTACAGAACACAGACTGGGTCTGCCACAACAGCAATTTCTAACAGCAAGCCCCAGGAGAAAACTCACTGAAGAGTCATAATAATACAGCTTTTTTATATGATGGAAGAGCAAGACAGTTAAGCACTTGAAAAAAGCTCATTTAAAAGCCTCTGACCTCCACAGTGGTGATGGAGCCTCCGTTCTGATGTGCTACTGCTGTCTCCTGCCCTGTCACCACTGTGGGCACTGCATCTGGTGACAATGGAGACACACCTGGCAAACCATCTGCATCTAGGACAGGCATGGGACTACCAGGGATAATGCCAGCACTTTTAGCTGCCAAGTCAATAGCACCTTGGGTGAAACAAAAAACCAAAACACATATTACAAGCTTCTTCACTTTGTCATGATTCTCTAAAATATGACTTTTTCAACTTACCCAGAATCAAAACTCAACCCACGTAAAAAAGCAGCAACAGTGATGATCTGATCATCTGGGTCTGCTGCTTCTCTGCACCAAGGGTAACATTGCTTTTAGCTAAAATGTTTTAAGTTTTCTGCCCTATTCCAACCTGTTACTAGGTATGAGAAACATCAGCTGAGAAACATCCCAGTTCCCCTTCCATCCTTTTCTTCTAGTTTTTTTTCTTTTTTGTCCACCAAATTGGCAAGTATTTCATAATGCAATTTCCAGAAATTTCCTTTGGGTTACTAGAGGAACTCTAGAAACAATAGAACCTTATTTTGTTATCTTGCCTCGGACAGCCATGTAGACTCAATGTAAAAAACGTAAGGTGTTGTAAGGGTCAACCTCACCCAGATCTTTTAAAATCCACTTCAAACATCTGAATGTCTTCTCACCTCAAAAGAATCCTCTAGGTAAAACACAGATGCAGTCACTGTTTTCACTTTATTCATTGTTGCAATTATGGAACCCACTCTCTGCTGTGAGACAGTGTCTGCCTAGAGGACACCAGCATGGCTTTTATTGCAGAATTCAGAATGACTTACTAGACAGATGGTTGGTGGCCTGTGTTGGAAGAACTTTGGGCACAATTGGACGAGAAACAGCAGCTTTAGTCAGTGAGGACTGGACTGGCCGAAATGAACCTCTCCCTGGGGAGAAGCATTAATAGCTTTCAGGCAAATAAATTCTAACACCTTTAAAGCAGAACACAACACAGTTCAATGGAAGCAAATAAATTCCAAACAGCAACAAGCTGCAGGAATCCAAGTAGTGGAGATGATGGAATAAATTGATGGAATTGGAGCTAAAACAGTGATGTGAGCTAAGAAGTGTCTTACCACAGACACACAATAGAAGTGCTGCTGTGCTACTGGAGCTGCTCTCATACTGTCAGTGAAGACAACCCTTCAGGTGTCATGCTGGCTTTCATGGGGGGATCACCTGTACTACCACTGTACTCAAGAGTGTACCAGCAGAAAAGGACATATGGGCAGTGGAATGCTTATGCTGTATAAAATTTAGACAGTATCCCAGGTACTAGGGAAAGTCCAATATAAAATCTAGAGAAATTATTATATCCTACAGAACAAAAATTCCTATATAGGTATTTTATTCCAAATTTCATCTCCTTTTTGAGGACTCCTTCCTCTTCTGTGATTTCAATCTTGGGAAATTGAAGAAAAAATTTTTTATCAAAAGCACAACTTGCTTAACAATGATCTAGGAGAGCAATCCCATCATCCTGCAGGCTGGTGACACTGTCATTTTCAAAGAGTGGTTTTTTCTTTTTAGAAATTACTTCTTTATGCAGTTTTAACAGATGCTTTCCAGTTTTAAGACGTTCTAGACTCACCTGTAATGGACGAGTTGGATAAGATAGAAAAGGAACAGACATGCTGGGATGGATTTCCAGACGGCCTGGGGAGCAGTGTTCTCTGTGTGAGAGAAACAATAAACCAGAACAGATTTAAACATAGACAGAGGGTGACATTCCTCGTATAAATTGCAGGAGCTCACAAGACCTTCCAGAATAAGCAGATTATTTCCGTGGCATTATTATCATGCACCAGACACAGCAACGGGATCAGTGTGCTCTTGAGAAAAAGCTACAGAAAGGAATGATGTCTTCTCTCTGTAAACTACTAAAAGAAACTATTTCCGCATGGAAATTTGTTAGAGAAATGCTGATTAGAACTATAATCCTCTCTGATTATACTTGTAGTTATTTTCAAATCTCTTTCAGAACTACGGGAGTGATCTTATGCATGGGACCTAGTCTGTGTACAAACTGATCTGCCCTTAAAATTCAGCAAGTGTGCATGAGTGAGATAACTGTGTGTACTTGGGAGCTCTTAAAACACATAGAATTGCCTAGATCTGAGGATCTCAGGGTCAAAAAAAAGTCTGGGGGTAATTTCTGCGTCCCCTGCTCTTATACAAAATAGAAGAGAAAAAAAAGGTATAGTGACACTTGGGAACTTTGCTTTCCCCAGAAGGTTACCATTATTTAGGTTTCAGATTTCTTTTTTCTCACCTGCCTCTGGTGTCCCAGTGATATGTGCCTATTCCCAGGGTTATCAGAGCAATCTGAAGGAGGTAATGCCTGTCACCAAAGCACCACAACAGGCCATTCCTTCCATACATCTCTTTCCAAGCCCCATTTTTTCCCAGGAATCATTGTTCTTTCAAAGTGTGTTATGGTTTATTTCACTACAGATGCTTATATCCACCACAGTTTAATATCCACTACTGAGCAGGATGCAGGAAAGGATATAAAGGAAGATTTTGTTGTTAAGAGGGCTGCCAGCTCCAACACTGCCTGCACAGGACAGCACAGGGAGACACTGCCTATGCCTCAGTGCCAGAAGGCCCAGGTAGCAAAACCTGCTTCCAGGTTCCAGAAGCCTCTTCCAGAGGTTTTTTTATTTTTCCAAACTACTTTAGGCACTGGACTTTGGCTGTTGTTGATATTCTTCATACAGGGAATGTAGTATAGCTCGTTACACTAGAGACTGAAGTGATTTTCCTTCATAATTTCAGCTTCACATTTCCAATGGGTGCATGAGGGAAATTCAGTTTTTTATTTGATGTGTGCAAATCACTACAGCCTTACTGATATTCAGTGAGCAAAACAGGCATTTACACTTTGCTCTGACCTGTACTACCAGTGGCTTCCGCAAGTGCCTGTTCCGTAACTTCCTGGGCTTCGGCAGGAAGAAGTCCGACTGCATCTGGACAACAACAGGAAATGCATTACAAGTACTTTAAGCATCCAGACACAGAATAAATTACATTCCCCAAAGTCTTATTTTCAATAAAGATGAATAAAGAGTTAACTAATATACTGTGTTTTGTTTCAGACAGCACAATATCCTTTCTGCTAGAGTCAGAATATTTTCAACCAAGAATGTATTTTTCTTCTTTTTCTATGGAGATGAAGTCCCGAAAAGCCATTTCATTACCAACTACTTCACCTTCCTATGAAATTCTTACTGAGATTGTGTACATAAAAATTAGAATTTGACTTAAATACAGCAATGAAGCTGTGTTAGAATTAGCCACACATCAGCAGGGGATCACTTTTTGCTATATCTGGCACATATATTTGCTGGAGCAATTTAATTGGACAGCAATTCAGTGTCATCAGGCAGTATGATGGCATTCAGATTTGAATTACCTGAATTACCTGAACAGGTAATGTTGGTTCAAAGCACAGCTACATAGTCAAAATCTGACTTGATCCAGTTAATACAATATTTAACTTGTGCATGATAACAAGCACTGCTTCACAAGGCAGCCCATACTTTCTGATAAATTCAGAATCCGTGTGATACTTCTTGGAAGCTGGCTCATGCACAGTGTGCTGCATTTTCTATTCAGTCATCTCACTTACACTGATGGTATCCAGATGCTGCCGGAAGGTCAGTTCTGCTTCCTTGCTGGGTAGGAACAGCTTCCCATGGCGGCTGTTGGGGGGCAGGGTTGTAGGGACGGCAAACAGTCCACTGTCTGCCTCAGTGCTCCCAGAACTTGAAGGACTAGCCACCAAGAGAGGTCTAGGGCGGTTTCTCAAACCTAGAAGATTTTAACAGCAATTTAAAAGAAATAAATTGAAAACAAAAAGGAAATAACTCTAGTACTGAAGGATCATAGAGAGCTGAGACATAAGGATACTGGCTCTGTCACCAACTGTTTCCAAAATCAGGAATCCCTCCATATTTCAGTTATCCTACCTGTAAACTGACAGTATTTACTTGCTATGGATACCACTAATATTCACTTGCTTTGAAATTCTTGGAAATAGGGGATTAAATATAATTTTACACTACTTAAGAAACTAGAATTGAAGCCCTGTTTTCAGCCTCACACAGACCATGATATCTGTCCAGCTCCAGGCATACCTGAGGGCCTATCCCAGTAAACAAACTATATCCACCACTTCTTGTGTAGGGGAAGATAATACAAACACGATTTTACAGTGTTTATGATGTATTTACACTCCCCACGTCTGCTTTCCCTATAGTAATTGGAAGTGCAACCCCAATAAGATCAATCTGGTGATGGAGTGGAGATTAATTTACCAATAGACCTTCCCAAAGATGGACTGTCTTCAAAATACGTTTGGCACAATTAAATAATGGTAGCCTGTCTGAGTAGAACTTACCCATTTACATATAAGTTTAAAAAAATATGGTAGGCTTCCCCTCTGCAGGCAGCCAGCTTGGATGAAAGCCAGCATTGTTAGTCTGTCACTCTGAGGTACCCAATATGTGCCCTTCTCCACACATGTGCTTTACAGCACCAGTTAACCACTCCTGGGTTCAGTGCTTCTCAGAGCAGGGGTGTGAAAAGGACTGCCTAAGCATCACAACTGTCCCAGTAACCCCAACACTACCACAAACTTTCCTGAAGTCATAAACATTTGGTGGCAAATGCAACTGGTCTGAAGCACAGAACCAAAATTCGTGGCCTGCATGGCTCACAGGTTACAGCAGCTGTACCTCCTATTAAAGAAAAGGCAAATCATAATCATTCTCAATCTTAACATCATAGAATCACATGACTGGTTTGGGTTGGAAGCGACCTTTAAGTTCATCTCATCCCACCCCCTGCCAAGGGCAGGGTCACCTTCCACTATCCCAGGCTGCTCCACGCCTCATCCAACCTGGCTTTGGACACTGCCAGGGATCCGGTGGCAGACACAGCTTCTCTGGGCACCCTGTGCCAGGGCCTCACCGCCCTCACAGGGAATAATTTCTTCCTATTATCTAATTTAAACCTATAGTGGCAGGATGGCACAGAACATTTTCAGTAATTATTTATCAACAGATGTTACACTGAGCATTTACTCGCCTGTTTTGTAAGCTGATACTCTCTTGAGATCTTTCACCCCGTGCCAGTCAGCATGTGCTGGTTCGGGCTGGGAAGGGGTTAATTTTCCTCAGTGGCAGTTTTGGATTTGTGTTGCAAATAAGTGTTCATAACTCAGGGATGTTTTATTTACTCCTGAGAAGGACTTACACTGGTCAAGGCCTTTGCTGCTCCTCGCCCCACACTGCCAGTGAGGGGGCTGGGGATGCACGAGGAACTGGGAGGGGACACAGCCAGGACAGCTGATCCCAGCTGACCACAGTGACAATCCCACACCATGGGGGGGTCATGCTTAGCGTACGGAGCTGGGGGAAGAAGAAGGAAGGGGTGGACATTCAGAGTGAGGGCGTTTGCCTTCCCAAGTTATTGCTACATACGATGGAGCCCTGCTGTCTTGGGGACAGCTGAACACCTGCCTGCCCAAAGGAAGCAGGGAATGAATTCCTTGTTCTGCTTTGCATGCATGGCATTTGCTTTCCCTAATAAACTGTTTTTATTTCAAACCATGAGTTCTCTCACTTTTACTCTTCCAGTTCTCCCCCATCCAACCAGAGGGGAAAGACTGAGCCACTGCATGGGGCTGAGTTGCTGGCTGAGGTTAAATCATGACACAGCTCCCAAAAAGCCCTAAGCATATTCTCTAAGAGCGACTAAGGAGAGTTATTCTGGATTGTGAACTGCATTATTGATGTGCATTGTCATTCAAGATTCAAAGCAGCACTGGACTTAAGACAATTCTAAAGTAAATTAACACACACCACTGTTCTCAGACAATGAAGTTCCTAAGAGTAAGGGCACTCCTCCTTCCAGTGTTCCATCACTGGGAAGTTCTCATCATGGTGTGAGGTACTAATAAGTTGATTTCGTCAAGTAGATTTTTAGGAATACTCACCTGAGGAGCTGGAAGCAGCACCAGGAGAAAAAGTCTTGTTGCGAAGGGCAGACTGATTCCGTGTGCAGCCTGGACTCCTGGTGTTGATGGCAATCACCTTTCCCGGGGGAGTCAGGGACTGCTCCTCCTGAGCAGGCTTTATAGGTGATGTGGCAATGGAGCTCATCTCAGGCATCTGAAAATGCACATTAAATGAACACTGCGTGCTGGTATAACAAATGTATCGTGAAACTCACTGTACTTGGGAAGCCTTAAATTAAAATCTGACATACTACAAAACCTTAAAGTATTATAACCAATACCTCCTAGTGGGGGTGAGGGGCAGCTGAAATTATCTTCCTGCCCATTTAGCAGTGTTTAATGTCACAAATTCAATATATTAGTTTATGTTACAACTGGATTAACACTCAACAAGCTTCATGCAGTGTGCTGGATCACCGCGGGAAAAAAAGAGAAAAAAAAAAGGTGTTGGTTTTAAATCAGTGCAAAACTATTTTTCATAAACTCCATCCAGAGAGCTGCTCTGGTGAGAAATACATCTGGACAAAAACATTTTAATTCTCTCTTAATTCCAATCAAGTAGTTTTGAATTTTTTCCCTTCCCTTCTCTTTCACAGTATAATACATCACTAACAAGAAGACACATGGGCTTCAATAATTTTCCAGGCCTATCCAGTTGTTTCATTAAGTTGTTTAAACTGTTTTGTAGAAAACCGCGCCTTTTGAAGGAATCTGTGTGCAATCATAGGCTTAAAATTACACCCCCTGCTCAACTGCAATGCCACTACGCAGTTTGTTTTATGCTGATGATTTTCATTTAAGGAATGAACCACAGCACAGCTGGCTGCTTTGACTGTTACAGATTATCTGGAGAAAACAGCAGGCATGCACACAATTAATCCTTCCTCTTAAAATACCCAGTGGAAAAAATATCATGGTTCCTGTCGTTATTTGATGAAATGCAGCTTTCAAGACATCTACAGTGCTTTCAGTGAGGCAAGAAATAACTTCCTGGCCTTTGCAATATCAGTGCCACAATGTTCATGCTGCAAGGAGAGTATGTTTTTCTGGAAAACAGTGAGAATAAAGTGGTATTTGACAAATGAAAGGTTGTATTCCTTCTTTTTGCTGGAATGTACAATATGGTACATATCCTTAAAAAGCTCATTTATAGTTCAGTAGTACTATGCTACCTTGATTAAGACAGCAAGAGTGTGAAAGTGACAGGAAAACACATGCAAATCCTAACTGCTGGTTTCTCCCCCTCTTCAATTCCTCTCCCCCAAACGTCTCAGGGATGTCCTTCTTTATAGTTTGTGATTGGTTCATCATGTCATGCCTAGCTGTCACCTGTGTCAGGTGTAAAAGTAGATGCCAAGGGGAGACAGCATCCCAGATCTGTGAGATGTCAGACCAAAAGCCTTTGCAGTTTAAACAAAGTCTATATCTGGACCCGCATCTGAACAAAGATGGGTTTATATCTATAAAATCCTTCATTCCATGTCTGTGCAATCAGAAGGAACTTTGAGGGGGGCTAAATCACCAACAAACAAGGACAAAGAACTCCGTGTTTGGGAACAGTGATACATTTGCATCCTGGGTGGAACAGAATCTTTAGCTCATTATATCTACCACAGGCATTTGAGCAGATCTGCTGAACTATGTGTCTTTTAAAAAGATGTTTCAATTGGCTGCCCAGGTATCACTGGGGCAAATCTTAAATACAGGTAACAAAACACAAGAAGGAAAGCAAGTTCATGCCCTAAGGTCTGCCTAATGAGGACAGTATTTTTCTGAGACTGTTAAACAGCTATCCTGGAGTCCAGGAACTTCTACACTAATCAACTGTGGCAGGAGCAGTTCTATTGACTCTGCTATTCTGAAGAAATATATTCTCTTCACTCTCACACTGTGTAATTTCAACTACATAAACACTGAAAATCAATGCAGTTTTCATGTGGAATACTAATCTCATCCAGGCTCCATTTCCCACAAAAGATTGAATTAGATGATCTTCCAAGGCCCCCTTCCAACGTGAGCTGTTCTCAGGTTCCATGAAGCTGAGAGAGAACAGAAGGCACTTCACCTCACAAATGATCTTTTGAGTAGTCACATTGAATGTTCACTGGAACACCAATGAGACACACAGCAAACCAGAAGCTAAAAGGCAGTGTAAAAGGCATACTGAAGCAAAGTCCACTCTGTAGCCAGCTGTCTTGTGTTGTGGTTTTTGTATAATTTAAACACAGGAACCTCCACAGGTCTTGACATGGCTAGTTATTGATTTATTGTGAATACACAACTGGGCATTTATTCCCCAAATGAAACTAGAGTTTAGTATCTGGAGAATGATCAAGAGCTACTTACTGGTTTGGGATTGACTTCAGTAGAGATGAGTTTCAGAAGGCAATTCAAGAGTCTCTGCTTGTGAAAGGTAGGACATACAGGGACGGCATTTGACTCAGATGTTTGCTCTCTAGCATCTTGGGTTTCTGGCTCCAAGACAGCCAACCAGTCATATTCCAGCTGCAGCTTGTTCGGTTTGCCCATCATGAGGTAGACTTCAGCCAGCGTAAGGCTCTCAGAGGTTCGCAGACTCCATCCTTCTTCTCTGACTTGCTGGGAGAGCCGACTTGGGTCATCCTTGAGAGACTTTGTACTGGATTGTCCCTGAGGTGGAGGTGGAAACAAGGAGCCCAGCTTCTCTTGAGAATCCTCCATTACTGCATCCGTGATATCCTTGGTACAAGCATCGAGCTGCTGGCCCTGGCTGTGGCTGGCCTGAGTTTCACATCTGCCACTGCCAGGGGAAGCCACACCACCTCTCAGTAGCTGGGAGCAGGAGTCAGAGGTCTCTGCGCTCCTCCTGCTTGGAAAAGCCACTGGAGAAGCATTACCAGCTGCTGAAGCAGAGTCTTTCCCAGGCAGTTTGTCTGTGCAAGAACATTTCTCTGGGACAATTAGGTCCTGGCAGGACTTCATGTACCGTGGGAATGGATCGAGCAGAGAGAGCTCCTCCACATCAGGGATCTTGCTGCAAGTGCATGCTGTGCTGCATGAGGGTAGCACAGCTGCCTGCTCACTAGCCAGGACCTCCCTGCCCTCCACACAGGGGGCCACTGAGCTCAGCTTTTCCTGGCGTCCCCCTGGATCCTGAAGTCCAGAAGGTGCTTTCTGAAGGGAATTAGTGATGCCAAGATTTGAGGCTGTTCCTTCCACCAGGACAGGCTCTGGGGCACCATCTTCAGTGCTTGCAGAAACTTCAGCTGTAGGCTGTAAGGTTCTGCTGGGCTCTGTAGTGCTCTCTGCCCTTCCCACACCCTTACCTTCCATTCCCCGCAGGTATTTCAGCTGTCCCCTTGCTGTCCCTTGACCACTCTGTATGCCGAGGATTTGTGCAGGGGGGAGTAAGTGAGAGTCTTTTGTGTTCTGTTTGCATTTTCCCGTTTCCTGCCAATGCACAGTACAGAAGGCCTTGGAGTGGACCACTCTGGCTACCCCAGGCAGTGGAGTGAGGGTACAGTTCTCCCCTGGAAAGAGATGGAGCATCACTTTCTCCTCTGAGACGCTGCCTCTTGTTTCTGACTCTCTGGAGTCTTGAAGTTGCTGTTCTTCAAGTGTTTTACGCTAAAAAAGATGTGTCAAAGAATGTAACAATCATCTGTCCCTTCCAAAAGCACCTGGGAGCCTATTTTGCAAGTTGAAAAAAAAAAAAAAGTAAAAACCTAGCTGACTGAGAACATGTTCTCTATTCAGCACACATTATAGTGAAGACACTATAATCAGGAATTAGGTCCTTAATGGTGATAAAGACTGCAGTGAAGACCTGCTACAACCCCAAAATAAATACCCATTCCAAACAAAATTACTTCTCTCTGTTTCACACACCACTGTAATTGTAAAAAAAAATCCTAATCAACAAACCCCAACAAAACCTAGCAAAGTCTCCAACATTGCACAACAAAGCAGACTCCCCTGAGTGGTAGCAAACTCCACCTTACATGCTCTGACATCCTTCAGAGTTTCAAGTGCTAGGCTGCTGCTTCTTGCAGGCTCACAAATAAAACAGAAAAGCCTGAATGAAAGGCCCAAGAAGAGGATAAAACCTACAAGTCAGAAGGACTAGGTTCAGAACAGAACATCTGTTAACTCACAGATCCTTCTATTGCTGGATCAAAGTTCAGAGGCAGGGACACCCTGAACGCTGTATGGCTCAGACAGCACAGATACACATTGCTGGTAGCAGCAGCTATCTCGACAAGAAGCTTAAGACATCATCGGTGAAAGTGCATAAAGAGCAAAGATCTGTCCTTAATCTCTCTGCTGAAACTGGAAACAGAATTGTCAGTTATTCTCCAGGCTGTATGGGGGTCACCCACTGATAATGAATCAGCCTAAGATCACTGTTTGAGGAAATGAAATGAAGGTAGGAATGTAATTTTTTCTTAACTAGCTTTCACGGGATCATAATAGAGAAGAGTTGAGGTAAAAGCAGAACACTATGGGATCTCCCACAAAAGCTTCCATCAATGATGCTAAGACTATCCTTACTGAGCAGGGACTAGTACATTTATGAAGTAATTAATTTTTCTGATGCAAAACTGAACTTGGAATAGGAAGGGAATTGCTCCCAGGACACAGCACATGGAACAGTCTGAGTAGGAAAAGGATACAACCCGCACTTCATGGAGAGCCCACTTCTGCTTCAGGAATTCAAGGAGGCTGGAGACCTTCCGATGTAACTCCACGATCATCCTGTATGCAAGAGAAGCAAAGCAAGGGAACAGAGAGTAACTGTCAGCGGGAGCTCCAAGTCCTAACCTTGATGCTAGAAGGGCAATTAAGGAATAAACTGGCATTCTATAATGCCAGCACAAAGAACACTCTCAAGCACTAAGAAAAAAAACACAACAAAACCAAAAAAATATCTTATCCCAAAACTTTAAAATCTAGGTTAACTCACAACTGTGACAAGTCACACATTCTAAAAGCCTGTCAGATAAATCTGACTGCTGTGATTCAAGAAACTATTTTTTTTACAGATGGAAGAAGATAGGAAAAGATCACAGAACTTAGCTGAACTGCTTAAGTGCAGACAAGGCACAAAGCTACTACATAAAGTATAAAAAGAAAGACAAAAAGGGGCACAAAAGACTCTTCATTTACTTTTTGAAAGCATTTTACTAAATAAACCTAATGCAGAGAAGAGAATGGATATTTTTATCATGATCTTTAGTCACTACACCGAAGTGCTGCATTTGAAACAACACTCAACATCATAGAGGCCTCATGTTTGCTGCCCCAAGTTCTGGACTAGAAGTTAGTACCAGGATGAACAGCCACTGATGATGCTGAACAGCTGCCCCAACAATGTTTTGCAAGGGAGAAGTTACAAACACCTTCCATGCTGCTTTTATCATTGGGTGCAGGTGAAATGTTCAGAGCCTTGGTGTAGGCACCTCTGACCACTGTGTATGTTCCCTTCTCTGTTTATCGTACATTAAATACAAATTTCAGTAGAACCAAGGCTACTATCTCCGTTTTACTTGCCCTCTGCTCTGACATTAAGTGGCACAAACTATGCTCATCTCCAAAGCTAGTAGCTCCTTCATTACTCAAATTAAAAGATATAAAGAACAATGGTAATCTCATTTTCCCACGTGATAACTCATGTTTACAAACCAGGCACTCTGGTGGACAAAGGCTTCAGACTAAGTACACTTAGGCCAACTGCATTATCAAAGATGAACTGCCCAACTGGCAAAGAGAACTCTGAAGAAAGAGGAAGGGGCTAGGATGCTGCTCATCTATTTCCCTATTCTGAGCACCACAATCAGTTCTCCATTACCTAAGCCGTGGGTTCTGGGCAAGACTCTGTACTCGAGCCCATGCGTGGTTATTCCGTGGCTGCAGCTCCACAGGGACCTTGAGAGGAAGTCGTACTGGCTTTTGGTCCTCTTCATCACTCACACCTGAATGGAGATGAAGCACCAACGGTCAAAGCAAGGACAACTCAGTCACAACACTGTATCCTCAGTTACACAATACAAATGATCAGACACCACCTTCACCTACAGACAACTGGGGTAGCTCAGCTTCACCAGTGGAGCCTACTTCCTTAATTACCTTTTGTTCCAATATGTTCTTATCCTTGGACACTGCAGTGATATGAGGGATTTCTAGTTGAGCAAGCAGTGTCAAAAATCAGGAACTCTGAGCATGTACAGTATTTCAGACCTTTGAACAGCCTGATTCCACTTACTTGAAAACAAAGAAAAAAAAGTCCAAAATGAAATCACACATAACTAAATAGGAGAAAGTAAAAAATTTGAAAATGTTCAATGCTAAACACTATACTGCTGCTGAGTCACTGGCACCTTCACATACAGTGGAAGCACAATGTGTAAAGCAGCAGTGAACTGGGCTGGTGTGGCTATTTCCTTTTCATCTTAGCTGGTAAGAAAACTGGGTGAGTCCTAAAGTTACTGGGGTTATATAAGAAAAAAGGCCAAGACCGTGGAATACTGTGCCCAGGACAAACATGCAACAGCTCAAATTTCCTGGCCAGTGACAGACACACCAGAAGAAGCCTGCTCTTTTTCTGTGTTTCCAGCCATCTTCTACAACACCCTCATGTTCCAGCATCTTCTACTCACCATCTGGATCACAGAGTTTCTTCAAAGCCCTGCACATGGGAGCTTTGATACGCAGGTTTCTGCCTTTGTAACGAACAGTTGTAGCCCTGGATATATGGAAAGAGAAGTACTTATAGGAACCAGTAACAACAGTGTGTGAATACAGACCTGTTAGGCCCTGTGCTTTGCACCCGCCTCATATATGACTTGGACACAGGATTGGAAGGGTTACTAAGCAAGTTCTGCAGATGATACAAAATTGGGAAAAGCTGTGGACTCCCTTGAAGGCAGGGAGCCCCTGCAGTAAATACTCAACAAATGAGAGGACTGGGCAATCACCAACCATGTGAAGTTCAACAAAGGAAAGTTCTAGATTCTGCTCCTGGGATCCTGGGATGGGGCAACCTTGGATGTATGGACAGACTGGGGAAGGAGATGCTGGAGAGATGCTGCAGAAAGGACATGGGAGTCCTGGTCAAGGGCCAGTTGGATCTGAGTCAGCAGTGTCCTGGAGGCAGGAGGGAAATCCCTGTTACAGGGGCACCAGGTCCAGCAGAGCCAGCTGGGCCAGGGAGGGGACTGTCTCATTCTGCTTTGCACTGGAGTGGTCTCATCTTGAGTATTGTGTGCAGTTTTGGTCACCACAATATAATAAAAGATTTTGAACTATTAGAGAGCATCCAAAGGAGGGCAACAAAAATGGTGAAGGGGGAAGCCATATGAGGACTTGCTGAGGACACTTGGTCTGTTCAGCCTGGAGAAAAGGAGATTGAGGGGAGACCTCCTTGCAGTTGGAACTCCCTCATGAATGGGAGAGAAGGGGCAGACACCAATTTCTTCTCTCTGCTGGTGACCAGTGACAGAACCCAAGGAAATGGCCTGAAGTTGTGTCAGGGCAGATTTAGGTTGGATATTAGAAAAAGTTTCTTCCCCCAGAGTGCTTGGGCACTGAACAGGCTCCCCAAAGCAGTGGTCCCAGCACCAAGCCTGACAGAGATCAAGAAGCATTAGGACAATGCTCTCAGGCACAATGTGACTCCTGGGGATCATGCTGTGCAGGGCTGGAAGGTGGACTTGATGATCCTTGTCCCATCCAACTCAGTTTATTCTGTGATTCTGTGATCAACGACACAGAGCAAGACAACATCATGGCTACAGGAATGAATACAGAAATGCAAGGGGCTGCAGTGCAAGCTCACGGAACATTCAGTCTTTCCTATCACCTTACTTTTCATTGTGGAAGTACTACTCTTGTGACTCTCCTCTTCTAGACTTTCATGAAACACTTGGTTGTCCACTCAGGGAGGGAATTCCATTTTATAAGCGGACCAGGATTATGTTACTTTGGTTCAAGAGTACCCTCACAGACAGCTGCTTCATAAAAGACAAGTGGTTTTGATTTAGCCTTCCCTTTATACTCATGACTGTTAATTACAGGAAGAAAGAGTCTGAAGTTTTTGCAGAGTCTTTCATTTAGAAATATGATCACCGTATCTGGTACAGACATGAGGTCTAAGAGCTTGTGCAGAAACCTGAACAAAGTAACTTTTTACAGTATAATTTCACTGGTTTAGCTTCAGTATCACCTTAGCAGTTTCAAAGATCCTTAGAAGTCAGAGGTCATTTTTGTTTTCACACTGTGAAACTTTCTTCACTCCATCAGTCCTGTTTTCTTTTTAGGGACTTAACAGGCAGGCATTAAGCCCTATCAAATTACCAATGGCAGTATTACTACCTAATACCTGAAGCATTAAGGATCAGCTGTCAGAGAAGCAGCAGAATTGAACTGAAGTCCTTGAAGTAAAATGAAATAAAGAGAGAATACTCCTATGCTGTAAGTAAAACACCACCACACAGGAAGAGCAGTTGTCTACAGTGCTAAGAGGAAAATTTGCAAAAGGGACAGCAGAAGTGAAGCCGGACCTGAGAAGATGGAACTGATGGGGTGAGCAATTTGCAGGTTTCAGTTACTGAACGGTGAACTTCTGTAGATTTGGAATATCCCTGGGCTGGAAGGGCATGTTTCCTTTCAGCTTAATTCTTAGAAACAAGAATTGTTTGAAGACAGTTGCTCTCCACCAAGTCCAACAGTGTAAAGTTTCTGTCAGTGTCTTCCAGTGTAAAGACTCTTAGAGAGGGACACAGAAACCCTTGTGGATATTTAATCAATAAGTTAAGGTAAAGACAAAAAGTAAAACCTCCTCCTGGGCACCTCAGCCTTAGCATGAGACTCCATATCCTCTTGTATTTATCCTTATATTCAAGTGTAGATATGATTTTTTCAGAAAATCATCATTTTGTACAATGATCCTCTTCCTTATTTGTAATCTGTTTTAATACAGCAAATTCATTTGATTACTTGTGCAAGATGAGACTTTCCTCCTTGATTTTAGCTAATGCAATTCTTCATTATCAAATGTGCCCTTGAAGCATGTGAGTGGAGAGTCAGAAATAGCATTGTTATCATCATCATAATTATTACCTTGACAGTATAACAGTTCAAGTAAGAAGGGATTTGGGGAAACATTTTTTATATTAACTGATATGACTATATATAAACCAATCCAAGTTTTTTGGAGATTGTTTCATCACATGAGTGGAAGGTGACTGAAACAAAGGCCTGGCTGCTCAGAAGGCCCAGAAAGTTTGATCTGCCTAAAACAGCTGAGCTAATTGATCTAAGAAAAAGTAGAAAGAAGAAAAGTGCTGTTGTTCATTTTTCATATTTCCTATTTCTGTTCAAGAGTCTAGCTAGTTGGTCATAAAGTATTTATTGTTGAGTCAGGCTTCCTGGTAGCTGTTCATGCTCAATTTGTCTGCCACCTGTGTAGGTGGACCTTGGGCTGCAGGTATCCACCATCTGTTACCATAGAGCAGCTTATAAATGAACATGGATCACCATCACAAACTCCTGACTGCACCTCTATCTGTGCTTCAAAGGGCAGAGAGATGAGAAAAAACCAACCAACCCAACCAAAACCCAAGATAAAAGCCAGAAAAGAAGTGTGAAAAATATAAGCATATTAGGGAAAAGATACTATTTGGGAAAAAAAAAACCAAAACCCAAACAAAACAACAAAACATTAGGAGGAAAACCACATTGGAGGAAACCAATTAACTGCAAACATGCTGATATCGATATGGAGAAGCAGGAACTACTGCCTTCCCTGAGTGTAAGAGGAAATGGCACAGTTCAGAAGTCAGCAAGCACAGTAGACCATTCAGTAAATGAAGAAACACAGAGCACAAGTAAATGTGACAAAACATTAAGGCTTCCCATGCAAGTTTTCACCCTGCCACTACAGCACTCTTCCACAACTACAGCAATCAACGCTATTTCAATGCTCCCCACATTCACGCGTTCTGCTTCCCCTAATTTCCTTTTCCATTAAGTACAATTAGCTTCAAGGAATCCAGGACAGTCTAAAGAATAACTTATTATCAAACTAATATAAAAGCAGATATATTTAGACACTATAATTTTCTAACTGAAATCCATGGCTGGGAGGCTGGAAAAAGACTCTTTCTACAAGTTTAGGGGAAAGCACAGTAAAGGAGTCAGTCTGCAACAGAACTACTCTTAGCTTCAAAATACCTGTTTTCTTCTGTACCTAGATCCTGGATGTCTACAAATGCAGAAAAGGATAAGTCTTAAAAACAGGCACTCTAGTGACTATGCATTCAGAATTACCAGTCTGACTTGACACCAAGAGCATAACCTGCCTACTTAAAATGGTTGGGTTTATATATTTTTTCAGTATGAACTGATATTTTATGATCAAGATTTTTAGAGAGTTACAGATTTCCCCTCAGCATGCCAAAGAGCTTTCCCAAGGAACTGGAAGACAGTGAAGAATCACTCCTATTTCACATAAAGTACATTCAGAATCTAAACCAGACAGAACAATTAATGCCTGTTAATGGTTTCTGTCTTTCTTACCTTGTGCTATAAAGAGCCTCTCAGGCTGGGGGGTAAAACCCACATACACTATCAGACACTGAAGAGTGCTCTGCTTAACTGGTGCACAGTTACAATACTTCTTTGACTAGGTGTTTCTGGTAGTTTGTTGTTTTTTTTTTTAACTTACCCAAAATTCCTACGTATTTACAAAGAGATCAAGAAAATATTTGTATTCGTTCATATGTAGTTTTTTATTAAATGTAAAGAGTGTTCAAAAACCTAAGTTGAATAAAAATGTTTCCCTCCTAAAAATGAAACAAGTTACTGAGCATTTGTGCTATATCACCATAAACCTTTTTTCTTGTTATACATCCTAATCAATGACATAATAAATGTGTAGTAAAATTAAAATGCTGTAATAAAAATCTTAGCACAAAGGACTGGACAGAGAGTGGTCCTGCCTTTCAGCAGCTGGAGCAGGCCAGCGTTGACCTGAGTATGTTGAACTACTCAGAACAGAAGCTGATAGAATAGTTCTTAGTTCCCCCTTGCATTTATAAAGATGTAAACTCAGACCTATTTTCTGCAAGATTCCCCATTTATTCAATAACTCCACTGGCTGTTGACTAGCCTCATTTGCCTGTTACTGACATTCTAAAGACAAGTACAGAGACAGGTAACAGTGAATAGCCTTAACTCCAACAGCTAAATATGGATACGTTACACAGAGACTTTGCTAGTACTTACCAGAGTCACCTGATTGGAGTTATCAGGCACTCCTTAGTATCCATGACCTGGGTCATAAGCTCAACTACAAAGCTTTGAAGTATGTTTTACTTATGAGTCCCTCAAAGGGTCATTTTTTTTCCATACTCCATGAAAACAGTACAGAAACAAGAGATACAAAACAAGCACTGGATTAGAGCATGTAACTCCAGGGTCTGGAGTCGTGCTGCAAAGAAATTACCAGGTAGCTCCTCACAACCTTATCCTTTCTCAACTTTCCTTACCAATTAAATGAAGAGAATGTTTACCTACTTAAGGAGCAGAGCATCAGAATAATGCATGTTCACATTCCCCATTTTTAATCACTTTGGATTCACTTTCTTTCACGGCCTTCCTCAGTGACAAGCCTTACAAAGTGCATTGCATTCAGAAGAGGAGTGTCACACTTGAAAGAAACATGTTAGGAACTGGAGAAAGAACTGATTGCAAACCAGGAAGAGTATCATAGAATTGTACCATCACTGAGCAAGACAGGAAGTTGAACAAACCGAGGTATATGCAACATGCTTGCTTCTGGGAGCTATGAGGCTGTCCTGCACGTGCAGGTTGTGCAGACATCCTGGTGGTAATGAAGATACAGTTTGCTCTTAAACTGATGAGGTTCACCATCAAATGGGGTAAGGGATGCAGGAGAAAAAGGGAAGCAAAGATGTGTCTCCCATATGTAGACAAAAAGCCTATACAAAAGCAACTGATTATGAAATGGTTAATGTTACGTACATTGTAATTTTGGCGTAGAAGATTAGCATTAATACTTTCAAATGCAAAGACTCTTGTTCCCAAAATGATTTGTTACAACACTAGCTTTCATGGAGTAAACACCTGGACTTCACAGAAATCACTAGCCCTCATTAACAATTAATTAGAAGAACTAAGACCTGAATCATGCGAAGTGACAGACTGATACTACAGCTCACTAAATGTCATCAGGCTCATTTGTTATGCTTCAGTTTGTTTGGATGACCCAGTGTAAGAAAGACGCTCTAGTATAGCACAGAGTGACTGAACCAACTGCTGATATTCTGAGCCATAGAGATATTCAGGAGACCGACAGATAAAGGTTCATCCCAGGCTCACTTGAACTGGTAACTCCAATTTAAACAAGTAATTTGCTTTAAGAATAATGCAGTTAAACATACCGTTCATATTTTCCTAATTTTGTACAAAACCCAAACCAAATGGGAATTTCTCTTCTAATTTAAAACCTTGCAGTTAACAGAAGAATGACCAAGTGATTCAAGCATCACATTGAAGACCATCAACACAAGCACACTGTAAAAACAGTACCCAGGTGAGGAAAGGTTGTTTAGCTCCTAAGAAAGTTATCTGGAAACTCCATTTGAGAACATGAGAAAGGTACAACACCAAGTATCCATATTATGCAAGGTAAAGTCAAAAGACTGCAGCTGCTTAGGGGGCAAACTCCCGTTCCTGTTTACAGTCAAGTTTACTTCTTCAATAACTTGTCTGCTACAGAAAACACCCTAAAAGCAAGAATGCAAAAGGTAAAAGCTGACCTGTAACAGAGAAAATAATGATTTTTCAAATCACTTTTAAAGATGGGATTAAGGACACATCAATGCCTCCTGAGTCATCACATGCCTTGTCCTTTTAAAGATATTTCACATTAAAACACAAATTCTGAAAGCTGAACTACTTTGGAAAAAATTATGCACAAATGAGGTATATCCTCATTTCTAACATTTGCCACTTCTAACCGCTTCTGCATTTTAGGAGTACATTGAATCATAGACTGCACCCTCAAATCCCACCATACTCTCTAGAGGTGAAAGAAAACATTTGCAGTTAATATCAAGGAGATGCAAAAGTCATTGGAGGGCTGAAGCCTCTAGTGTGCCAAAGGGTCATTTCAGGTCTGAAAGTCAGGACTCATGAGCCCTGCTGAGGCAGAATGGTTTGGAGATGAACCCTCACTGCAAGAAGGACAGTAAGGGGCTGGAATGTGTGCAGACATGAGAATGGAGCTGGGGAAGGGTCTGNTAGTGGTGGCAGGGCTGAGGTAATGGCTGGACTTGATGATCTTTGATTCCAATCTAAATAATTCTTTGATTTCCCTGAATGAATCCACATGGTTAAGTGTTGTATCTTCTGTAAAAAATGCTCATTTAAACATTTTATTAAACTTAACCCATCATTTCTTATTATTAAAAATTAATGGTTTCACAGAAAAGGGGAGAAATATCCTAATACAAAATAAAAAAAAAACTTCAGCTCTTGAAATTTAAGAAATGCCCCCATAGTTTGGCTGATCAATACAACAGTCAAGTTGCCGAACAAAGCAGTTTTATGAGTTTCAGAAGTAAGTTCTTACTTACCCAGCTTGAATGAGCTCATTGAGTTTTGCTGCGTTCTTGTCATCCATACCTTTTCAGTAAATAAGACAACACAGTGAATTAGGATTTACACTATTAAACCCATAGCCTTCTCTGTGTCCTGTTGGGTTTTCAAAGCTATTACACTTTTTTCCCACACTGGATTAACGTGCATAAATGTGCTGTAACATAGCTCTTCTAGAAAGTTTGTATTTTTATAACATGCAAGCTTTACATGATCCTTGCCACAAAAATTACTTTTTACACATGGATTTAATGACTCTAGATTAGGTACTACAGCCATCTTTGAACACTGTGCTTTAATTTGACACTAGGGTATTAAAAAGCAAAGCTTCTTCCTGCTCAATCTCTGTTGCTAAGGCAGCAAGGCAGAATGAAACAGCATCCTAGTGCTTAATACAGTAAAAAAGTATATAAAAATAATAAAATGGACATGCAACCCTCACTTTTTTTGCATGCATTGTAGAGCATGTTTTTAAATGGACATTTTGATAACTCGATTTATATGACAGTTAGGCCCAGATCTATTTATTGAACAATTAACCTCCTTCTCGCAATACCAGAAGTATTTCTGGAGTACTCTTGTGTCTCAATAGCTCTCAGTAAGTCTTCTCCATTTCTGTCACTGCAAACACCACAAGAGATAAAGGGAGGACGAGGGAAAGAAGAAACTGCTTTCCACAGCTACAGAGTAGACCTGTCATAAATGGGTGTAGAGTCTTGCCACTTGAGTACATTTGGTCTTGGAGATAAGAATTTTCCAAGTGGCAGTGGATAAACTATGTAACCAAGTCCCAAAGTTCTAAAAAGACAGAAGCATAGAGGCTGCAGGCATTGCCATGGTGACTGTGTGAAATCTTACTCCCTGTCATAGCAAGAAGGATCTGCTTGTAAAACAAGATGTGGGTACAGGAAAGAAACACTAACACTGATTTCTGCTGACAGTGCAATGTGCCTTGCTTCTGGACCTGCTTTGTCATCAAACAGGTCAAAACTGCTTCTCCAAGCTGAGCACTGTTTCTCTAATTATCACACTGGAGATCTTTAAACAAACAGAATAAAGTCAGTATGAACATTCACAACATCTCCTTCATTACCTGTTATGACAGGAGTCTCAGGTAAGGGAATAACATAGCAAAAAACCCTTCCCAAAATCCCACAATCCTTTTAGGAATTGTTCATGTTCACTCATGAACACTTTCATGCCCATTTCACTTTACAACTAGTATGACTTCACAAAGAAGTGAAGGTATTTTGATGGTTTTCCATGTCTCACAAATTATACTTAGCAGGCAGAAGATGCACTATGATGTAACACTGTACAAAAAGTCTGGGGACAACTGAAAAAATACATGGATAAAAGGTGCATGCACACGGACTGGCACATACAGGGCATGTTCCTCTGCCCACTCTTCAAGTCAGTCATGTCAGAGCTCTCTCTGGTCTGGAAGCCATGAAAACCATAGGTACCATGTCCTGGGGTTCATCCCCTCAGTGTGGACAGTAGGGTAAGGTAGGGATCCTCTATTCTACTCAGGTGAGATTCCACCTGCAGCTCTGGGGGTCCCAGCATATGAGGTACTTCAAGAAGGCTTAAAAGAAAGACAAGGACAGACTTTTCAGCAGGGCCTGGAGGGGCAGGACAAGGGTTGATGCTTTTAATCCACAGAAGGGGAGATTTAAACTACATATAACGAAAGCATTTTTTTATTATAGTGTGGGAAGGCTCTGGCACAGGTTGCCCAAAGAAGCTGTGGCTGCCCCATCCCTGGAAATGTTCAAGGCCAGGTTGGATGGGGGTTGGAACATGCCCTTGCCCATGGTAGGGGGTTGAGCAAGATGGTCTTTCAGGTCCGTTCCAATCCAAACCATTTTGTAGTTCTGTGAGCCTAAACTAAGCTATGTTGCTAATGCAATTAATTAACTGCCAGCAAACAGTGGAGCGTTGTTATGGCACATACTCTTCCATCTCCACTCATAAATACGGACAAAGCTGGACTCTGGGACTGACAAGGTCAGAACCCATCTTGCTTAGCCAGTAAAGTTATGTCCACTTATGATTTGTGCCTTTTCATCTTCAGGGTACTGTGAACAAACATTTAGAAAAAAACGTAGATAAGGACACCATCCCTGATTTTGACTGCATAGGCACAAATAATTCTGGGTTTAAATGGTATCACTTACACAATTAATTGCTTAAGTTTCAATAGTAACAGAATAGATAATCTAAGATTTGTGTACGTTTTCCTATCACCTGTGGAGAATATGTGTACTGTATTCTGCAGGCAGATAAAACTAAAGAAATCTATCAGAGTGGACTAAAGCAACAGACAAAGAAGGTCTGTAAAAATAAAAATACATTTAATGAAGAAATAACACCACAGATTACAGCAATAGTCAAGAACTCAAAAGCGGAACTGAACTAGACACTGGCAACCTCAAGGGTAGTAACTTCTGATTCTATCATGTAAAAATAACCTGAAGTCATTCATACTCACATCCTCCGATCTTTTTCCTCAGTTCCCCATAGCAGATTAAACCATACAGCTCCAGGGAAGATTTTTTCAGCCCTTGAGAAAACACTAGAAAGCAGAAAAGGTGTCAGTGAGATGCAGGTTGCAGATACACACAGCTACATTGCAGATACACATTTCAACACTAAAAGGAGAAGATTTGTATTTTCAGTGATGAGACAAATCAGAGCAAAGACAAAACTAAGTTCTGGCTCAAGAAACACTATAATGGGATTGGTTCACCAACTTCCTTTTCATGGCATTTTTTAGATTGCAGGAAAACAAAGCAGCTTCCATGGAATTTAAAAAATATGCAACTGCTCAATATGCAAAATAAAGCTAATTCATAATAAAGCTAGGTCTAGTACTGATGGTTTACAAATTCTAGGAGAAATGTCCAGATGCCCCCAAGCAAATGCATACAGAACTCTTTTACATGAAAATTCAGAGGTAGGTCTGGATTTTTTGTGCACACAAACACACCGTAAAGACATCTGACACAAATACTAGATTCTAAATTTTTACACAAAAAACTGCTGACATTTTATTCTACTTTGCAAGGGGTTTTTTCTGTCCTTTCTCTTCAACACACAAGATGCGGACATTACTGCTAATAGACCTAAAGATCTATGACAGCAAGGACAGTCTTGTGGTTTACAAATCAAGTGAAAATATTTATTCTTGTCTATTCATCAAAACTGAGTTCTCATTGATCTCAAAATCCAAGCACACATATTTCTACCGATACTAAACCTAATCAAACTTATTAAGTTAACCTAATTTAACCATTGATGGTTACATTCTAGACTCCACAGATACAGATACTTAACTTTTTGTTACCCAAAAAACACATTAATTTCTTCTGTGACATATTTTTATTTTAAAAATTCTTCCATGCTGTGTTCGCTGCAACACTGGCTTTTAAATAGAATACTAATGGCTTCATCCTGAAGGGCTGCCCTGTTTTGAGAAAAGGAACTCACAAACACACCTTGTGCCAGGTGGTTTAGATATTCAAGTCCTCCTTTAGGTAACCTTCAGGAACACAAAAGTTCATAAAGAGACTATATACTCATAGTATAGTATGTACTATTGTACATAGTACAATACTAAGTGTATCATACACTAGCTTTGCATTCCTTCAGCTTCTTTGTAGCCATATCCATTTCTCCTTAATGAGTTACTTTTAGTAACTTGTCATTTTTAATTTTTAGTGAGGTCTAACAAGACCAAGTGCTAGGTCTTGCACTTTGGTCAAAACTCCCTGCAGCACTTACTGGCTGGAGACAAAGTAGCTGGACAGCAGCCAGGCAGAAAGGGACCTGGGAACACTGGCGACAGCCAACTGAACATGAGCTAGCAGGGTGCCCAAGTGGCCAAGAAGCCCAATGGAACCTGGCCTGGAACAGGATTGCTGTGGCCAGCAGGACCAGGGCACGGATTCTTCTCTTGTATCTGGCACTGGTTGGGCCACGCCTTGAGTGCTGTGACCAGTTCTGGGCCCCCTCAATTTAGGAAAGATGCTGAGATACTCAAATGTGTCCAGAGAAGGGCAATAAGGCTGGTGAAAGGTCTGGAACACAAGTCCTGTGAGGAGTGGCTGAGGGAGCTGGGGTTGTTTAGCCTGGAGAAGAGGAGGCTTAGGGGAGATCCCATCACTCTCTATAACTTTGTGACAGGAGGGTGTAGCCAGGTGAGGGTTCAATCTCTTCTCTGAGGCAACCAGTCACAGAATGAGAGGACACAGCCTTAAGCTGTGTCAGGGGAGGTCTAAGATGGACATTAAGAGGAAGTTCTTCACAGAAAGAGTGATTGAGCATGGAATGGGCTGCCCAGGGAGGTGGTGGAGTCACTGTCTCTGGAAGCGTTTAAGAAAAGACTGGATGTGGCACTTTGGTGCCATGGTCTACTTGACAAGGTGGTCATAGGTTAGACTTCATGATCTCAAAGGTCTTTTCCATCCTAGTTGATTCTGTGATAAAGAGATTGTATTGTACACTAACTTTGCATTCCTTTAACTTCCTTCCACATCCATTTCTCCCTGATGAGCTATTTTTAACTTGAGAGGCTCTGCCCATAAACTGTAGATGAATTTACTGTCCAAACTTTTGCTGATATTTAGGAGTTGTTCAAAGACCAAAAAATTCAACCAGCACAAACTGCCATGATTTATGCATCTTAGAGTACACCATCAGAAGGACCAGAAAACTCTGAAGACTGTTAATTAATCAACAAGGTAACGGGAGAATGGACACTTTTGACACCTTAAAGTCAGAAGAACTGAATCTGCCCATTCCTAAGTAGTATGGATTTGATAGAAATTCATTCTCAATTATCAAGTTACTATTACTGTTATAAAACACCACCAGTAGTTTATCTGACTTCCCAATTTCATTTTCATTAAACCAGTTGCAGAAGGAGGGAAAAGAACGGGAAGGGGAATATGGCACTGAGAATCCTAAGTTATTGAACCCATGGTACAATTTCAAACTTCTTTGAAGTGGGAGCAAGTATGTCACCATTTACACTTGTATCACACTTACTTGTTTCTACATTCCTCCAAGAATTGCAAAGGGGTACTGGGTCAGTTTGTTTGGTGGAGCCATGCCCGATTAATGTTTAGGCAGTTCTCCTTGAAGGTATGTTCCTGAGAATACAGAACCACTTCCTTGAACCTGTTTTTTCCCCTGTATTAACAGCAGGATCTGCATTTACTATGGTGTGGTGAAATCACAGATCAGTAGTGATAGAAACACCAGGTTTTGAAAACTATTTTTCACAAAACACGAACCTTGACAGGGCCATGCTGACAAAAATAAGAAGTGAGACACTGTGGAATCCCTGTTTCCTGAAGGTCTCCATGACTAGGTTGGACAGGACATTGAGCAACCTGGTCTAGTGGAAGGTGTCTTTTCCCATGGCAGGGGATGGAATGGGACAGTCTTTGTGGTCCCTTGTAACCCAAACCATCCTATGGTTCTACAACTCTATGTTCAGTATTTATTTCTTCCTCAGTATTTATTTCCTCACCTCTAAAAGGCAGGACTCCAACCATTGCACCAAGCCCATTTTGGTGCATACTAACCATTGTCAAAGTCAATGTACTTGGAGATCTTGTGCCAGGTGCGGTAGTAGAAGTGCCGGACCTGCTCCTTGTTCTTCACCATGCTTGATGGTTTGCCTTTCTTCTTGTATTTCAGGGCAATGTTGTTCTGGATAGCTTCAAAGTCCTTCCCATGCTGAAGAAAGAAAAAATCAAATTGAAATACTCAAACCCAAACTTGGATCTTGTAATAAGCCAAGCCAAACAATGTGAGGGACTTTGGCATTTGTTGTAGGTAATTGGATTTCAATGGCCATAAACAAAATTTTTGGAGATCAGAACTCAACAGTGAAAGAATGACACTGGCTTCCTTTGTTTTATATGAAACGCAATATAGATGCCAAATTAATTATTTTCTAATTTCTTCAACTGTTTCAAAATATAACCAGTAAGTTGCTAGCAAATTAAAAAAATCACTCAAGTTTACTTATAAATGTGTTAAGTACCAGGACTGAAAACACTGATTTTTTTCCCTGAGCATTCTTTACTTTCCTCTGCATTCCCCCACACCCCCATTTCTGACTAGAGTAAATGAAAACATACTATATTTACCAGCTGCACTTTTATTTACAGTACATTTCATATTACTAGGAGTAAAAACTTTGAGTTTCAAAAGATTTGATTTTATACACATTAACTCCTGCTATCACAAAAATTTTGTATTCAGAAAAGGCTGGAACTGATTTAAATACTAAATACGACAACCTCTTCTGAAAGGCAGTGCCAAAAATGAATGGTAGGAGGGACTCAACAAACTGAGTCCCAGATCAACCTTAAAACAAATTTTTAAATTTTTCCCTCAATATTTAAAAAAAGGCAGTGAAGTGGCTTACTTGATTCCCAGGATTATTACTGCAATTCAGAGGAGTTAAAAAAAGAAAACATTGTTCAAGTGTTCATTTTTTCCACAAAATATATGTATGTGATATCATGACGAGGATGAAAAAAAAATAATTCAAAAAGATACACATGTGCAAGGAAAACTCCCCATCACTGCTTTTGTTCTTGCTTACTTTTGTTTTTACCTTTGGCATGCATTTAAAAAACAGATATGCGTTGAAATAATCACAGGAACGGGAAAAGCAGGAATCCATCATACACCTCGTAAGAGACAGAAGATGATGTAACTTTTTCTTGTCTCTCAGCCCTAAGACTGAACTGGCTCTAGCCTCCTCATGGCCAAAGACTAAACACAATTCTCTTTAGAACAGAGCAGCTTTACTTTTTTGGTATCATTACACAGCAAGTGTGTTGCTTTTGAAAGTTCAGATGGGGACATTATTTAATTATTTTTCATTTGAAACAGAATCATAATTCAATAACAACTGAAATTATTATAAACATTCATTAATAAAACTCAGAATCCTTTCCTGTGTTTTTAAAGAAAAAAAGCCCAAGAAACTTGACTCTTTTGACACGTGGCTTTGACTGACAGCTGTTTGACATCCCCACGTATGGCCCCACAAATGCTCATCTCTAATTGGCCTTCTGCTCCTGCCAATCTCACCCTAGTCAACCTTCTTTAGGAATATCTAGACTCTAACCAAAGCCGTCTAAGTCTGTTATTTTCTTCTACATGTACCTCATAGAGTCCCTCAAAGAAAGTATTCTTGTCCTCTGTGCTCCATGACTCCCACTGCCGTCGGACCTTCTTCCCTTCTTCCTTCTCTCCTGCCGAGGAGCCCAGGTTCCTGGCTGCTGACTTGGAATTCCCAGCAGGATTGCTGGGAGGAATTCCTGATGTGCCACCAGGTGCAGTCCCTCCATTATCTGCTGCTGTAAAAAAACACAACCAGAGTGAATACTAAACCTACAGCATGGATAGAGGCAAGGCAGTAATTCAGAATTTTCTCCTCTTTCACTTGAAATACAATGGGGCAAATAATGAGGTTTGTTTTATAGGAATAAAATCTCAAAGTGTAAAAAGCCAAGGGGAAGGTTTCAGTGGCTTAATTCTATAATTCCAGAAATGACACAGATAAGCAGGAATGTACCACAGCAGCCTCTACCAGATAACCCTCTGACACTTATATGCTGGTGAGCTCTGCAGTCACTGCCCTGCAGTCAGGGAGAATTCCTAAGCAGTACTGAACAGGGAGCTGACCAATGGAGCAAAGTGATGCCTGTGAGGAAAATAGGTGTATCGTCACATCCTTGTCTTTGGTCTTGATCCTACTGCCTTCAGAATAACTGTGGAAAGGGAAGGACTGAGAGAAGTTGACTAGTTCATTACATGACAAGGGATCATCATTTCCACAATCTGATCCACAGTGTATGTTCCTCAGAGCACCACTTCTGACTTGGCCCATCTAGGAAAAGCCCAGCTATCCAAAGGACGGCAAGTCTCAACCCATTCTCCTTTCCCAAATCCTGCTGTGGCTTTCAGAAAAAGGCACAGAAGTGTAATCTTGATTGTCCCTTTGTCAGTTATCAGCATCCAAAGAACATGGAAAAAAAGACAGGAAGATTTGAAATAATAAAATGAGAACAATGCTGGATAAAACTGAGAGAATTTGCTGTTTATTCAAGTAGGGACCTGGAAACAAAATGGGATGGAAAGTCTACAAATAAAACATCATGCCTGGTTTGACACTGTATATCAGAGTGTTAATCCAGAAACCAAGGTCAACTCCCTAAAATGCACTCATATTTTTCGGTAAAAACATAACCATACCCAGTAACTTATATTTCCAAAATAAATTATCTTTAGTTTTATTTTAAAAAATTATTTAGGATTTAACTGTCCTTATCAATGCAGACATGTATTTAATAAAACAGAGGTCTTTTAACACTAAATGTTCATTGCTCATTATAAAGAATGCTCATTACACTTTCATTTTCTCCAGTTACTGGACTTTATGTTTTGTGTTTTACCTCATGATATACTGGCTTGCCTTAGTTTATTTGCTTATATACCCAACTTGTACAATACAGCAGTCCCAACTGGTTTCCCTGACTTTTAGATATATCAGCATAATTCTCTTCCCTATTTAGGCTTAAAAAGTTCAGTTATCTTTTCAAACTAAACTTCATGGGGGATTTTTTTTTTTTTACCTGACAAAGCCAGTTTTTTATATATATATACATACATATCTCATTCAAGAACCCAGAGATCCCACTTTGATAATTCTAACAGGTTTTTTTTTTAAAAGTATCAGAAGAATCAGCTGTAACAGGCCCACTATGCTTTAGAGATTTAAAGACTTGTATGTAAATCTTAACAAGTCAGTTGCAATTTGAAAGGAATTCCTTTGGGCAACAATGTCCTATTTCTCCAAATCCTAAAGAAGGTAGTTTGTTCAAGTAATGGAGAATATTTGAAATCAAACCTGGAAGACAGCAAGATGCATGAAAATACATTTTTTTTCCCCTGCATACAATAAATATTTAAGTGATATAAAATATGATATTGTGACCATTTTGGAGTTAATGTTTCTTTTATTTCTAGGGATGACTATTTGACTCCTTTGAAGAAAATTACTGTCACCGTAGGGAAGCATGTAAGGCAAGACATGAAAAAGCATTAGACATCTAGAAGAAAATGAACTTACAAACAACTTCTCAAATAAACAGCTTCTTTACTTCCTTAAGTCTTTATCCACTGACAGAATAATTGAAACTTAAGCTATTTAATTCTGGCACTGTGGAGGTAAATCCTTTAAAAAAAGGAAACCACAAAAAAATAACTGAGCACATTAACAGATGGCTAAGAAGAAACCCAACACAGACACAGAACTGACACTTCTTCATTCTGCAAATATGAGATTGGAATATCACAATTTGCACAGTAATTACATACAGATTTTTGGTCAAGAAGGGGAAAGTCAAACACATCAGTCCCCAAACTCAATTTCCAATCTCCTGCTGCTATCAGCTCCCAACACAAAAGACGTCCTTTATCAGAAGACAGGTATAGGATTTCAGTCCAGAGTCACTATTCTGATCACAGATCCCTAACTTCTGAGAAATCCTTCAGAGGAACAATGAATGCAGGATGTGGGGGTTTCATTTTTGTGCTGGGTGGTTGGTTTTTGTTTGGGGTTTCTGGGGGGTTTGTCTTTTTTTTAATACTTACTCAAGTAAATAAAATCCTAAGTCAGTTGCTTGAAGAACAGATCTTATGAAGGATTTTTTGAAGATTGTTCAGTACACTTGGTACACAAAGTTTTCATTATTAAAAAGCATAAGAAGCTAAAGTGTCAGTGAAGATTTCATGGTCTTATTAGAATTTAAAGTTCATTTAATTTTCATTTAAATTTTAGTTGTAGGTAGAAGATGGACTAGAGAGTTCTACTGGACATACTGAGGACTCCATGGATTCAACTTCTACACAGGACATGTAGCTCATAATTGGTATTTTGTGCCTTTATGCATACTTAATATTCCACAAGACAAACTGCAGTCCTGGGAATTTTATCAGAATCTTTTTTGTTTTAAACTCTTTTATGAATTACCATCCAGACAATTATTGTATATGGAGATCTAAAAATCTGAATATCCTGTCACCTCTACAGAGCTCTTACACGCCATTCAATTCTTCAAGGAACAAAGGGGTTTGCTCCATCATTCCTTTGCATAAACTTTCTTACCACTGTGCATGGTAATGCTTATTGCTGGGTTATCCCAATCCAACCTTGAGTATACTGAACCTTGGTAAGGCAATGGAATGTACTGTATTCTAAAACAAAGAACTATAGACCAGTTCAGGATAAAAGACAAAATCAAGAACAATCATACATCAGTAAATTACCCCCCATAAATTCATTACCTCAATCTTACTGTATGCAGTTCTTGTTACATACAGAACAGCTAACGAGCTTTCATCTAATGATTGATGATACTATGATTAATAATGGATGATTTAAAACTTCATCAATGCATTAAAACAAGAAGCTCCCCTGAGGCCAGCTATACCATTACTGCTGCAGAATGCTGGGGAGGAGAGGGCTTACTCTAACAACCTGCTGAGGTGTTTGTTTAATGTAAGATCATTTATAGAAAAGATAAGACAAAGACAAGCTGGACATTCTCCCACCGTCTACTCATCTTACATCACTCAGCCTAGACATCCACACCATTACAGCTACAGCAACTCCCTTCCTTTGCTCCAGGTGCGCCAGAGCACCAGCACCTGTACCTTGTACCTCTGTACAAGGTACAAGGCAGCCATTTGGATATGCAAGTTCCCAGCATTTTCCCTCGGCTTTTAATACACAGTTTGCAAAGACTTTGGGGTTTTGCACTCAGTATTTGAACTGTAACCCGCCAAAAAATCCTGAGTCAGAACACCAGTGTTCCAGAGAAACTTATTCATTCCTTTTGCCCAGCGCTCTCTACCCATCTTTATGTCACATAATTAAAACTTCATTTATCTGTGACTGGCATAATATCACCTCAAACTACATTCCCACAGAAAAAGTTGTCTTTGTAGTTCTAAGCAAAACAAACACTTGCAAAAATTAAATAAAGAGATTTAAAGACTTCCGTTTCAGAATCCTATATGAAAATGACGAACAATGGAACACATATGTTTAAAGTAACTGAGACACTGACAGTATCAGGATGTCATCATGGCTACCTCCACACATTCTTCCCTCTAGGCAGCATCTCAGAATTTGCCTTTCAGTCTTCCACTGACAGCTCTTACAGGCCAGCTGATTCATCTGATCTTCTGTGACAGATTACACACACACCAAAGCTGGAATCCCAGAGTAAATTCTCACTACACCCTTGTATCCCAACATACAGGCTAGGTTACAGGCTTAGCTCACAACATCTTAACTGCTTCAGGACTCACCAGTCATTGTAGGTAGAACATTAATTTGGGAATATCTTTACAAACAAGATGGTGCATTCACACTCTTACCTGCCACAGTTCAGCTGCCAGATGTTAGGACTAAATTCACTCCTCAAAGGGATGGTTGCAAATATCAACTTGTAGCAGACAAGTTCACCGCAAGTCAACACTTCGAGTGCTAACTTTGTAACTAGAAAGGAAGTTCCTACCCTGACTCCATAGGACATAGCATGGACTCCTGAGAACAGTGAGTCTAGAACAGCTTATGTCTTATTGCATGGTTATGTCATATAGTGTTCTTGTTGTGAATTAACATCCAAAGTTTGAAACACAGACCCACAGAATATTCTGAGCTGAAAGGGACCCACAAGGATTATGGAGTCGAACTCTTACATGAATGGCCCACACAGGAGCGGAACCTGTGACCTCGTACTTGGCATTCTTAGTACCATGCTCTGACCAATTCAGCTAATCTCATGCTCAACTGGTAACTGTCCTACACGGACAATGGTAGCCCATCTTCTCCTAACTGTTACCAGTTAGAAAATTCGAGGTAGTTGAATGTGTTTAAAGCATACACAGTGGCAATTATCAAGAAGATCCTTGTAACAAACCTATGCTTAAGGCTTGCTTCTCTTTAGTATACAATGTATTAAAGGCAGAACTACCTGAGCTAACCAAGAATAGGTATAAAAAATCCCCCATGGTTTACTATACATTTGGTCACTCCCCCATCTCCTGTAAATCACTATTCTCTTGCCGTCCCCAAAGAAAACACCCATGAAGCTCAGCATGAAGTTCCACTTAACCCTTCAGCCATGCAGCCTTGCAGGCAGGTACCTGTTGGAGCACCTACTGCACAGGAGGAGAAATTCCTCCTCTTTCAGTATGGGCTGAGATACTGTAGGGTCCTAGTCCTGAGCCAATTTCAAAGGGAGGGAGGGAGAACTGGGGTAAACGAGACAGCAAAGAATGAGTGAAAGCATGTCAAGGTAGGATGGAAGGAGAGGTATCAAGTGCAAGTGAGATGGATAGAATTAAGGAGAATGTCAGAACAAGGGACTGTACCACTAGTTTTTAAACAATGGTTCATGTCTTAGAGAAATAATGCTGGAGGAGTAACATCTCAAATGATGGTTACAATACATTCTGCAACATATGAACTCGGGAAGGTACAATAAAACTCATTCTAAGTACATACATCAGGTGCTTTGGTAGCTATATCCTCTCTACAGAAGACAGTAGCTGATTTAACCCACCTGCTACCGAACGTGAAACTTTGGCATGCTGAAACAAACTAGACTGCTTTTCAGCAAGTTTCTGTACCATGCCAAAAGACGGAAAACTTCAATTCAACTAAGCTTTCAAATGAATAAGTCATTTTTTCAAAAAAGAACTGCTTGTTACCGCAAACCAAATCCAAATATTTGTTTGAGCCATATTTTAGGAATAAATCCAGAAGAACAGCATGAAAGACATCTTCAAACTTCAGCTTATCACCATTAGGCTAGCCCTCCTGACTTCATTCTGCATTCAGAAAATGGATAAAAACACAGAAATGGCAATACTCTGCTCTAGTTCAAGCTACATCTACAGCACATGATGGCAATGTTTACCTTTGGCACTGCCTTTTACCAGTGTGGTCACAACATACACACACATTCCATCCGCTCTGGCTTCGTGTACCAAAGCCCCAAAACACACCTGTGCTCACAACCACCTGTGCTCAGCAACCATGTGGCATACTGGTGTTTGAGAAGCAAACTCTCCGAAAACCCTTTTTCAGCAACCTTAACTTGGTCTGCATCTCCTCCCCCCCTCAACCAATCTCCCTGCATTGGAACTTTCACAGTAAACTTGCTGCCACTAGTCCTTCAAGTTCCTGGTATGGTTTCATGCAAGTTACTTGAAGACTTCCTTCCAAGCCTTCATTGTTCAAAAGACACACATCAGTTGAGATGTAGACTACGACCTTAAAAATACAATTAAAAGGTGACGGAGAAGAGTATGATAATAATCCTAAAGAAATGCAGAGATTTAGATACTTGTGCAGGAAATTTGATAAACCTTCCCACAATTCCAAATTGATAGGCTACTGAAGTGAAATAGTTTCCAAGTTTTATTCTACTGTACTATTTCCCGTGTTATTTTTGCCCTAAACTCAAAAATGCACCTCAGTACACAAAAGGCAAGAGGCAGGATTCAAAGGTGCAATTAAGGAGTACATCAGGGTAATCTGACTATTAGCAGCATCTTTATACACTCCACTAGGCAGAGCTTGGGAATTCTTATGAGCAAGCTTCCCTGAACCACAGTAAGATAAAGTTGAAAAGTCAGCAGCTGCTGAGTGGGCACACTCCTTTTGCAGTTTACAGCCAAGTTTAACAATAATTTGTCTGCTACAATTAAGGACCCTAAAAGCGTGAATGCCAAAAGTAAAAAGAATTTGCAACACACACACACAAAAATACTATTTTCAAAACTTCTGAAGACAAACCAATGCCTGCTGAGCAACTACAACTTGAAAGAAAGTCAGTGCATTGATCACACTCCTTAAAAATTGGCAAGTGAGAGTTTTCCCTTCAGAATACAGAGGTTCCAGAAGTAGAATCACTTCAATAAAATGTTAAGGGTTACACAGCATTACTGAATGCCTATGACAAAAACAAGTTTCTGGTTTCACTAGACCAAGCATAGGTATGGCCTAGTCACTCCAGCTGGCCACTGGTCAGAGTTACTTGTGCAGCCACCACCTTGACTTTGACATAAACAATGAAAAAACTTCCAGGTTCAGAGCTGATGCACTTCAGCCTTTCATCACATTTATACTTACAGAGGGAGGAGAAAGTTAATGGGACAGCTAACCAAAGGATTTAAGTCCAATCTTTATTAGTCATCTCCACCCTTCCATTCATTTCCTATCAGAAGCTGGCTAAGTGAGACACTGTGCTTGGAACACAGAGCACTACGAATTCTGATCACAAGGCATTCCACTAGGGAGAATTTAGACAAGCCTGGAAAACCTCTCATTAAACATCTCCAAACATAAAGAACTCAAATTAGAAAGGATCCTGCTCCATGGCTCTGTTCTCCAAAATCTGACAACTATAATCTCAACCATATCAGAAAATTCAATCAGTTGGACACATTCACACCAAATCTGCCCAGGCAGAGCTGTGCTGTCTTAAAATTGAAAAAGTGAAAGCACGGACAAAATTCTACCACTGTCACTCCTGATGCATTTAAGGAGTTCTCCCAAACCTGACAACATGGCACAGTGATTGCAAGCACTATCCATGACTGGTTACTGAGATCATATTTTCTGTTCTGTATGTATTTTTCTTATGTTTGTTTTGGAATCTGAATAGCAAAAGTGAATGAAATTTATTTTCCTGTTGTGTTGATATTCCTAGTTAAAAATCATTCTGCTGCTCTAGAATTGGAAATAAATGTTCATGTACAAACATGAATATACATGAACATTTATTTGCTTGTGTATGTATTTGTTCACACATATACGCACTTCCAAATCAATGGAATAATTTCAAATGGACATATTCAACTTGTGAATCATAGACAAGACGTATTTCAAAGAAACACCGCCTCGCATCTAATACTATTTACAATCCTGGAAATAATTATATGTAGCTAAACATTCCTGGATATTCCATTTGTTTGTTTATTTGGTTTCATGCGACTGGAAGAAATATTACATAGGCCTTTCTGTTCTGTCCTCTACCACCACACAGAGCTTTCATTTAACATTCAAAGATTGAAGACGACTAAGGTATTTAGAAATACTTTAGTCAATTATACCAACTGTCAGCAACTGAGTTCAAGAACATTTTTCTGATATATCAATAACTAAAATATCCCAAATTGCACTGGTTTATTATTGCAACACAAAACTATCGGAACTGTAATGTTTACTTAATGCCCAGCATATGTGCATCCCTAAGACGGACAAGAGTGAGGTAACCTCCAAGACACATTTATGCCACATGGAATTATACCTCAATTTAGCAGACAAGAGTAAATCTCATTATTTTAAATGTTGATGCAACCTTTGAGTACTGTTTTTCTCAAAAATTAATAGAAAATAACACTTGAGTACTTTAGCACATGATATCCAAAATTAGGCTCAAGTACAGCTCAACTGCAGTGCTAAGATGTCATCTAGTCACTGCTGAGCACACACAATAGCACCAAAATATTCAAATATCCCTGCTGCCTTCCAGATACTCAAGTTAGAAACAGCTCCAAAAAAAAAAATCAAATTCTTGTCTCCAACGCAAAGTGAAAAAGCAGATGTGCATATGTCTGTACCTAGAGACTTGCAAATGTATACAAATCAATCTTAATAAAATCTCAAATCACGCAGATGCCCAAACTGTTCTGAAACAGTGAGACAGGACTCCCAACACCTTAGAAAAAAATATGTCAATATGTGTATTTCATTGCTGTTTCCAAAACAGTTATTTGGATAATAAAAATAATTGGGGGAAATCACCAATGTCTTGTGGGTGGATTTTTTTTCCTATGCTAACTAGCACCAGCGAATATTTTGTTACTATCCAAGAACAGAATTCAGAGCGCAGCCACCTGATTACACAGCTAACTAGGGACTGATTTCCTAATCAAAATACAGGAATTTCCCCAAACTCGAGAGATGAAATAAAGACATTAAGGATTTGCTTCAATAATGCAGAATATTTCCTCCTCAACCTACACATCAGATCCCCCCATTTCTGGAGGTGCAGAGAGGATAGCAGGCAGCAGAGGAGCTGAAGCCTTGGGACACAAAGAAGATTTCAGCCATGAGAAACAAGCCCCAAAACACCTTCCCAAAACCAAACAAAAGATGACATCTACAGAAATAGAATGACAACCCACAGTCCTACAAGGTGCCTCCCCTCTTTGCCATCCCCCTTGCCTGCATGTTTTTAGGGTGTCAAAACACAGTACCTTTGCCTTTACCGGCAGTGCTGCTGCCAACTGAGGAGGATGCCTGGGAATCCTTCTTCAGTCTCTTGCTCTGAGGTCTGACGCTGGACCTGAGAAAATGATGCTGGTCCTGGCTTTGGGAGGGCTGGAGAGAGGCAGGGGCCGGTGACAAGTTGGGGTTCGGTGGGGGGCTGCTGGTAGTGTTGCTGTTAATGATCTTCTCTTCTTTCTTTGTGCTGCTGCTGCCTGGAGCTGCTTCTCCTCCTCCTCCTCCTGCCCCTTCTTCCAGGGACTCCTCATCTCCTCCTGTTCTCTTGCCCCGCTTTTTCACCCCTTCTGCCCCGCTGCTCTCTCCCAGTTTCACTGTCATCCTGCGGGGGAGGAGAGGGAGAAGAGAGGGGGGCACAAAGTCAGGCCAGGGAGCCCCCCAGGGAGGCACAGAAACCCCTGGGCTGAGAGGGGAGAAGTTTAGCTACAGAAATTCCTCTCAACATGGCCGCCGTTGTTTGTTACTAAATCCCCTTTCGTTTGCTGTCCCGACCCAACAACCTGTGCCGAGGGCGTGAGGGGGAAAGCTCCACCACAACNAGGTCTGTTCTGTCACCGGGAACAGGGCAGGGACCGGCTCCCCAGGCCAGCACCACTGCCTAACGCCTCTGCTGGGAAAGAATCAATGCCACCCCATTTTCTCCCCTCCCCTGTTTTTTTTTTTGTTTTTATATATTTTTTTTAATTTGGAGGGCAATAAGCTTCAGAGGCGCCTAGAGTGGTTGTGCACCCTTGCTTCGTTGCTCCTGGTGATGCAGAGACCCTGGCCAAGCAGGGCAGCCCTGAACCCTCGTATGCTAAGGGAGCACCCCTGGGCTTTTGAAGGCATCTGTCAACTTTCAGACCTGACATTGGGACCAGTTGCTGGGATGACCACTTGCTTTGCTGACATCACAAATCCTCTCAATTCTGAAGGCTTTTTTCAAATACTTGGAATAAAATGTCAGATATAGACAGAAGCTTAAGGCAATAATTACATTATCTGTTAAAACCCAACAACTGTTTTAGTTTTTCTTAGAAAGTGTAAAAATATTATTGACAGCTATCTAAAAGAAGTCAACTTCTAAGAAAGAACCAGTTAGAGCACCCAGCAAGGAGCAGCACTTGGGATGAAGCTGCCTTGACAGCATGGCAGGAGCCACCATCCAGCTTCCATCTAGGGAAAAGATAACCAAGAAGAGGAGAAAATTCTGAATATCACAAGCATTGGAATGACTACAGATTAGGCTGATACCAGGATAATGAGGTTCAAAATATCATGCATCAACATGATATGGTATATCAAGTCATGACGTTACTACTTACAGATTGTATTCCTAGTATTAAAATTTTATTTTTCCCTCTAATTTCCAGCCAAACCACTGAACACATCCAGAATTGTGTTGGATAATGTTTCACTCCTTGAAAATGCTCAATAAACTGATCTGAACTGTGGCTCTAAACTCACAATGAAATTTGGTTATCGACCTGACAGGTCCCTAGTTACAGACTGTATCTTCACACCCCAAAACTTACAGTTTCTAGTTATTTTGAGGACAGAAATCTTCCAATTTTGACAGTGTGCGCTCAAAAACTTTGTGTAAGCATAGCTTAAATAGTTTCAAGCTTGGTTTTATTACTGCAAATTGAATGATGCACCCATCCACTGGCCTCCCCCAACAATTAGGCGGGGGGAAAACAAAGACACGCTCCTTGGGGACAGTTCCTTACAGGACCCAAGTAGCACACCCCAGGCTCTGCCCCACTTCTCAACTGCTGGCTCCTTCCAGCATTCTGCCTAAGCCCTACGTGCAGTTTCCCCGTTATAGCTGCTTTTTCCTTTCGTTTTCACCTTGTTCCGCCTTTCCCTTTTTCTCCCAAAGTGAAAATTTCTTCAGCCTCGCTGCTTTGCTCGTCTACACCCTCATGGCCGTCCCTCCGCTGCCTCCCGTAAGAGCCGCAGAGACGCGTTTCCCAAGCGCGGCCGGCCCGGACGAGAGAGCGGCGCCGGGCCGGCCTCCCCAGAGCCAGGTGCGTCTCGCCCCGCAGGCTCCATTCCCCCGCCTCTCTCACCT
>WBMY01006615.1:60673-79130 GCA_013397315.1 Donacobius atricapilla
GGAGCGAGTGCGGCCTGCAGCGCGGGCGGTGAGCTCGGCGGCGGGAGAGAGTGTGACGGGGAGAGGGGCGGCAGCCCGCGGCAGCCCGCGGCAGCCCGCGGCAGCCCGCGGCGTGTCGGCCGGCTCTCCGTGGTTGTATCTGGGCCCGGCCCGCGGCAGCGAGGTCGATCGCGGTCAGCCGGAGGTGAGGAGCGCTTGAGCTGCTATCCGCGGGCGTCGGGAGCTGCCGGTGGGGGCAGTCGAATCCGCCCACAGGCGAGAACGTGGCGGCGTGGCCCCCTGTGTTCTTCCTCTCGGAGCCAGGGATTTCATGGAGCCCCTTGTTGTGTGCCAGCTAGTGGCGGTCACGGCCCGAAGGAGGGACCCGCGCGGGGTTCGGTCCCCTCCAGGAGCTGCCCATGGCAGCAGTAGCTTGGGCTCTGCCTGGCACAGGCTGCCCACCCCTTCTCCCTCTGGGCGGGTGCAGGATTTTTACTTCTATCTGTTTTGCTAGTTAGAGAAGATTGTACATAGTAATTAACCATCTTTTTTGTGGCACAGAGCAGTTTTGTATTATCTTTTTTTTTTTTTTTCTGGGGCTGGCTATTTTAAACAATTGCAAATTTAAAACCCAGCATTTCTTATAGGTAGGGATTAAAGGAAAAACCTTTACTTTTGCTTTGGTAACTGTTGAGTCTTGTCAGAGAGTCTTGTTAAGGAAACACGGACAGAGACCGCTTTCAAATGCGTGTGATGACTGGGGGGCTGGTAAGTTCACAGCTCCACAGGTACAGCAAACCATGTTGCTGTCAGCCTCGCTTAAATGTACTGGTAACACTGATAGAACATAAAAGCAGCTTTTAAAGTATTGTCCCCAAAGACAGAAGAGCATTTTTTTCCCCTGAACATTGATGATTGTTTTGTGAAATACCTGCGCATGTTATGTCTCACTGCTGTCATTTGCAAGTCGTTAATATCTGTAGTGTTCATCTCTGTGAACCTCATGAAGTTCAACAAGGCTATGTGTAAAGTTCTGCACTGGGTTGGGGCAATCTCCATTACCAGTATAATCTGAAGGGTGAACAGATTAAGAGCAGCCCTGAGAAAATTTAGGATACTGGTGGATGAAAGACTGGAAATGATCTGGCAATGCACACCGGCAGCCCAGGTACACCCCTGTCCTGGGCTCATCCCCACACTGTGGGCAGCAGGGAAGGGAATTCTGTCCCTCTGCCCCACTCGGGTGAGACCTTCAAGTGTACCTCCAGCTCTGGGGCTTCAGCATAGAAAAAACATGGAGGTGGTGGAAAGACTCCAGAGGAGGCCACAGAGATGCTCCAAGGTCTGCAGCCCCTCTGGTCTGGAGATAGGCTGGAGACCTGTGGATATTTAGCCTGGAGAACAGAAGGTTTTGTGAACAACTTATTGTGGCCTTCTAGTATTTTAGGAATCCATTCAGTGCCAGTGCTGGTAGCTCAGGGTGTAGTTGCAGTGCAAGTTGCAGGCTGAGCTTCGGGTGGCCGACTCCTAGCATAACACAGGGCACGGGACCTGTGGCCCAGCCAGCTGAGGGACACTCAGAGACACTCAGCAGCAGCTGACAACCTCCAGACTTCCCACCCTTAGGCTGAAAGGGTGTAAAAGCCCAGGGGTTCCTTTGTTTGATGTTCCTCCTTGGAGATACCAGCTTGAGCCGTAATTTTGTTATTGCACCAAAATTAAATTATTTTAATGATCCAGAGGTCTGAGACTGCTATGGGAAACCTGTGGTTGAGCTGGTAAGGAATCCTGGTCTGACTGTGTGGGTGTGGAGGTGCAGCTGCACAGGGCCTCCCTTCAGGTGGTGTGAGAGTGACTTGTCAGGGTGGCGTCTGGATGATTAGACAGGGAAGTTGTCTTAGAAAGAACTTAATGGGAGCTTATAAGAAAGATGGAGAGAGACTTCTTAACAGGGCTTGTACTGACAGGATGAAAGGCTAGCAGTTTTAAACTGGCCCATGTTAGGTTTAGTTTAGGCATAATGAAGAAAGGTATTATTGTGAGGATACTGAGGCCCTGGCACAGGTTGCCTAGAGAAGCTGTGGGGCTGCCCCATCCCTGGAAGTGTATAAGTCCAGGTTGGACAGGATTTGGGGCAACCTGGGATAGAGGAGTCCCTGCCTGTGGCAGGAGGTGGAGCGGGATGAGCCTGAAGTCCCATCCAACCCAAACCATGCTGTGATTCCATGAGGTCTAGCCATTTTTAAGAATTGCCTGTGGGCTGTTTCAAAAGTGTCTGTCAGATGTATATAATTTGATTATTGAGATCGGGTGTAAGGGCTTGGTCATGTTCTATTCCAAAACGCAAAATGGTTAACTTTCTCAGAAATTTTACTTTTTTAAACCCTGGAAAAATAGAACAGGCAGTGCCAGAATAGTTTGTAGAGGCAGCGTTACTTAGTTTTCTTTTTCTTTCTTAGAAGACTTATTTGAAGAGCCAGCTATCAAAGCTACAGTGTATTACATGAGCTCACAGTAAACATGTGACTAATGAATTCCCAAGATCACAGCAGGAGAATGAATGTTGGTTTAATTATTTTTACACCACTGAGTAATCCACTTATGTAAGCCATTTATTTGTTTGCGTGTAGCAGTCTGCTGCACAATTTTGTGTAGTTACTGTAATGGTGAAGAGTATTTTATATTTGTGTTTGTCCACAGTTTACATGACAGTATCACTGAATCTTGTTATAGTAAGTGCCAGTCTGCCATTTTAAATATACACAGTATTGGTTGAAAAATTTTTCTTGCTGTCTGTTAATTCCAAAAGTTAAATTAGTGAGCTGAACAAGAGTTGCGGTTTGGAAGCTTGATAAACTTATTTCTGTTGTTGAAGGGGACTGAAATATCTGAATAATAATAAGTAATATTTATGACTACAGACGCAAGGAACACTTAGAAGTAGAAAATGGTGGCTACAGAGAAGACATGACAGCTGTATGGCTGGTGTGATAAGACTTATTTCATATGAAATGTAATTTTGTTTTCATTTGGGCATCTTATATTTTTATCTGAAGTGAAATTCTTCATTATTTCAAATTTTGAGTCCATATAGTTATAAAGCTTATAGTGAAATATGGACTAAATTCTTCCTCTCTTAGAGGAAAACGAAACAGATAAAATGAGTGAAGTGGAAGTATGGGCACAGAACTCTGGAAAGCACTGGGGATGTAAGAAAACTTTTAAAAGACATGAAATCAACATGAAAAGCACTCCAAATTTTATTTGAATGGTTTGTTGGGGGTCTTTTTGATTGGCAATAAAACTAGACCCACTCAGTGCCACTTTGGGAATGCTGAGGATTTTGAGGGATTGTGCAGATAAAGGTGAGTGGATCTTGTTGAAAGATGAAATGTTTGTCCTTAGGCTGACTGCTCTAGTCTGTTCTCATATCCAATATTTGATGTTGTTCCTTGTATGTGTCAGAGGCAAGATACAGAACATCCAATTTACTGAACAGGGTTGCCCACCTTTCTAAATGAAGTGCCCAGCAATTTAGTTATTTTAGGCATTGACAGAAGATTTAAAGAAAAGAGACCTTAAGAGTCTGTTCATGCCCATTTTACATGCTGGTGGCTTAGGCAAGTCTCACTGCTGTGCATGTGTGTGCCTGTGGGTTCTGAACTCATATATTTATGAGTTTAGCTGTGCAGAAGAAAACATCTCTTCCCCTTAAATGTCACAGGAGTCTTTTAAATGTTTCATGCATGGGGGCTTTTTTTGTGTGTATGTTTGTTTGTGTTGTTTTTTGGGGGGTTTTGTTTTGTTTTTCACCAGATCTTGGCAGGGTTCTGTACCTGGGGAAGAACAACCCCATGCCCCAGTCCAGGTTGAGGGCTGCTCTGCTAGACAGCAGCCCTGTGGAGAAGGCCCTGGGGGTCACCGGCTGTCCTTGACCACCCGTGTGCCCTGGGGCCAAGATGGATCCTGGGCTTTGTGAGGAAAGGCATTGTCAGTGGGTCAGGGAGGGAATCCTGCCCCTCTGTTCAGCCCTGGTGAGGCACATCTGGAGCACTGTGTCCAGTTCTGAGAGCTGGGTCTGCTGAGCCTTGAGAAGAGATGGCTGAGAGGGGACCTCATCCCTGTCTGTCAGTGTCTGCAGGAAAAGCTCAGGAGAATGGACCAGGCTGTGCTCCGTAGGGCTCAGCAATGGCACAAGAGGCAATGGGCAGAAAATGCAACACAGGAAGTTTCATCCAGAGAGGATGTGAAGTTTCCCTCATTGGATATATCCAGAATTGTCTGGACACAATCCTGTGCCATGTGCTCTGGGAAGGTTGGACCAATTGACCCACTGAACTCTATGACTCTGTGATTATTTGCTGGTAATTTGCGGTGTTTTGCTCCAGCTGTTTGTCTTTTGAAACTGAGCCGACTGGATCCCATGACACAAATCCCAAAGACCATTTCTGTGTATAAATTATTACAGATTATTAGTGATGCCCTCCATTTCTGACCCACAGCACTGAAAAGGGTTTTGTTCTCATGTTCTTTTTTGTACAACATCAGCACTTACTTTTTTCATTCAAATGTTGGTAGCAGTTCCAACGTAAATAGCAGATAGTGCGATTTCAACAGTACAAGCTCCAAAATGGTGACAATTGTTGCAACTTACTTTGAAAGCCCAGACATAAGAATTTACAGCATAAAAGAGTTCAATCTGTACATTAATTAACATCTTCGGATATGAAGTACTGGAAGTAGCTTTCTGGTAAATTCTGAGTTATTTCAGAGTCCTTTGAAGTAGGCCAGCACAAGCCACTGGTGAGAGACTGGTACCAGCCTATGGACACTGTGAATCTGGAGTATGAGGCTCAGTGTTTTGCCTTTTTTTTTTTCTAAAAGCCACTCTGACTTTTCTCATATCTGTGTAGTATATGCAACAAGATGATGCACGAGTTTTATTTTCCCCCTATGTCTTAATCCTACATGTCTTTATATATAGTGTAAAGGGTTAAAGTTCAAAACCAGGCAAAAATGCTAAAAGATGTAGTGGTTTCACATTCGCTGAATTTCGTTTATTAAATTTAGTGTAGTGGTCTAAATATTTTTCTACTATGGAATAGGATTAGAAGAAAGGCAAAACAGGCTTAACTTGAAGATAGAAACAGTTAGATTTATTAACATTCACTAAAAAGAGAACAAAAAAAAACCATGAAATCTTTCTAAAAGGACTCCCCTCACCCTTACTAACAGTTTACTTTTCCACAAAACAATGTAAAGAGACAGAAATCAGAACTCTAAGTCAGTACCACTTATAAAATAGTCTTTCATTCAGTCTTTGAGAGAGACAAGTCCCTCCTGATTTTTTCTGGTAACTTCCCACAAAGAGACACAGTCTGTGTGTGTGGCGTCCAGCTCCCACAAAAGCAGCCTGCCCGGGAATTTGCAATCGTGAGCCTCCCAAAGCACAGTCTTTCCCATGACTACATATGAGCCATGGACTTACACATGGGGTTTCACCTTTTAAAGATGCACAATGCTACAACAAAGGATTTCTCATTCTTCACATCTCACAGGATCACTAGATTGCAGTCTTTAATTCAATACCCACTCAGTAAGATCCCAGACACCTTTGCCTGAATCCACAAAATCATCTCCCCATTCATAGTCTACAGTTTAAAGGAATTATTACAGTCTGTTACTATAAATCAAAGGAGATTTGCAGCCTAGAATTAAGGCAACTTGTCATCTCTTCCACTTAAGAAGTCACTCTTCCTTTACTGATTTCAATATCTTCATATTGTCCCTTTGCATATCTCCAATTTGGCCTTTCCTCTCTCTTTGAGAAGGGTTAGAGTTTAAAAAGTCTCAGTCGATGCTAGGAAAAAGTTAACATTTCCTGCCCAGGCCTGTGGACGTCCATGTGATCTCTGCCACGGCAGCATCTGTGGAAGCCTCAAATCCACGCCGGTGTAGAAAAGCTCAGAAACGGCAGCCTGGATTTTCTCTTTCCCCTCCACCCCTCAGTCTTATGGGGTGGGTTTGGCCCAGCCTGGGCTTGGTGCTGCTTTCCAGGGGCCCGGGGGACATCTCCCTCAGTCCGGCCGGCGGCGTGGGGCAGGTCATAGGATCGGCTGGATGTTAACAGCCGTGATTTCCCCATCCCTACCGGCAGCCACCAGGCTTGGGGACCCGCCTTGGCTCTGCCAGGACCAGCCCCGTCCAGGCCCCAGCAGAAGCGGGGCCAAAGCTGGGCCCTGCTGCTGCTCCAGCGGTGTTATCTCATGGCAGGCCCAGGGCAAAAGAGGATGGCCTCCCAAAATTTACCTGTATTTAAGCCGTGTGTCCCAGAGGTGTACACTTGTATCTAATTGTTCAGTCTGGCTGTCATTTTTAAAGCAGATCACTAATTGGTTTTTACCATTCATGCCAAACCAACAATATAGTATATAAGTTAAATATAATATAGCATATATGTAGTGTACATGTATTATCTACATAAGCATACCTGATAGAGATGTTTGTTTTCCTTGTACAGGTGTGCAGTCTGTGACAGCTCCTGTTGTTATGGCTGTGTACGTGGATCATCAAACAGATGTTCCTGATTCTGTTGCCTCCCCTTCCCATATAGCCTGGCACCAACTTCATCCACTCCTGGCAGTTGCTTCCATCAGCACAGCAGCTGGGGGCTGTTTGGATATCTACCTGGAACAGGTGAAAAATCATCAACTTTGCTTTCGGTCTCCATATAAAGTCACAGAATCGCAGGATGGTGTGGCCTGGAAGGGACCTTTAAGATCATCTTGTCCCAACCACCTGCCATGAGCAGGGACACCTTCCATAGGCCAGGTTGCTCCAAGCCCCATTGAACCTGGCCTTAAACACTTCCAGAGAAGTAAGAGATGTGTGTGAAGTCACAGGTTCTCTCAGCAACCTTTATCATTGTCCTATTTTAAACATCAAAATTTTAATCTCTATTTTTGCAGGCTTACTTATTCTCCTGAAATCTCTCTGGGTTTTAATTACTATCTATGTCCTGTGCTATCTAGAACACAACAGATTCATCAGCCGCTCATTAATTATATGTATTCTTAAAAAGATCTTTATAAATTAAATTCATCTTTCCTTTGAAATTTGATATTTACAGCCTGTAAGTCTTGTTTGTTATGGTTACTGATTTGCTTTTTGCTTCTCACAGTGTGAGAATTTCAGGCTTAGAAGTAAATGAACACATGCTCCTGCTGCTGCTTTTTAGCTCTTAAGTGAATAGAGCATATTAAGAAATGGAAATTGAACAAATCATTCTACCATCTCAAGACTAAACTGTTTTTCTGCCTGTAGACAGATATTTCTTTTGCATACTCTTTTACGTGAGAGCTTTGTGTAAGACTTCGGTTTGCATAATTTTTAGGAAAGTAGCACTAAATGTATCTAGCAGCAGACTTACTGAAACACGTAAGTCTGTTAATACGATAGCCCAAAAATGTGTACTTTTCAAAGTGTATTCTGAAAAATTGACATCCAAGTTAACAAATGGAAAAATAAATACTTAGAGAGGTTAAATGATTCGCATGAAATATTCTTGTGAACCATGGCCAAAGGAGGATCTATAAGAGCAGTTGAAGCATTAGATTATTCTATGTCCTTAGTGATGTGCTTTATTCTTTTTCAATAGCTGGAATTTATTTTTACCTTGAAATGTGCTCAAAGCCTTCTTATATTCTTTATATGGGAGAGAAAGCTTGGTATTTACTGGGCTGTGAATCTGAAGGTTTGGCTGATGAGTTTCCATTGGACTGAGCCCTGCAAACTGATTTCTGTTTGCAGGGAGAACACGTGCCTGCTTCCCATGTTGAGAGAAGCTTTCAGGTCACATTACTTGACTGGCACCCTTCCAGACCCATTCTGGCATCAGGATGGGAGACAGGAGAAGTTCTGATACTGAACAAACAAGACAAGGAACAGCACACTGCACCTCCAAATCACAGCGCCAAAATCACAGTCCTGAGCTGGAGTACAAGTGGCACCTGCCTTGCGTCTGGAGATGAGGTGAGTAGCTGAAATGCCGCATGAGTTTGATATGGAACACAGTCTTGGAAGCTCAGTAATGGGAAAGGATCATGAAATGGAGATCCATGGGGAAGGGAGAGATGTGTGGGAAAGAAATTTCTTTTCCTTAGATACAAATTAAAACTGTTAGGGTATAAAATCAAATCTTAGTGTTTTAACTTCTTCTGTAATATTATTCTACAATTAAAGAATTGCTGTTCTATGATTTTTCTTTAAACAAAAGTGCGTTGGATCTCAGTGAATGCTGAGCACTGATGAAGGTTTAAGGCTATTTCATGAGTGGAATAATTGATAATTTGAATTCTTTTGTTCCTGTCCATGCACAAATGGCAGACTCGGGACTAAAGCCTTGATGTTGAGAAACAAATTTCAGCTACAACATACTCATCCGTAGTGAGTGCAGAGCAATGCTTACAGGAAACCCATGCTAAACTCTCTTTTTCTGGTTTTATTAATGCCTTAAAATTGTGTAAAATTAATTGTACTGGGAAATGTGACACTATTTCTTGATGAGTTGGTTGCCCTTTTATATAGTGAAATGACAAAGTAGCTATAGACTATTCAGGATTAAGTATTCACAGAAGATTCTGATTTTGCCAGTTCCCTAGTCAGCCAGTGAAGGAAAAAAAGAGTTGGTTTTTTTCCTGTATTTTCCCTGATACAAACTTGAGCTTGTCCCAAGAATTTCAGTTCTGCTCTTACATATATGCCAGAATTCTTATTCTGAAGAAAAAAATTATTTGGATTCATTGTTTGTGAAGTTCTGCTGCTGCATTTGACAGAAATGCAGAAATTCAAAATTGAGTAAAAAGAGAATTTATTATCTTCTTTATTAGAAAAGAGAAAATTCTGCCCAAGCAAAAGATGAACATATCTCCATCTGAGCTGAAACCTTAGTCATAATGAGACAATACATTGATGTAGACAGAGCTTACATTTATAAACAAAATTATTTTCAAATTGATTTCAAACCAGTGTCACTATGCTATAGTCTGAGGTGCAGCACAGATATGCTTCATTTCCTGCATAATTTCCAATCGTTTATAAGTTTATTTTTAATATTTTTCCCATGAGGGTTTATATTTAGGAAACTTCCATTAGGTCAGTGCTGCAATGGTCATGCTCTGCTCATATTAGGAAAACCTTTAGAAAGAAGATAAATATTTGGACCCTGATTTGGTTTCTATTTCACCCAGAGGGTGGTTGGACACTGGAAAGGCTCCCCAGGGAATGGTCAGAGCTGCAAGGCTGCTGGAACTCCAGGAGCCTTTGGTCTATGCTCTCGGGCACAGGGTGGGATTGTTAGGGTATCTGTGCAGGGCCAGGAGTTGGACTTGATCTGTGTGAGCGTCTAGGTTTGAAAGACGGGTGTTTGCTAGGGAAGGCAGGAGCCTCCCTTGGGATGGAGAATGTAAACCCCCTCCCTCCGAATTATTATAATTTTGAAATTAAGGAGCTCTCAGGCAAAAAGATATGAGAATAGGAATAACAGTTCTCTACTAGTATGTATAACAAGGCAAACAAAACAACAACTACAGCATTAAAAATAAACAGAACCCGGAACTTTGTAACAACCTTCCCGGCTGCAGGCACTTTCCCCTTGGGTGCAGTTCCTGGCACAGCCGGCAGGGGCGCTGGTGCCTCCCGGTGGGCAGGGCAGGTGCGATGATCCCCCCGCGGCTGCAGGGGGCGCTGCTGTGCGGGCTCGGGGAGCACGCGGTGATGCGGCTTTGACCCAGACGGGAGGGATGGAAGAGAGGCCTCGCTTCACCAACCCCTGGGGCTGTCCATCCCGGTGCCCTAGCAGAACTCTTAGGAGCAGCGGGCTGGAACAGCAGGGATGAACAGAAATCCCAGGGTGGTGGACGAGATGTATCAGAAACTCCACAGTGATAGCTGGAACTGTGGGATGTCCTGGAAGGGCAGGGGGTGCAGGGCCCAGCAGCAAAGAAAGGTAGTGCTTGACTGGGTTATAGCAATGGTAGCAAAATTCCTTCCCCAAGCAGCAGCTCGACTGTCTTTTTCTGAAAGCCAAGAGCGAGTGAGAAACCCCAAATGCCCCAGCCCCCGTCCTTTACCTGCCTCGCTCCTTGCGGGATCTCTGTCCCTCCAATAGAAACTTTCAAAAACCAGAGGAGTGCCACCAGACACCCTTCTTCCCTGACACCTGGCCACCTTCTCCCGTTTCAAGCACCCAGCCATCAGTGTGTCTCAGCAACTCAGTGGGAAAAAATTCCACAAGTAAAAAGGAAAGAAACCCAACCCTCAACATTATCCACCCCAAATATTTTCCCATACCAACATGTTACATCAAATTTAGACCTTTAAATTTTATACATACATGCGCTACCTTAATTATATACATATATACATGCAGATACAGATACAGGCACAGTGTCATGGGTAGTTCACCCTAAAACAAGGTCCCCTTGAGTTATTGTCCTGGGGTGACTTTGTGATGCTTGTATCCCCAATTGTCTGTTCTGTTTATGTTGGATATTAAGTTCTACACCTTTACGACTGATTCCGTGAGCTAAGGAGGGGAGAAGAAGAAGTGCACAGTTAGTTTTCAGGAGCTCCACTCACTCTTCCACATTCTGCTCCTGAACTGTATTGTCTGCGGATGGACAGTGAGAGAGAGAGCTCTCCTTTGCTTTTTAGTTAGTGTTTAGCTAGCTGAGGCAGAGAAGTTCCCTGGACCTTTTTTTCTTTTTCTTGGAACTGTTTAAACCTGTTCTGGACTGAAATCCCGGAAAAACACTGGGAGCTCATGCCTGTAGCCCTCTGGGCCCCAGGATGGCATTTCCAGTGCCAGAGGGACTGATAAGAGACTGGGTGAGCTGAGCTACAACCTACAGCAAGGATTTTCTCAATTTTGCCATCTCTCTTCAAAAGGGCGAGAGGTTTTATTGTTTAACATTATTCATATTTCTTTATGCTTGTGAACAGCTTGCTTGTTGAATAAACAGTTTTTTCCATTTTTCTCTAAGGAAATTTTTTCCCAAACCATTTGGGGCAGAGGCTGCTTAAATTTGCTTTCTAGAGGGACCCCATTTAGAGGTTTCCTCCCAAAATTTGCCCTAAACCAGGGCAGGTATGTGTTGGGTCTCTCCATCCTTCTGCATCACCCACCAGGTGCACCCTGGTCCCTGAGTGAAGACAACCCCACAGATAGGATTGTCTTTGCTGGAGGCAGAATCAACCGAAAGAGTTTTTCCCAGCATACCTCTCATGTGTACCACTGGAACCTTATCTCTGTCTGTTGCTCACAAGGGCTCAGATTCGGCAGGGCCTGCTCAGTTGGTGGAACTTCGGGTGTTCACTAACCATGTGGCCTTTGCTAATTAATCTCCCAGTTCTTAAAAGTCCCCCCACCCAGAGCCTTCAAGGTGGTTTTAAACAGGCCATTGCACTGTTCAACTTTCCCGGCTGCTGGTGCATGATAAGGAATATGGTACACCCACTCAATGCCGTGTTCTCTAGCCTAGATGTTTATAAGGCTGTTCTTGAAATGAGTCCCATTATCAGACTCAGTCTTCTCAGGGGTACCATGCCTCTAAAGGACTTGCTTTTCAAGGCCCAGGTTGGTGTTCCGGGCAGTAGCGTGAGGCACAGGGTAGATCTCCAACCATCCAATGGTTCTACCATTGTGAGCACATGGCGCTTCTCTTGGCGGGTTTGGGGAAGGGTGATGTAGTCAATTTGCCAGGCCTCCCTGTACCTAAATTTGGACCACCGCCCACCATACCACAGGAGCTTTACCCTCTTGGCCTGATTGATGACAGCACACATCTCACAGACATGGATAACCTGAGAAATACTGTCCATGGTTAGATCCACCCCTCGGTCTCGTGCCCGCTTATAGGTGGCATCTCTGCCCTGATGACCTGAGGCATTATGAAGGCATTATGAGGCCCATTGAACTAGGAATAACTCTCCCTTATTTTGCCAATCTAAGTCTGTCTTTGACACCTCTATCTTGGCAACCTGATTGACCTGCTCATTGTTTCGGTGCTCCTCATTAGCCCGACTCTTGGGGACATGGGCACCTACATGATGGACTTCCACAGGTAGCTTCTCTACCCAAGTGGCAATGTCTTTCCACTCATCAGCAGCCTAGATTGCTTTTCCCCTACTCTGCTGGTTAGCTTTTTTCTACCTTTTGAGCTAACTCTACAGAGCATTGGCTACCATTTATGAAGTATAAAGGTAGAGCTTTGGCTACTTCTCTCTTTCGACAATGTCCAGGGCCAGCTGAACAGCTTTGAGTTCATCAAGTTGACCTGATCCATCTTGTTCTTCAGTAGCTTCTGTGAGCTGTCATTGGGGCTCCATACAGCTGCTTTCCACTTCTGGTTCATCTCTGTGATGTAACTGTCAGAACTATCAGAAAAGAGTGTAGCATGTTTCTTCTGCTGGTAGTTGGTTGTACGGTGGAGCTTCTTCAGCCCTTGTCACTTGTTCCTGCTCCTATTTGTCAGTGAGACCAAAGTTTTCACCCTGGCCAGTTTGTAAGTATTTCAAAAATCCCAGGGCAGTTCAGGTTTCCAATACGGGTGCGCTGTGTGATGAAGGCAGTCCATTTGCTCCATGTGGCATCGGTGGCATGGTGGGTAGAGGGAGCCTTTCCTTTAAACATCCCCCCCAGCGCCAGTAGTCGGGGTGCCAGGAGGAGTTGTGCTTCTGTGCCAGTCACCTCTGAGGTGGCTTGAACTCCTTCACAGGTGGCCAAGATTTCCTTCTCTGTGAGAGTGTAGTTGGCTTTGGACCCTCTGTAACTTCGGCTCCAGAATCCCAGTGGTCAGCCTCGAGTCTCATCAACCTCTTTCTCCCAAAGGCTCCAGGACAGGCCATTGTTCCTGGCTGCAGAGTAGAGTGCATTCTTCACCCCTGGTCCTGTCCTGTCTGGACCAAGGGCTACTGCATGAGCGATCTCCTGCTTGGTCTAGGCAAAGGCTTGCTGCTGTTCAGGGCCCCCGCAGAAATCGTTCTTTTTTGGGTAACCAGGTAGAGAGGGCTCACAATCTGGCTGTACTCAGGAATGTGCATTCTCCAAAAGCTATGGTGCCTAGGAAAGCTTGTGTTTCCTTCTTGCTGGTTGGTGGAGACATTGCTGTGATCTTATTGATGACCGTGGTGGGTATCTGGCACCGTCCATCTTCCCACTTTACTCCCAGGAACTTGGGCAGGTCCCTTACCTTTGCTGTTCTTGATGACAAAACCAGTTTCCAGGAGACTCTGGATGATCTTCTCCCCTTTCTCAAACACTTCCAATGTCGTGTTCCCCCACACAATGATATCATCGATGAACTGCAGATATTCCGGAGCCTCACCCTTCTCCAGTGCAGCCTGGATCAGTCCGTGGCAGGTGGTGGGGCTGTGTTTCCACCCCTGGGGCAGTCGGTTCCAGGTGTACTGCACGCCCCTCCAGGTGAAAGCAAACTGAGGCCTGCATTCTGCAGCCAGAGGAATGGAGAAAAATGCATTGGGAATGTCGATTGTGGTGTACCACCTCGCTGCCTTGGAATCCAGCTCGTACTGGAGTTCCAGCATGTCTGGCACAGCAGCGCTCAGCGGTGGAGTCACTTCATTCAAGGCACAATAGTCCACAGTCAATCTCCATTCTCCGTCAGGCTTGTGCGCAGGCCACATGGGGCTGTTGAAGGGTGAGTGGGTTTTGCTGACCACCCCTTGGGTCTCCAGCTCATGGATCATCTTGTGGATGGGGATCACGGCATCTCAATTTGTCCGACACTGCCGGTGGTGCACCGTCGAAGTGGCAACAGATACTTGTTGCTCCTCTACCTTCAGGAGTCCTACTGTAGATGGCTTCCCTGATAGTCCAGTCAAAGTGTTCAATTGCATAATGTCCTCTGCCTGTACAGCAGCTGTTTTAAAAGCCCACCTGAGTCCTTTTGGGTCTTTGTAACAGCCATTCCTGACGAAGTCTATGCCCAGAATACACGGGGCCTTTGGGCCGGTCACAATCGGATGTTTCTGCCGCTCCTTCCCAGTCAGGCTCACCTCGGCTTCCAACAGAGTCAGTTGTGATCCCCCTGTCACCCCAGCAATGGAAGCAGGTTCTGCCCCCACATGTTCTGATGGCGTTAGGGTACACTGCGCACTAGTATTAACTAATGGCACCATCCATTAGTTCATTAGCTTCATATTTTTGTGGCTCTGATGTGCCAGGCCATTGGATCTAGACTGTCTAAAAGACCTGGTTTTCCTGTGCCTCTTCCTGGCTAGAGGCAGGGCCCCTCTAGCCCTGGCTATAATTTTCTTCTTGGGCATACATACTAGGGATTCTTTCAAGGCAATATGACATATCATCCTCACTTCTATACCTGGTGACTCGGTCAGTGGAACTCTCTTGGTTAGCATTTCCTTCCTTGACTTAACACACCCATTCTGTCAGGACAGAAGTGGGTTTCCCATCCCACCATCCCATGTCTTCCCTATAGTTGCGCAGGAAGAACCACAGTTCAGCTCTTGGGGTGTACCCTTTCTCTCTAGCTGCGGGACGTTGGGCTCTGACTCTGGGGCCTGTGACTCGCACTGGTGCCATAAGTGAACTGTTCCTCCTCACCTCTTCCCTCATCTCCTTCATCTCCTCTTGGAAGCTCTTAATTACAGCAGAGACATGAGCCAGCATTGGGCCACTGATCATACTCTTATAATTTTTAAGCATGTTATTGGCAGAACCCACTATCTCTCAGTTGTTATCAGCATTAATTGTTGCAATGAAGGTGGTGTATTGAGATGGCCTTAGATTTGCCAGATTCCACAGCATTTGCCCTGTGCACCTGACCTTGTCAGGGTCATTATCATGCTGTCCACCCCTCCCAAAGAGTACCTGCAGTACTGCCACTTCCCTCAGCTGTTGGATCCCTTCCTCAAGGGTCTTCCAGTGCATTTTATGGTGGTGTTCCTGTATTCTCTCTCTGTGGTCACACCTCCCCCTTACACTCATTAAAAGCTGCTCACAGAGAGAAAGAGGCCCTGGCTCTCTTACAAATAAGGTATTTTTGATTCACACCTGAGTCCTGGGTCAAGGGCCCTAAATTCCTTGCCTCACTACCATCCAGTTGCACACCTGTACCCATCAGGACCCAGACCTGAATTAACCAGGCTGCATAATCCTTATGCCCCGTTGTGCAATATCTTTTTGCAGATTACAGAGACCTTCATAAGACAGGGACTTGGTGATGATCTCAACCTCTGGCTCCCCTGCAGATTGTGAGGGCCTTCTTATTCTTATTCTTATTCTTATTCTTATTCTTATTCTTATTCTTATTCTTATTCTTATTCTTATTCCTTATTCTTATTGCCTGGGTGCTCTGATTTCATCATATACTTCGTTTCCACAGGGGCAGCTGCTGCTTGCTGTGGCTGCCCTTGTGGTTCACCTGAAACCCGAACAGTTGTAACGTTTGTGGGTTCCACTGCTGCACCATCAGACTCTCCCTCTTTGAGGCAGATTTGTTTTAAGTAAAAATAACTTGCATGATTTCCATGTTTTGATCATAGAGAGGATCTAGGCATTTTCTATAATGAAAGCCTGTTTGTAAAGCAAATAGCTTTCATACCAAGGAACTAAAGCTTTGGGTTTTAAAAAATGTTTAGGAAGTTACAGGATAGAATCAGAGAATATATCCATTTGGAAAGGACATTTAGATAGATGCTAAGGTCAATGTCCTGTGACCTTTAAAAATATAATTTGAAAACAGATGAGTTCTGCATCCTTTCCAGTGACACTTAGGAGAAGTAGTGAGGCTTTTTTGTTTCCAATTTCATGTGCTCCAAACTAAGAATTGTGATTGCAAATAGGTTATCTGGATACAGGCTGGAATATCTAGAGGGAGATGGAAGGAAGGTCAGCAGCTTTAGAAAGCTGCAGGCTTTTTCTCCAGCTTATGAGTGGTGCAGGTGGTTTTAGTTGGGATACTTGGACATTGGTGACATATAAAGCTGATGGAAGAGTGAGAGGAGGAACCAACAAGTTCATAGGATCTTGTGATTTTCAGAGGTAATTAGCAAACATTTTATGAACTGCAAGTGTCCTCTTGGGACAGGAGTACAGCAGTGTCACAGTTGCATGGCTGAGTGGTATTCTTTAAGCTGCAAGACACATTGCACTTAATTAACAGTTTTGGATGGTATAACTATTGCCATCTTACTGTTGAAAAGAAGTTACAACTTTGAATCTTGGGAAAAAAAAGAAGGAAATGTTACCTTGGAAGGCCTCAGTTGTATCTTTTGTGACTTCTAGTTAGAACTATGGAGAATAAGTGACCACTGCTACCAGTCTTTCGCTTCTAGGAGAAGGATGATACATCATTGAAAACAATAAATAAAAATAGAGCAGATTCTACTGCCACTTTATTGTTGTCTATCTTAATGAAATAAAAGGAGATTGAATGTGATATTGAAAGTTGTTGCTGGATTTTTTCATGTAGTGCTTACATGGAAGGTTCCCAAATGCAATTTGGATTCATAAGCTCTATATACTACAACAATTAATAATCATCTTAGCAGTCCAGCTACAAGGATGTAGCGTAAGTCAGTTTGTTGGAATTTGTCTCCATTCTTTCCAGTCATCAGGGGTTTGTGGCTTCTGAGCTGGCACTGCAGGGTGTGAGTTACGTCAGCACCTGTGCCAGGCTTGAGTGCTGGCCTGTGTTGACCACTGTTAATTAGCTAACTGGACTTCCTTTCTTTAGCATCTTGATTATTCTAGTTACTAGATAATTTGTCTAAAAGTAAGTTCTTGAACGTCTGCTCTGAAAGAGGAGGAAAGCTTCAGAAATTCTGCCCTTGGTCTTTCTGTGTCTAATCATATACCCATGCTCATCTACATGAGTTTTATGTGCACTTACTGCGGGATGGATATGCTCTGCTATCCTTTATTTCAATTGCTAAAAGAGAAGCTATCAGTCTACTTGCAAGAAAAAAATGTGGAAAGGACATTATCAAGACAAATATTTGCATTTGCTACTTGCAGAAGAAAACCAAGACTGTTCCATTTAATTGCTCTGGCAGTGTGATTTAAAAATGGATAGGACCAACCAGCTATTTTTAGATAATTTGATTTTAAGTAAGCAAATAATATAATGTTAAAGATAACAGATTCCCTGTGGCTTAGTTTTAAGTGGCAGTAATTGTATGTGTCAACTAAACAAAAGGAAGGGTGTTGCTTTGTCAATAAAACATTTATTTTTATGTGCAGTGAGTAGCTGGAGTCTGGAGTCTCATCTGTGTGCAAAGGGTAATGAATTAACTTGTCTTTTTCTAGCACGGTGTCTTGTTTCTGTGGAAAATGGACCATCGAGGCAGAGTCCAGGGTCCTGCCCTGGTTAAGCAGGAGTTCGGGAAATGCTTGTGTCACTGTGTGTTTTGGCCACCCCCTCCTGGCAAGTGAGTATTGGCCTGGTCAGAGCTCTGCAGGTCTTTGTCTTGTTCCACAGAGAGGAAGTCCTACCCACAAATGAACTATTTTTAAGTATATAAAAAAATATTCTTCTCCTAAGTGCCCAATATTTCCAAGCTCTTCTTCCGCTCTGGTAGCTGGCTCTGTGTCCTGTGTGCAACAAATGATCTTCTTTCTCTTCTCCACATCTTCTGTCCGTTGCTGTTGACTCTTCTGCCTTAGTTCTTCTAATTACCAATATTGCTGATTGTGGAAAGCCAGAACCACACTGAAAACACAATTATCATTATATTATTGTCAAAAATAATTCAATTAAAAGTCAGTTCTTAAAGACTATTTCTTTCCTGTCCAAGCAAGAAGTAGGAAGCAACTGTAGTAAAACAGAAGAGTTTTCCTTGTCTGGGCTTTTCTGTTTCACATGTCTATAAAAATAGTGATGTGTTTTGAAAAAAAAGGTGAAACAATGCAAATGAAAACTAATATTGAAATTTTGTTTCGTATCTTTTTGAGTTTGTTGTTTTTTCAGTCAGTGTATGAAACATCTTTATTCTCTTTATAAGTAAATATTGATGCTTTATTAACTACTCAGCCATTCTTTGAGACTGAAACTGCTCTGTTATAAAAGGAATTGGGAATGATCTCTCTTTGCAGGGACTTTGTACAGTTGGCAAAAGCAGCTGTGAGTGGTGATGAAAAAGCCTTGGATATGTTTAACTGGAAGAAAGTTGGAATAGGACCACCTCTGAAAATGGCAGTCCAGGAAGGACTCTCCTTCTTTATCACTTTGACAGATGGTAAGAGCAAAACCACTTTTCCATTTGGCTGGGAAGTTGTTTCCTTCGAGCTTCAAAATAGCTCTGTGCATGATAATCTTGTTTTCTTATATCTGACACGTGGGGTATATTCATATCCCTCATATTCATATATTCAATGGGGTAGAGTATTCAAAGGAGTTGTAGAATGTTTGGTAAGACGACGCAGTTTGTCACACACACA
>WBMY01006616.1:0-38755 GCA_013397315.1 Donacobius atricapilla
GTGGTTGGTTTGTGCAGGGCAGTTGTTGGTTTGTGCAGGGCAGCAGTTGGTTTGTGCCGGTCAGTGGTTGGTTTGTGCAAGGCAGTGGTTTGTGCAAGGCAGTGGTTTGTGCAGGGCAGTGGTTGGTTTGTGCAGGTCAGTGGTTGCTTTGTGCAGGGCAGTGGTTGCTTTGTGCAGGGCAGCTGTCCCACCCTCCGCCCGCTGCCATGAGCATCCCGGAACGCCCCATCATCCCAAGGGGATCCCAGAGGAAGAGGAGTCATGGCCTGTTCACCCACCAGCTGCCCAGCGCAGGCTGACAGAGCGGCTGCAGGCACAGTAGGAAGTGATTATGAATACAAAAAGCTCCCAAGACGACCTCAGAGGGCCCCCCCAGCTATGCCCATCACACACTTGCTTCCAAGCATTTTGTAGAATTCCCTGAATTCTTCCTTTGGTTTTTTTTCTGCAAAAGAAAAGTTAAAAAGTTGTAAAGTATCCAAGATGCTTAGGTATTAACATAATAATAGGCAGTTTAAAAAGATGCCTCTATGTGATACACAGCTTAGATAAACAGAGATTTCAACCCTGCTTCATGGATATTAAAAAAGGCTTAGGACCACTTTCCAGAAAATAGTGATTGTGAAAATTAAATGCTTACCTGAAATGGGGAGATCAGATGTAGGAATAATTATGCATGCAAAAATGCTGCCACATCTTTTAATTATTAGCAAGATTCCCTGTTACAGTCCTTTCTGTGTCCTGTAAGTCAGCCACGGTGCAAGAACTTGTCAGATTTCTACTTGCTCTGCAGTGGCAAGGAGTTAAGAGAGTCCAGTAAGATAGGAAACACCCCAAACTTTCAAACATATTTTACAAATTTTATGTTTAGTGCCCTGAAAATTGCTTTTTGTTTAATCTGGATATCCAAATTTCCATCAATTTCCAGGATGATTCTGGCAGTTTCTGTTATCATTCCAGCTTGAATAGAAACTGACAGACCCCTGGACCTCTAATGAAATCGTTGTGTTTCTCTCCATTGCACATTTTCCAGAAGGAATTTAAAGGGTCAGCTATAGAAACGTTGTTCATTTGTTACTGAGCTGCAGACTGGCAGGGAGATGAACTTTCAGCTTTAGATATGAACAGCCATTTTTAGGTGGCTGAAAATATATTTTCCCCCAAAATAGGTACAGAGTCAACTCTTCTGTAGGGACCGTTATTATTATTATTGAGAGAACCAACACTGTAATACTTAGTAACAGAAGGAAATAAAAATTTAAAACTAGTATAATAAAATAAATTTGTGTGCAATGTAACCATGTTATTCAGTATAAAATTCCTGTTCAATAGCTCCCCTAAAATATTGCTTTTTATCTGCTTGTGGGTGGTCTAATGGCACCTTGGATTATATTACAAACATAGATGAATTGGTTCAAAATCTCCTGCAGGACCCTCTCCTTCTCTCTCTGCCATCACCTACTATCATTTGGGAACTGATCCAAAAATATAAGATTTGGCCCTTCTGTTAAAAGGAAACTAATGTGATTAGTTAGGTCAGTAAGTAATGGGCTTTTTAGAGACGAAAGAAATTTTTGGACAAACTGAAACTAAATTTGTCCAAGATTTTTAAGGAAATGAACAAAGTGAAAAAATATGTTTTGGCTTAAGCTTTAATATTTCTTGTAATCTGGAATGAAAAGTTTTCTTTCATTGTCAGTTTGTTTAACTCTTTTGCTTAATTTTGGTTGAGGTTTTTTTGTATGTTTTTGTGGACTTTTTTAAGATTGGTTTAATGTTGCTTAGACGAAGTATCAAATTGGGTTAGTTTTGCTGAGATGAAGTGTCAAACACAAAAATTCAGCACTTCTGACACAAAGGGGTTCGAGATTGCTTGGTCCTTTCCTCTTTACTTCTCCTCTTTCTTTTCAAGTGAGACCCACTTGACAACTTGAGTCTGAATTTTCCATTGAAAAGACTCTTTCAACAATGTGCTGTAACACAACAATGAGTTTGCTGCCGGTAAATACTTCAACTGTAGGAAATGCAGCCATTCCTTGCGTGAGGGAGACGTTCTATCCTCTGCTGAAGTCAGAGTTACCCCATTTTCCTTCCCAAAGGGCCTGTTATTATAGTCTATAACAGAATAACATGAGATTCAAGTTTTCCCCAAAAATATTACTGTGATAGCTGTGTCCATTTCACTTTTCTCCATTCCTATTGCTATTTCAGTGCTTTTATTCAATGAAGGATGCCAACAACACCTTCAGTTGGAGCTGGCACCTTCGTGCTACCCCAAGGATGTCTTGGGCTAACAAGCAGAGGAAAATGAAGTAGGTTTTGATACTTCATGCTGTGGTGAAAGATTTAACTGCAATGGAAGTGACAGAAGAAATAGGCACAGACAACTTAGTTCACCATCTTAAAGACAGGGAAAGGCACCCATAGCAAATAGATGGAGATGCACTGTCAAATTCACTTACTTGCAAGAACGGGGAATATTACTCTAATTTGCCTTAAAGAATATATCTAACAGTACTGACGGTACCAGATTTCTGCATGTGCTCCAGCAACAACCAGGTTTTCTGATGTTTCCCAATCTTTGACCAACACAGTGTCCTGAAGAAGATAATCCCCAAGTACTAGAAATAGAGAAACATTGTCAAAAACTTGCATCAATTAGCATGTTCAGTGGGTGGTTTTCATCCTTGTTCTGGATGTTGATATCTGTTTTATTTGCTCTCAGGTTTAGCTTCATGGAGTCCTGTTACAGAAATAATGAGGACATACACTATGTTTTCAGGGCTTTTCTTGGTGGATACTCAAGATGTGATGCACAGTCACTGTTACTCAGAGCATGGTGTGCACTTACTGTCAGAAAACACAAGCCTTTGACAGTGTGTCAGGCAGGACTGCAAAAAATCCTGTCTGCTTTTCGAGAACAAGCCCATGCCTCTGTGTTTGAAGGAGCAAGTTGCCTGTTTCCTTGTTAATCATGTGCTATAAATGGAAAACTTTACTACAGTTTTCCTCGAAACATATTTTAATCACTGCAGGGGAGCAATGAAATTAAATGAAAGGTTAGGAACCACAGGGGGAAAAAAAATCCTTCAATGCTGAGGTGTAGAGTTTGCTGTACAATGATCTTCAGATGTTCAAACAAGCCACAGATATGAAAATATGACCACAGATGAAGACATGATGGGTTAATGTCTCTGCACACAGAAAATACACACCTTCAGCATCTACTCCACCCAAAAACATTTGCCATTTTTGTTGGTCAGCCCCAGCAAGATCTCAGCTGGCCACCCTTTCTACCTCACTAATCCCAGCAGGAGGGGATTTCCAGGGCAGCACAGCCAGGGGCTGGGACTTGTACATCATCAGTGAAGGTGGGGACATGGTAGGAGCAAGGCTGCAACCTGAGAAGTTCAGGTTCCCTGTCCTTAGAGGTTCTCACTGAATCAGATTTTGTGTGCAATGACCCACAATATCTTCGGCCTAAGCAAGATTTTTAGCATCATACCAACTACCTCAGGATGTTTGATTCTGGACACAAAAACTATGGTTCATGCCTAAGTTGAAAGCCAGTTGTCCAGGTATGAACATGACTATGACTGTGAGGGCGCCCAGAACATTTTCTTGAAAGTTCTCCACTCTGACAGAGCATCTTCAGGAACTTTGGGACTAGCAGCCAGACACTGGATAAGAGATACAAGATCCTCTAAAATATCACTAGAAAACTACCACTGAGCGCTGGATTTGCTTACCTGGTGTCTATGCCTTGTGTTGCAACTCAGCATGTTTAGAAGTAGGGGAGAGTGAGACCAATCAGACTTCTGTGCTGGGTCATTTCTTGCCTTACTGGGGAAAAAACAATCCTTCCCATTCCAGCAGTCAGCCCATTTCTCCTTCCTCATCTCCTTGTCCTACTGTGGTGTAGCTGATTTCATGTCTGTTTACTGAAATATTTTGTCAGCAGGAAGAGAAGAACAAATGTCTGACTTTCTGCTGAAGAAAATTCTTTTGATACACAGCTTTTCATATGGAAGGGAAAGAAAACAGATTTTATCACCTGTCTCTGCCCCAATATATGCCAGGAGTGTCTGCCTTACAGGCAGGTGACAGTCAATACCATCTGCTCTAGATGTCCTGTCTAATGTTGTCATTCTGAATTCAAAATTAGGAACCCAAGGGAAACTGATTTTGTCTCACCATCCACTTTGATGTCCAGCAGTGTTTCACTTTGGGTAATAAAATCACTTCAAATACCACAGAACCATTCTCTCCTGACAGCCAACATGTGCTGACACAGGGTGGAGGTGACCAAGAAGCCACACAATGTTGGATGCACCATCTGACAAAGAGTCAGTGTTTGGTACCCAGTGAAGATAGAGCACAGCCTCTAGGTGAATTCACTGAAATACCTCCTTACCCTTCTTGTTTGAAGGTGTAGTATGGTTAGGGTTTTTTCTGCCAAGCAAACACACAATGTCTTTTATGTGGCTATATCCCTTCTTAAGACCAATATTTTTTTTTTTTCTTACCCCAATGATTCATTTCCTTTATGACTAAATGCCTGTGCTTGCAATTTTCTTTCCAAGTTAAACTCAATCACCCCTTATGCTTGCCTGGTGTTTGGGAGTTACAGCCCTGGACAGAAGCTGCGGCTGAGCTGTGGGGTAGTGGTTATAGCCGTGTTCACACTCCCCATTACCAGGTGCTCATCTACTGCTGTGGGAAAGGTAATTGTTTCATCTGGTCCTGTTCATCTGTCAACACAGAATTTAGGCTTTTACTTTCATGATTAAAAGGAATTTTTCTTTTCTAATTTTTTTCATTTGCTCATTTGGGTGGTCACATATTAAGAGATACACCTGATTTCAAGATCATTCCCAACTGGCTACTTCTAATGCAGGCAGCATTTTCCAAAGTATTTTCCTCCCTTGCAATTCACTAACTTAAATTTTGCATTAAATTACAAGGCAGACATACATGCATGTAGCCACTCAAAGATGGTCCTTTTTCACCACACATTAACTTTTTTTTTTTTCTAAATGGAACCTACCAGCATGAGTTCATACACAGAGACAAAAAAATACATAAAATACGTTAACAAGTTTCATAACTCGGTCAGGAATATAAACTGTCATTGTTTCACCTCAGTGGGAAGGTCCTTTTCATTGAGAGCTGAATGCAGAGATGCTGCTGTTCCCCCCGGCTGCCAGCAGAGAGCAAAAGGGGCCCAGACCAAAACCCTTAGTCAGCTCTCCCCCTGCCCTGGGTACCCACAGCTCAAGGAGAAGGGAAAAGCGGTACCTTGTGCTCTGTAGGGACCACAGGTTTTTCCTACAGATCACAGAGACCAGGTATATCTACCTATATCTGTATCGTATATATCTATCTATATCTATATCTAATCTATATCTATATCTATATCTATCATCTGTCAGCTACTTTGCTGCAAAGGTTCATTTAACCCTTTCAAAAAGCTGATGCAAAGGAACTGGCACATGAGCTGTGACATCATGGGGAAGTAACTGCTGTGATTTAGCTAGTTGAAGCTCCTGACAGCACTTGGATTTCATCCATCCTGAGGCACAACCTCTGTATGAAAGGTGACTATATGATCCTGCCACCAGATCAACCTTCAGCCTCTTAGTGAGATCATTAGAAGGGTCTGCCAGCTGGGCTCTGTGCTTTCATTAGTCTGTAGGCTGGAGCCTTAACTATTGACCCAGTCTTACAAACACATGAAATTGCAGTTACAGTTGATAACCTGTCACTGTTTGCTGTGGCTGGACAGGTTCAAGAAGGGGGTTTGCATTTCTCTTTCTGCAGCAATGGCACTGCTCATTCCATCGTTCTCAGAAACACTTCCACTTGCTCCCATGTGAAACTTTATAGCACTTCATGGAAGTAAAGTACACAGAAGAAAGGATTTGGGCTGACAATTGCAAGCAGTGTTCAAATAGCAGCCGCTGTGTGCTGAGGATGTAGCCAGTGCCTCAGATTTCCATTGCCAACAGTCCAAAGTTGACAAATAACATAGGTTGTACATGTCAGAGTGGGACTACAGTGTGAGGGCAATGACTGAAAGAGGGTTAGGATTTTTTCCCATTTCTCTTTTATAACAATGAATAAGAGCAGGCCTGGTATAGATTAGTGTTTACGAACCAGACGGTAGTGAGCCTTTAGAAAAGGGATTTGTCCGGGCTCATACAAAGTGGCTTGTTAGTCTAAACTCTTCTCATATAAAGTCAGAAAATGATGCAAGGTCTCTGCAGGGTTTAGGGGCTGAGCTGCCCCTTTAGGGGTCCTCTGCATGAGGTTTAAGACCTGAGCTGCCAACACCTGCTCTCCACGGGAGGCAGGGAGAGGGGCCACCAGGCTTGCTTTGCAGAGCTGCATTGATGGGTGAGGCATGGACCCCAACAATAGATTTCCAATGAACTGACCCTGAGCAGGACCACAGAGAAGGGGTAGTGAGAGAAAACCTCCACAGTGTGGACCAGGAGTCAGAAAGTGAAGGCTTCCTCTCCAGCAGCACTTCGTAACCTTGAGATTATTTTTACTGGGTTCATTATGTGAATTATTTTACAGTCCTTCTGACAACCCTGCTATCCAAAAGGACAGAAGAATGAACAGCTTCCAAGAATAGCTACTTCAAAGACAAACTAAAATATGTAAAATGTGAGTTAACAAGGAAAGGAGCAGCTATCTTCAGTTTTTCTGCCTTTGACAGGGAAATGTAAATTACTGTAGGCAGATTCATTCAACCTTAGGACCAGAACCACGGGAAAAATGTTTTTAAAATGATTCACAATATTAAGTGCATGTGAACTCACACAGATGAAAATTTAAGATTGAGATCTTGTTCTTAAGTATTTTTAAGTAGGTATTTAGTTCCTCTTTTCCTGCAGATTTTTATTACAAATCCAGTCTACTCACTCTGTAGATATTTCCATCTGAAATTATTTCTAGCATCTCATACTGGTATAAAAACAGCAGATCAATTAGTTGAGAATTGGAGAATGAATGAGAAAAAGACAGTAGGGATTGTATTCTGATCAAATTGAACTGATCTCTCATGAGTTTTGCAATGCTCTGTATCTCTGAAAATAATGTCCTTTGGAGACCTACCTGAGGAATAAAATAGAAACTCCATGTGTCAACTTTTCCTTTAAAAATTAAACAATAACTTGTATTTGTTTCACTCCTTTTACTTGCAGTGTTGGTCTAAAATATCATCGTGTGAACCATAATATAAGAAACTGGAAATGTTTATCTTCCTTTTGAAAGTGAATTCATTTTGCTCATTTCATCCTCATTTTTGAACCCAATATGGGACTTCAAAATACTGACCAAGTAGTTGAAAACTATTCCTTTCATTCATGGGATACTCTTTTTGCATGCTGTGCAATTGTTCACATGGGAATCATGTTGGTATTTCTACTCCTCAACTTGAGGTTCTCTATTATGAATTCCCACTAGCATCACTCACAGTAAAATTCAAGAAGAGTTTATACCTATGAGTGCTTCCACAGTGCCAATGACAGTCAGTATCAAACAGACCTGTGGGTATCAGTATTTGAGTATCAAACAGACCTGTGAATAGTGGTGAATTTCTAACCTATTTGCAAACCCCTTCTTAAGCCATTTGACCAGCTTTAATAGGGAAGAAATAAACATTTCAAAACTGGGCAGATGACTTTCGCTGAGGCTTCTGATAGTGTTCAAAAGGCTGAGAAATGGTGAGAAATGTAACTGTAGTGTTCAATGGTCAGAAACGTATCGTATCATCTCTCCTACCTCCTGCTTGTCTCATGCACAGGCATTGTGTACAGCTGCTTTCTGGCATTGCCTCTTTCCTCTTTTCCGTTTTGAGCTGAACTGTAAGGTTCATCTGAACAACTCTCTTCAAGGAAACTGCAACAGTACCACAAACTGAGGCCAGTGGGAGCACAATTATACATGATTAGAAGTGGCACAGGGTACTGGGGCTCTGTATTCCTATTAAAGGGTGTTCAAGCCCTTTCTCTACAGTTCTGACTTTACACCTTCCTGTCACCACTGCTTGGCATTTTTGACCCTTTTGGCTGGAGTCTTCTAATGAGATTGAGTGAAGTCCTGAAATCACAAAAATTGCAGCTAGGAGCTAAGATTGTTTTTAAATATCCATTTTACCCCAACCATTTCATCAACCCAATCTGTAATAAAAATGTTAAGGAAAGCAATGCCTCAGAGCTACAATGTACATCTGATCAGTAAATCTGTGTAATGACAAGTGCCTCACATCTGGATAAGGCATGGTGAAGATAAACATTTAGAGAACATATATCAACTATATCCTTGATAGTAGATTTTAAGCTGTAATCCAGGAAAATGTTTTCCACCAGGAAGGCAATAAGCATCACATAACTCAGGAGAACTCTGAAAAATTCCAGATAACTCTGGAAATTTCTGGAAATCTGGGTTGCTTGGTAGTGTCACAGGTGTTGAAATCTAAGCAGAGCTATGAATTTTAAATTATAAAGACTGCAACTGTCAACAGTTATGGTTATGCAAATAACATTATGATGAAACAGGAAGCTTCATGGACTGTCTTGTAGACTGGATAAACACATATATTTATTTATATTTATATTTATTCCTCCCTCAGTTCTGACAGCTCTCCTACACTCATCTGTCATTATCAAGAGGTTTACTAGGGGCCTATTGCTTTGTTCCCACTTCTTTTCTGTTGCAAGTAGCAGGAGAAGGCTCCCCTTGTTTCTGCTGGAGCATTCCTCAGTGTGAGGCTGTGTGAACTTCTACAGTGGAGCCTGACTTCAGAGGAGTCCGATTTGGAAAAATAATGATAAAATTAAGAAAATAATATGCAGAAATGCAGAAGGTTGTGGAGACAGGCATCTGCAATTTCCATTTACAGGTTTTCAAGTTATTCCGTCAGTTATATTGTAAGAGAAAGGTATTGGGCATCAGCAAAAACTTTACAGGAAGCCTAAAGCTTCATTTAGGTCCAAATCCGGTAGTGCTTGTGCACAGCAAGAAGTGGTTGTCCATCTGGAGAAGAACAGGTCACCTAGAAGATCACTTACCCCTTTATCCTGTGATCCAGGAGAGGTAGAATAGTTGCCACAGGATGAAGTACATGGCAACTAATGAAGATGAAGGGGATTACCTTTCCCTATAAAGTTTTCTTGAGCTCCTAGCCTCAATTGCAGGACCTAATGGGCACTCTCATTTGTTTCCCATTAGCTGTAGAAATGGAGGTCAAAAATGCTGCCTTCACCTGAACCACGAGATGAAAGAGCCCTCCAGGCACTGAAACAGTTACCAAATGTGTCCTGTTTCTTGAAGTAAACAAAATAGGGACAAAAAATAAGATAGGCCAACTTGATTTTTTCTAATCCTCTATTAATTTCAGTTAGCTCCATCAGAGCGTTTTTTGTGTTTTCTCATTAAATTGAGATTTGTAACCCTAATGCACACAAAGACAGAAGCTTGATTAACCGAGCCAAACACACAGAGAAATATTGTTCGAATACAAAGATTAAGTCCACACTGGTGTGCACACAGAGCCTAGAGAATTCTTCTGAACTAATATTTGATGCTTGTCTGCTAAATAAACTACTCCATTTTCATTAAGATCATCATTAAGAAAAACTAAAGGCAGGGAATTACACTACGTATTAACAACATGTATTATTACACTTCAGAGGGAACATTTACGAGCATAAGGAAATGATGGGGGTTTTATTATTATTTGCAGTGCTTTCTTGGTACATGAAGCATACTTACTCTACTCTCAGTGAATTCTAACTAGGAGTGGAAATATGCTGCTAAATATATGGTTTTTTCTTTTTTTTTTTTAAGTTACAAGAATTTTACCCTCTAAAGAGATCTTGTCTTTAATTTTCCGTAATTTTTCAGTTTCACATTTTGTTTTTCCTTTGTATAGTATGTTATGCTGAGACAGAGTGAATACTCAGTGGCTATATCTGCAGCCCAAATGGAACAGTATTAAAAAAGCTTTGATTCAAGGGATGGTAATGTGCAAGGTAGGGTGCATCTCGCAATGTTTTCTCATAAAGAGGAATAATCTCTTTAAAGAAAAGCTTACTATTCTAGGAAGACGCAGATAATTGCCATTAAATGGTATAGCATGGTGCTCTGCTTAATCACCACTGACATTACTAATTATTTGAACATGCTTCTTCCAAAAAATGTTCAACAGTTAACACAAAATAGCCGTGGTATTTTTCTTATGAGATAAGCAGCTGAGAGAAATAGTGGAAGGAGATACGATATTGTTTGTTACAATAAATGATTAGTATTGATTTTAAAAAGCCAAGCTCTTTAATTAGCTTTGTGGATGTAGGCACTGCTCATTTATATTTCCTAATATCTGAAAGAATATTCCTGTGATCAACACATGGATGGCATCACATCTTAGTGCAAAAGAGTGTCCCAGTCCACATACAGAAGATGTAGATAACACTTCTTCCCTGATGTCACAGCTGTTAGAGAAATCACACTCACTCATGGTGTGTAATACTGTGATGCTCAGGGGAAGAGTCAGGGCAGTGGTAGAAATACAGAGCAGGAATTCACCCATGGGAGTGTTGTATACCACTGCCATTGCCCATAAAGAATTGCAAACCACCTCTTTATCTGTAGGCCAGACCAGCTTACAGGACTCCAGAAGAATCTCACTTGAGATTGGCCATCACAAAAGTGGTTTTCTGCTCAGATTTGTGGTTTTATCAAGCCACCTTTGTGTCCGGAGCATAGAAAAGCTGAGATAATTGCTGAGATGTTCTCCCGACAGTGGCAGAGTGTATGCCACACTTGGAATGCCAGACTGCAATGTTAGAGCTAGGGTTACAAGAGTGAAGTGGGTTTCTACATAGCCACATGGATGGCTTGGAGTGCTGGATTTTATATTAACAGCTCATAGTAGCTCTCTTACTGCCAGAAAAATAATACAGAATCTTGCAACATCACTGTGATAATGCCATATATATCCATAACATTTTCAAACATTATGGCACTCTGCCTGCTGGAAACAGGCAATAGGCTGTAGCCTGTGGTAGTGCTGCAGCCTTTAATCTACAGTTTTGTTAAACACAAAGTCTTTAGATATTCAAGCTTGTTTCAAATTTCTGTGTAGATATGGATGATGAATGCTGGACAAATTGTCAGAACTGTTTAGATAGCTTTGATTTTTAATTCCAGTTGGGCCCACTCCTTATCTGGGATATCAAGCAGTGGGATGCAACATAAAAAATGGTAAATCACAACTTTAAGAAACTTCTACTTCCTTTGAGTATGGACACAATACAGGAGACTCAAAACTAGACTTTGTAGTCCTTCAGCATTTGTGTGGAGAGTCCTTTCCTCTAATCAGTCACAGGTGTTTTTACAGAAGAGCCACAACATAACATTTGCAGACAATTCAAAGAATTGTAAGAAATATTAATTTCCTCATGTTTTGATTTTTCTTCTCCTTTAGTAGTTTGAGGGTTTTTTAGCAAATGTGATTCAGAAAGCACACAGATGTCAGACTGATGATTTGACTTTTGGTTACTGTTAGAGACAAAAACCAAGCAATGGAACATCGTAGCAGTGATGCAGAATATTTGGGTCAATACTGTAGAAAGGACTTTTGCATCTAGATAAGTTCTTACACCATTATTATTGAATAAAAGTAGTACTCTGTCGCTCCCAGGGCTGGAGGAAATCTTGGAGAGCAGAATCAATGTCTACATAAGAAGAGATTGAAGGATCCATCAGCCCTGTGGTACTTTTGGACTGTGTCTGCTCTTCAAAGAGCACATCCATGCTGTGGATCAAAAATCCCATTATCAAAACAAAGGAGTAGGCTCCATCACTTCCATTTTAACAAGCAATTAAATCTCATAACACTTAGAAACTGACCTTTCAGCCTATATATGTGACCAAATACATCACATTATTGCTGGCATCTTACCCACATTTATGTTCACAAGTTTTCCAGCAGCTGGAAAACCCTGCAGTGCTTCTCCCACATTCAAGTACAGTGTTTTAGAGGTTATTGCCCCGTGTTACTCATGAGGGCTGTTGTCCATTTTACCAATTAGGGAATTACAAGTCTGTACAGCCAGGCTTCAGTGGAATGAAGACATTTCTGGGCCACAGAATTGTGTTGGATCTGAAACACCACCTGGTCTCATTGAATAAATCTATTGTCTTTTTTATCAGTGTTTTAACAGTGACAAAGTGAATGCAGAGACTGAGTTAAAACAAAACAAACAGCTCAGGCTGTGTGTTGTGCCTGAGAACCCTGGAAAACAAAGAATAAAAAAAAATTAGTGTTATAATGACTTAAAATATTGCCTCTGTGAATTTATTCATAAGAGACATTCATACAAAAAATGTGGGAACATTTTGTTTATATAAGCTTGGATAAGTATAAAACAAAGATCTAGCTACAGTTTTGCGGCAGTATTTTCTTTTCTTTTAGAATGAGAGAAATGGATACACACTCAGGATTTTTTCTTTTTTTAATTTAGCTCCATCATACTGTCTTCTCCTCTTTTCAGCTACTTATTAGGGTGTCTGTTGAGATGTCCCACATTTATGGTTTGGAACATGCAACAGGCCACTTTTTTTCCCAGCTCATACATGACCTTTCCCAACCATCTGGTTTTCAATGGGTTTACAAGTAATTTTACATTTTCCAAGGCTGTATCCAGCCAAAACAATGTAGAAATAGTAGTAACCATTTGGGATAAACCATATAATGTCAAATTCACCCAACATGACTGATAAGAGACACAGTATGGAAAGCTGTTTCCTATAATTTTATGGTATATTTTTTCCCAGACTTTAAATGATCAACCAGTCCCCAGGTCCACGTTTTTAATTTATTTGAAATAAATTAATATTATTTCCTCATGCATGATGAGGACTACATGATTTGTTATCTAAGTCATCATAGATATGCAAGAAAAGTATAGAATATTCAATGTCATTCTTTTTGTCTGCAAACTATTATCAGAACATTCCTGTGGCCTACTGTATCATTAATTTTGTTTCAATATGAAAGTACTTTCCAAGGCTGTGGCCACATCAATAGTGGTGAAAGGAATGCTTCTGCCTTTGTGTTTCATTCTTAAAATAAGAGATCTACTACAACACCTTAATCCTTCTGAGCACCTCATAAAGTGTTGCTGTAAGCACTGGAGACTGGTACCAAACTGGCCTGTGCTGTGACATTCACACATTCTAATGGAATTGTTAGTTTTGCAATCATTTTGTAACAGGGAGCTTTCAGGTTCAACATTTCCACTGTTTGCGAAGTGTGAGGCAGACCTCCAAGGGGCATGAGGGCATTCCTTGTGGAGATGCCCATGGCTAACCCTGCCTCACAGAAATTCTTCAGCTGTTGTCCTTTCTGGAGCTATGTACTCACAGCAGACATATTCAGATAGTATCAAATGGCAAAACGTTAGGTAATAAATATATATGTGATCTATTAGGTTGCATCAGTGTGGAAGGAATATAAAAACAGCACTTCTTTCCTTAAAAAAAGGACAAAGTCTCTTCTAGTCTTGAAAGAAAAGGTATTTCTAGGAAAGACATAGCTAATGGCTAGAAAGGGAGGCATTTCTTCCTTCAGTTTATGAAATAAAGACTATAAATCCTGTTCTCTCTTGTGCTGGCTCCTAATGAGAAACTTAGGTCATTCACTTGGGGAAAACTTCTTTAAACCTTCTTTCAATCAACCAAACCTCTTCATGAACTGGGTAGACACAAACACTGTTAGCCACAAGTTGTCACATGTGGCACTGCAAGAGGAACCCTGTGACACTTGCATTCTTCCTGACAGTCTTTCCTGCTTCTGGGTTTTATAGAGTCTCAGCATATATTTAAAAATGGAGCTGGAAATCCATTGGCCTTTTATGCTCAGAAGTTCAGCTACCACTTGGGAAGTGTGAAACTACTCTTGTATTACTGTGATTTTCTTCAGACTTGTGATTTTTTATGTGTGCCATTGGAAAGAGAAGAGTGACTTTTACAGCTGAGTTGGGGAAGGACTGTGTCCAGCAGAGAGTGTTTGTAGAAATGAGGAAAGAATATAATCAGAGGAAGAGAAAAAGGGGCTTTATTATGGAGGTGGTGGCTGTTCCTCACAGCAACATACAAAGCCAAATGGTGACACTCCTGTGCAGTACAAATTCTTGGACCTGGGCAAAAAGTGCATTGAATATTTTTAAGAAAAAGTATCTTGTACATCAAAATAAGTTTTGATACTGTTAATTCTGTAACATCACAAGGTTACTCACCTCCAACAGGAAGCTAATTCAGAGCTTTCTGAGCAAGTTAATTTAAAGCTTCACCCAGCTTTGCAGCCATTTCTCTTCATGCTATGCAAATTTAATAGTATTAATCACTATTTTTTGTTATAAGTGTTATAAGTGTTCCCATACTGCCTTGCATGTACTTCTGAAGGTGCTTCCTACTCTCAGACACATTGTCAAAAAGTGTCAGCCATTTCCATCAATCTTCATGGCAGGTACATGGTATGTCCCAACGGAAACATCTCCAATATGACTGTACAAGAAAGAAACAAAATGTTACAGACCACACTAGTTTTCTGCTTGTGTTCCTGCTGTCCCTCAGAGTCCCTAGATTACAACTGGCAAGTTTGCAAAATGTAACTATTGGTAAAAACTTGTTTCTTGCTAGGCACACATTCGCTATGCTGGAGTAATCATCTTCGCTGGGAAACACATAGAAATGACTGAAAATCCCAGATACTGGATAATGCCTTGGTCACATCCCTTGGCATTATCATTTCAACTAACCCCTGCAGGGCTGCAATCTTGAGTAGGAGTTGGAGTTTTACTTTAAATTGAATGCTTTAAGAGCTGAAATGTGCTTTTCCTGCTCTTTTCTGGAAGGCAAACAGGACCTTTGAGTGCTACACATAGAAACTTGCTCAGCACCCCACTGCTCAGTCAAGCATCTCCATCCATGTGGAGGTTGTATCACCTCTCCCCCTCACCCCAGACAAAATCTGTCTCTGCTCCATCCTAGTGATCTACAAATGCATGCTGCATTCATTGCTGGACAGCCAGTGATTCCTGACAAACAGAAGGCAATTCAGAATAAACACAATTATGGTTTTAAAGTGAATTGGTTTTTTAACAAGTAAGAGTTAGGTATTTGCAAGTTGTCTAAAAATCAAAAAGCTGGAGCATGACAATGGTCTACAAATATTTGAAGAATGCAAATAGCTAGAGGGAAAATTATCACCTGAGTACACAAATTATGGATCTGAAAATGAAATGAAAACTGGGGAGCTTAGAGCCAGGAAAACCCCCATCTAAATGGAGCAGACTCCCAAGGGAAAGTGGTAAAGACACCATTTATGGAAATGAAATGCTTAGAAACAATGTCGGGCTGCTTCCTATTTCTGTACACAAGGGAACCATTTTTCACAGATAAGGACATAGACAACATGACCTGATAGACCTTTTCTACCACTAGACTAGAGGATTGAAATCCAAGACCTATATCCTGAACTATTGAAAACATGACTAAGGACAACAGTGTTATGATGTTTTATATCACTTGAAGATCTGGCCTTACCTCAATTTTTTAAAGAATAGGACTGGGAAACTAACTTCCTGCATCAATAAACCTGAGTGTGATAAGTGTTGCAGGCAAGGAAGTATCACATACACTGAACCTGTTCTGCAAAAACATTTTTCTGTTTGGAGGAACCACAAGTGTGCCAAAGAAAATCAAACCTAATCAGACTTGTTGGTGTTTAAAGATTTATAGTTCATTCTTAGTCAAAAGCTGTGATAATTAGCACTGCACCAGGGCCTGGACACAATCCAGTTCTTTAAGGCATAGTAAAGTGCTACATGGAGTGGTATTGCTGAGGTCACATATGGGACATTGTTTTCTACATGAAGAAAGTGTCCATCATTCCTTCTGCCCTTTATGGAGACTATTTGATCTGTCACCAAATAGGAAATCGAGAATGAAACAGCCAACAGCCAACAGAGACTGCACTGAGGGCAGCAGGCAACCCACCAGCCAAACCTCCCTGCTACAAGGAAGAACCAAATCTTATGGAAGCCACATAAGTGCATTTCACAAGTGCAAGAAAGTTATGCCCAAACCAGGCAAGAGAATGACTGACATGATTTGTGTCATTTTATTAAAATAATTTTTTGCTCAGGCCTCAAGCAGTTGACTTGGCTAAAAACCAGGTTGGCCTGGCCTTGGTAAAATCCCCAAATGATACTGCTGCAAAAGGTGAGGAACACACTGTATTCCAATTTCAAATAAGAAGTAGAAAACATTAAAGGAAGCTTAATATAACCATACAATGAAACCCAGTAAGCCATTTTGTTAATTGAAAAGATTGGTTTTGAGTTTAGGCCAAAAGCCATCTCTACCCTCCTTCCTCTAAGCATATTCCTCATAGGTGGCTTGAATGTATTTTTGAGGCCATGGTGGGGCTGTAGATTCCACACATGATTTATTGACTGAGTCAGTCTCTGTGTAACTTACATCAGTCTTTGTGTAACATCCACAGGTCAGGTAGAAAGTGAGATGCACCACTATGCTGCCTGCAGCCAGTGTGAAACATGAATCAAGGCAGTTACTTATATCTGAAGTCCAGTACTCTGTGCTGTAATGTAAGACTGAAACACAAAACCAGTAGTGACTATGTCACCATAGTTTCTGAAGCTGCTTCCTCACTGCTGTAGTTCCTGCACAAAGTGTGGGGTGAGAAGCTCTGCTGGTCTGTGATGGTGGGAGATACTCAACTGACACTCACCCCTTCCTAGTCTAGGAGAGAAAATACTGTGAGCCAGGCAATCAGGGCACAGATTTGCCAAGAACCATGGTGTGAGACACCACCTTCATCAGCAAACTGTCTGGCTGAGCAGGAACACACAAACTCCCAGGCTGCATTTCCATCAGCTGTAGATCTTTATTGACTGGCATTTTTCATGATGCACAATAAATGATGAGCATAAAAAGCTTGATGTTCCAGTCTTCTGAAAATTATTAAGGGTTTTGCAACCCTGCCCATATTATCAACTTCTTTCTGTGTAGCACTCTGGAAGTAACTCTACTTTCACAGTCCCTGTATTTTTCTTATAAAGGAAGGATTTACCATATTAATTTTCCTTTATCATGCAAAATAGATATAGGAGAACTTATTTCACACAAGTGGATGCCTAGTTATTTTCTAGGAAGAGAGATTGGAAATTCTTTGAAAAAACATGAAATAAAGGAATAGTATTTTTAATAATGGAAGAAAGCTTGATTTCTGGACTCTTTTTTCAGTTTAAATCAGGCAGAAAACATGCAAGAGACAAAACAGAGAACATTATCTCCAAGAAATTATCTGCACAGGACAAATTATGAAAAGTCTGTGCCACGTACATAGTCGTGTCTCTTACAGTTATGTGCTGATTCTCTGAGGACCAGAAGCTGGGAGCCTCCCGATGTGCAACACAAAAGCAGTTCCGGTGGTTTGGAATGACTTCTGCTTCACTGGGTCATTAAAGGATAGACATTATGATTGCATAAAAAGGTTTTGCATGACTCTGCTGCCTTTCTGTGGTTTCCTGGCAGCACTGAGTGGCTTATGATCTGTAAGCAGAGAGAGGGACTCCCACAGAATCCAGAGGAGCCTTCTAGGGAGGGAAGGGAAAATCCCCTCCTTGATTCATCACTTTCTTATGCCAGTTTTACTGTGACAGCAGCAAGCAATGACTCCTGCATGAGCCAGCATGACAAGAATTTAGTGTGTAAAAGGCTCATTTCACAGTTATGTACTTCAGCGAATGACTACCTAGAGTAGACTGCAGAATACAACCTAAAACCCATAGAGGAGAGCTAATATTAAAGAGTTCTCTCAAGTACTGCTGTTTAAATCAGTCAACCCAAACTCGTAAAATTTAACCTACTATATTTCACACATTAGTGAGTTGACAACAGTTTGTTCATATTACTCATGGCTAGACCTGGAGATTCATGAAGTTTCTGTAGCTCTTGAAACCTCTCTGTAATAGCACATTCCAAGGCTAAGCTGTGCTCAGCCTGTTTTCCCTCCACCTTTGTGAAAGTGGTATCACTTACCTACTCTCTAAAAGCAGTTTGAACACGATTTGATATTGATAAAATGTTTTGAAAATAAAGCACTGAATTTGTGCAATTTTTCCCTAGAAGAACAAGGATTTGCCTCAACAGTTTCAGCAAACTGGAGACTGTTTAAACAAATAGAAATAATTTCAAAAGTTGACTATTTCTAATATGAGTTGACAGGATTCTCCTGAAGCTGAAGAGTCTCCAGAGTTTTCAAACCTTATCCTGAAATCGTTCCAGCTTGGAAAGACAGATTGTCCTGTTCCAGAGTGAGTCTGAATTGCAGTGCTCCTTCTTTCTTCACCAACCCATGCAGTTTGACACTGTGGTATGCTGTGCACAGTGNGTTTCATGAACCAGTGTATTAAGACAGGATGCTACATCAATTTTCCTTGAAGATATATATATATATATATATAGGCCTGAACTCAGGAGGTATATTCCTCAGAAACTCCATCAGTGATATTTTCATATACCCCAGGGTCATCTGCGGAAGCAAAAAGCTCTATGAAAAACTTCTTTTCAACCTATCAAGATGCACTGTGGAAGCAAAAGAAGAAAAAAAGGCTGCATGAAACATGCTCTTCATTTGGGAGTGTAAAAAAGAAAGATCTACTTACTGGCCATCTCTGTAAAGGGAACGAAATATATTTGGAAAGGAAGATCATGCCTTCCATGTCTGATAGCTAATCTTCCTCTACTGCTTTTCTTTTTCATTTCTCAGTCCCTCCCATACCTAGGAAGTCTTCTTAGTTCATGTGTAGTATACCTTCTATTGCCTCAGTGTCAGGTTCTGCCTTGTCAAAGACTGTCTTCAATCTTGCTATCAAACCTCTTCTCGAATCTAACTCCTGCTACACATAACATCGAAACTATTAAAACTGGCATTAATTTAATGAGTAACATTCTTCAGATGCCCCATATGTCTACCCACCTGCCCTAACAGCAAAATAAATGTGTTAGCTTAAAGCAGAACATTTTACCTTGTGTCTAGCTTAGATAAGAACATGTGTGTACCCGGTTATGGTGGTTCAGCTGCCTTGCCAAATCAGAATATTAAGTGGCAGCTGATTGCATCCCATCTGTAAATTGAAAGCTGTTTTCTTAAATCAGAGTTAGTCCAGAAAAATTTCCTCTTCCCATCTAATCATATAGAAATAACAGTTTAATACCAGTGCTTTACCCACAGAAACCCACAGGTGTAGACTGAGTGGAGGTTCGTATTTGTGACTCATACATATATATCCAGTACAATTTTAAATTTGTATCAAATCTTTGTTTGATCATAAAAATGTATCTGATATTTCTTTGCTGTCTAAGATTCTGTGACAACATTTTGGTGAAACTATAGTAATTTACATGGATGAGCATGGGATGAAATGTGTTACCCTAAACTATCCAAAAGTCATTCCTATAGTCTTGTATTTTTGCTATGATAGTTTCATTAAGCTCTACTTGTAACACAGTATGGTGGAAACTTTGCCTGGATTTCAAAAACAGAAAGAAAAGAGATATCATTCAATCTCAAGAAGTAAGTCTGAATTTACATGAGTCTGCAAATTTTGCTATGACCCAAAATTTCTCACCAAAAAGGAAAGGAGAATATTTCACACAAGGAAATATTTAAAGTAAATATCATGCTAAATCTCCCTGTGGAGTGGCCTGAAGCTCTAAAGAAACTAATCCAGGCTCCAGGAGTTTTTTACCCTATAGCTTCATGCTAACTCTGCCATTCAGCTCCGTGTTTGGTAATAGCTCAGGTAACACAGAACTGTGCAGCCTGAATGTGGTTTTTAAGAACATTATAGAATATTTATATATCTTCATTTAAACTAAAACTTCAAAAGACTCTTTTTATATAAGTCTCCCAAGAAATCCAGGACCAAAAATAAAATTTCTGCAAAAGATAATTTCTCATAATTTAACATTAGATACCAACCTTTATGAATATGCACCCACCTATTTTCAGATAATCTTTCACTGCCATTAAAATATATTCTGATGAACAGTTTTGTGCATAATCAAGCTGTAAATAACAGTTATAATAAAATGAGAAAATGAAAAATACTTCCCATTATTTGAACAGAAGTCTCAGTTTGTTTACTTGAGCTTGAATACAGCTATATCTTACCTTAGTATCTAAAACAGACTCAGCAAATATTTAAAAGAAATTAACCTATTCCTTCTTTACTGAAGTTAGTACATTTCAAACATTGCTCCCTCCCACTTCTCATGAAAGCTCCGGTGCTTTCACTCATCAAAAATTGGTTTAAAAATGTTTTGCTGCAGTCCAACCCAATTCCGGCAGGATAAATTCATTTATTACTTTTGGCCATCTCTCCTGTTCAGTTATTAACATGACTGAAAAGCAATAAACCAATTTCCAGTTAGGCAGATCAAAAACTAAACTGAGATTGATGGTTAAGCATAACAGAGCAGCTTGCAGAGCTGCTGCTGGTATTGACTAAGATTAGATTTGTTTAAATGATGGGAAGATATTTATGAGTGATTTTTCACACCATTTTATAGTTTAGCTGAAAATTTTCATTACTAATTATAACTAGGTTTAGATGATTGCACACCACTTTTCTGGGCACTTCAGTTATCCCAGTTGTTGTAAGAAAGGGATCCAATAAATGGGGCATTCTGAAAATAATGGGAAATGGGACAGGACATAAATTTTAGCTCTACTGTTTGAAACACAAGTCATTCTGTTATATATTTTTTTTAATTACACCAATTTTCTGAAAAGAAAATTGCATCTTATCTAGGTAAATTCCTATAGTGTTTGATATATTATATTTTCCACAAAGTTATATGAAAAATCAAATTCTGGAAAAGATGAAAGAGACAAGTTCTTTTTGACTGGTACTCTCATTGTAGTGCATCTTGGATTTGACCCCATTCTGTCACTCCAAAGATCATAAATATTACTGAAGAAAACGGACTAGCGATATTCTTCAAAACTGTATAAATATATTCCATATCACCTTAGGTATATGCAACTCTTGATCTTCCTCTACTGCAGCACTCATGTTATAGTTACCATATGGTTGGCCATGTGCCTTCATTTACCGTGGTTCAGTGGTCCAACAAACATGGGAAAAAAAGATTGGAATCATTCAGTGCATATAACTGATGAAATAAGGATATGTAACAGAAAAAACAGTAATCCAAAGAAGAAAAACCTTTTTCAAAAAACATTAGAACATGCCAAAAAATAAGGAATTTCACTTTTCACTACAATTCTAATTTGTGAGCGAAATCCAGTGGCTATAAGGACAATATGTACTTAATTCCTTCTGTTTAGCCCTTATGTTCCAGGTTTTTGGTTTTGCTTTGCAAGAATTGCTTGATGAGGGAACCACTTAAAATGAAGAAATATAGAATATTCCAATGCACATCCAGTGATATATAACAAATCTTGTCTGCATTATATTATTCTTTGGTCGGTGGATTAATCCTGGCAGTTGTTTTCTAGCAAACATCAGCCTTTGGTGGATCATATTGAATTGTTTACCTTGAAGTATGGGTTTCATTGTCATTCAACTAAACAATAATTCTTTGTTTACTTAGCTGGATTCAGCCAGTGTGTGTTACCCATGGTCTCTACAGAGTGAATTTCAGAGTATTATTTCTGTGAAACAATTCTGCCAAATGCACAAAATGCACGTCTCTATTCCTTTAAGACTTGGGGTGAAATAAGCTCAGTTTACCACATCTGAACATTATGTTGCAACTATACCCACTTCCTCTCATCATCTCCCTCCAGCAAACCCTCAAGCCAACCAAATATCCTCATCTGAAGTTAACAGAAGATTCTAATAAAAACTAAGAATGTGCCTATGCTATTCTAGTGCAAGACTGAGCCAGAAGATGTTCATAGTAACATCCTTTATTGCCTGGGTTTAAGAGTTTGAATCCCTGTTACATGGTAATTCCCAATACATCATTTTGGCCCTAGGACTTACAGCCACGTATCCCAGAGGGCTGTCCCATAGACAGCAGAGCCCCTCTAACCACTGACACACATGTACAGGACACACATTTCTGTTGCAGAACAAATACCTGAGGAAATGCATTTCCAGGGAGGGGTGAGGGCTGGACGTGGGTGATATGTAGATAGAAGATGCATAGATGCAACCAATAATGTGATTGTTATATGGAAAACCAATGGAGATGAGTCACTCCAAAATGAAACAGATAGCACAGGCAAATTAGCTTGCATAACTCTAAAAAGATCCATGGCCAACTTGGGTCCCTATTTTCTGTGCAAAAGAGTCTAGAAGAAGTGAAGAAACATCAGGATGCCAAAATAAAATGGCAGTCCAGTGTTTAACTGTGTGGACAGCCTGGTACCTTATCCTTTTCTATTATTATTTTCATTAAAAAAGAATGAATTGCATTTGTCTGANATTTTTTTTAATTACACCAATTTTCTGAAAAGAAAATTGCATCTTATCTAGGTAAATTCCTATAGTGTTTGATATATTATATTTTCCACAAAGTTATATGAAAAATCAAATTCTGGAAAAGATGAAAGAGACAAGTTCTTTTTGACTGGTACTCTCATTGTAGTGCATCTTGGATTTGGCCTTATTCTGTCACTCCAAAGAACATAAATATTACTGAAGAAAACAGACTAGTGATATTCTTCAAAACTGTATAAATATATTCCATATCACCTTAGGTATATGCAACTCTTGATCTTCCTCTACTGCAGCACTCATGTTATAGTTACCATATGGTTGGCCATGTGCCTTCATTTACCGTGGTTCAGTGGTCCAACAAACATGGGAAAAAAAGATTGGAATCATTCAGTGCATATAACTGATGAAATAAGGATATGTAACAGAAAAAACAGTAATCCAAAGAAGAAAAACCTTTTTCAAAAAACATTAGAACATGCCAAAAAATAAGGAATTTCACTTTTCACTACAATTCTAATTTGTGAGCGAAATCCAGTGGCTATAAGGACAATATGTACTTAATTCCTTCTGTTTAGCCCTTATGTTCCAGGTTTTTGGTTTTGCTTTGCAAGAATTGCTTGATGAGGGAACCACTTAAAATGAAGAAATATAGAATATTCCAATGCACATCCAGTGATATATAACAAATCTTGTCTGCATTATATTATTCTTTGGTCGGTGGATTAATCCTGGCAGTTGTTTTCTAGCAAACATCAGCCTTTGGTGGATCATATTGAATTGTTTACCTTGAAGTATGGGTTTCATTGTCATTCAACTAAACAATAATTCTTTGTTTACTTAGCTGGATTCAGCCAGTGTGTGTTACCCATGGTCTCTACAGAGTGAATTTCAGAGTATTATTTCTGTGAAACAATTCTGCCAAATGCACAAAATGCACGTCTCTATTCCTTTAAGACTTGGGGTGAAATAAGCTCAGTTTACCACATCTGAACATTATGTTGCAACTATACCCACTTCCTCTCATCATCTCCCTCCAGCAAACCCTCAAGCCAACCAAATATCCTCATCTGAAGTTAACAGAAGATTCTAATAAAAACTAAGAATGTGCCTATGCTATTCTAGTGCAAGACTGAGCCAGAAGATGTTCATAGTAACATCCTTTATTGCCTGGGTTTAAGAGTTTGAATCCCTGTTACATGGTAATTCCCAATACATCATTTTGGCCCTAGGACTTACAGCCACGTATCCCAGAGGGCTGTCCCATAGACAGCAGAGCCCCTCTAACCACTGACACACATGTACAGGACACACATTTCTGTTGCAGAACAAATACCTGAGGAAATGCATTTCCAGGGAGGGGTGAGGGCTGGACGTGGGTGATATGTAGATAGAAGATGCATAGATGCAACCAATAATGTGATTGTTATATGGAAAACCAATGGAGATGAGTCACTCCAAAATGAAACAGATAGCACAGGCAAATTAGCTTGCATAACTCTAAAAAGATCCATGGCCAACTTGGGTCCCTATTTTCTGTGCAAAAGAGTCTAGAAGAAGTGAAGAAACATCAGGATGCCAAAATAAAATGGCAGTCCAGTGTTTAACTGTGTGGACAGCCTGGTACCTTATCCTTTTCTATTATTATTTTCATTAAAAAAGAATGAATTGCATTTGTCTGATCCTCATTGCACTCTACAAGCATAGGAGAAGAAGAGGGGAAGGTGCTGAACTCTTCTTCCTGGTATCCACTCATAGGAAGCATGAATATGAATCAAACCTGTACCAGGGGAGGCTCAGACTGGATACTGGGAAGGATTTATTTACCAGGAGAGTGATCAAATACTGGAACAGGCTTCCTAGAGAGGTAGTTGGTACCCCAAGACTGTCAGTATTTAAGAGACATTTGGACTATGCACTTAATAAAGTGTTTTAACTTTGTCTACCATGAATTGGTTAGGCAGTCAAACTAGATGACAGTTGTAGGTTCCTTCCAACAGAAACAGACTGTTCTATTCCATCTACTTACCCCTACATAGCTCTGAGTCACACCAAGACCACTCTGGCCTAGGAAAATAACTCAGAGGCATTTTAGTTACAAGACTTTTATTACAGTAAATATTTGTTAGGATGAAGACAAGGGGATGTCATGTCAGAAATGCTCTGCAGTGCTTCCCACTGTATGCTGAACAAGATCTGAAGAACTAAAGGTAAATACTTTTGTGTGAGACTGTCAAAATAGCAGGGAGTTGCTGTGTGGGGATGCACAAGCTAGAAATGTACCTACTGGCACAGAAGTAAGTTCAAAGAACATAAAAGATGTACTGACATCTGTAGGCCTTGACATCCTCACTGAAAGTGATCATGTCTGCAATTAATTGACTGCAAAGTTATTTTTATTGACTAAATATCATTTGTCCATGGGACCTCTGTGTCTTGTAAGCATGCCACATGGACTGAGGATAAGCAAAGAAAAATATGCTGTAATTTTTAGATAGCTGACCAATATTGGTGAGTTTGAGCTGGATAACTCCTTTTCTCCCTTGTTTTCTGCATGTCTTGTTGCTGTTTACCAATTTTTTTGTAAGACTTTTAGTCTCCAAGTGATTAAAGTAACCCAATACTTTCATGCAATGCTTCTTCCATATGTATATTTAATTATGTGCTTTTCCTTCAAATACAGACACTACTATGGAGAACAATACATGTTTCTGAAGATTGTGAGAAAAGTGTTAGACTATGCAGAGAAAGAATATGGAGGAACTGCTGGCTTTTGGCTAATGAGGAGCTCAGTTTTGCTTTCTGCAGCTGGACCAAACATGCCAGAGTCCCTCATATTGCAGTTCAAATACTGAGAAGCAGCAAAGCACAAACTCATACCTCACATTAAAATGAGGCACCACAAAGAAAGGAAAATGAACAAAAAGGGGAGCCACACGGGAGTTCTGTAGTCCTGATGTTGTGCTCTATTTTACAGTGAAATGTAAATGGACTTGCTAGTCCAGGTTTTGGGGTTCCTACTGAAAATTTGTTACTCCAGCTTGTGCTCTTAGCTGGCAATATAGAACAATAAGTTGTACTATCAGGATGCATGAGGATAAACAATATTTTCCTGCATGCAGACACAGTTTCCCAAGACTGAAAACAAGCAATATAATTGGGGAAAAGTAGAAATGTTTAACAGCTTGCAAGGACCTGGAGTCAACAGCAGGGAATACTGCTAAGTCTTGTCCCACCCCTAATCACACCACCGGTTTCCCCCCAGTCACACTGTGTGCTGCTTCATTTCATCTTTTTCACCTATATACCTTCAGAAAGAGTGAAAGAAATCACCAAATAAAAAGTGTAAACCGCAGTAGGATCCTAAACCCCTCTCCTACCAACATCCTCACCTTAGCAGTGTCCTGGATATACTCCTCTTCTTCATGTACATAAACCTAATATTCTTGGCTGCACATGTCCTGTCTGAAGTAGGAGGGGAATTGCCTCCTAGTCTGGGAGTCTAATTATAGTCAGGGAAATAAAGGCACTTCACTGAAAATTGAGAGCCCTGGGTTTAAAACATCTTACACTGAGAGATTTCCAAGGACAGGTGCTTCCTCCTGAGCTTGGGTCAAAGGATTTTTTATGAACAGCTGGTGTGAGATACCACACGGCGCAGACTTTTGAAATGAAAAATGTAAAATGCATTTATATCTCTGTTACACAGGATTGGTACTTGCAATGTTTCCTGATGATTTCATCAGATCATTGGTCAAAGCTTCAAACATTTTCTTTGCTTCCCTTGTTAAGTAATTGCATAATAAAACAGGTCTCATTTTTAGGCAATCATTAATTTTATATAATATTTAGTGCAGAGTTACCTAAATTTGATATTTGAATCACGCTTCAAATGACATCTACTGCAAGCATCTCTTGTTAAAAATACTTTAATTTCTATTATTATTATTATTTCTGTTTAAAGGATGGGTGAAGCACTAATCATTCAGGTTTACATTTTCCAAATTTGTTTCCTACAAAAAAAAACCCTCGAAGGACTTTACTGGGAACTGAGGTGGAAATTCAGTGTCTGTAACTGGGTGTACTGCTGGGTGGATCCTGCCTTCAATTCCTCGTTTCTTCAACGCAGCTCACACCCACAACCTCGCTCATGCGAGCGTGCATCCTTCCCCTGCCAGGAACGCTGTGTGACCATGGAGGAATGGGAGGAATGAGTCGTCTTTTCACGCTCGATTTAGCAATATGCTACCAAGAAGCAGCACTTGTCACTGGAAAAAATGCCTTACAGTAACAAATCACTTCAATTCCTGAAGGACTAGTAGGAAAATCTGCTATCGGAGAAGACGGTGTATCATACGCTGTCGTGTGAGCACTTACCCTTTCATTTTGCAATATTGCGTAAGTGCAGAAAACGAGTGATATTTCAGATATAGTGTCATGTTTTGAAACCCACTCAACATACTTTCTATTTGCTGGATTTCATCCTACAGTTTGAGTCTAGTATTACTAGGAAAACATGCTGAAACTTATATGAAAAAAAATTTAGCTTTCTGTTCTTATTCTCTGCCAAATTCTTTACACATTTCCAGGTCATACAAGTAGGTGTTGAATTCTCTGTTAAATATTTTTAGTTCTTTGGGGAAAAGAATTCATCAGTCTTCCAACAAAAATAAAACTACATAAATCTTGAGCCATCCTGAATCATAAAAACATTGACTACTCTTGTCTGGTGAAAGGTACGGGGAACCCAAACAGACATTGTCTCCCATGCACCTGATTATTTCATAAAAACATTTTTCAGCTATGAAAGATAGTGGGATATGGGATATGGGATATGGGGTATGGGATATGGGATATGGGATATGGGATATGGGATATGGGATCAACCCTCACTACAACCACCAGCCATATTTGAACCTATGTCTTCCCAAGCAGAATACCAGTATATTCAGGGAGAAGAGCATCTTTACCAGTTTCTATGCAGACACTGAGGCTGTTACTGAGATTTTAACACCTTTTCCACTTGTGATACACAGAGATGCTTAGTTCTTTGGAGGACAACAGACTCTAAAATGAAAATTCACAGAAGTGGAAAAAACCTACTGTGGATCCTAAATGCTTAATCTAAGTTATATTACGTTCATCAGTTCTTGAATCGGGACCTGCTCCTTCATTGGTTTTTGAGATGGACTCACCAGCTGGCAGGGAGATAAATGTGTCAGTGAAAATCTTTCAAGAATATCTGTACTCAGCTGATGATTACTTTGACAGCCAACATCTGGCCTGACACATAACAGGATCAGGTAGTAAGCTGGATTGTGCCAAAAGAGATTCTGAATACAAATGATGTTTTACAAGTATTGGGAAAAGATAATCAAAAGATTGAGTTGATGTTTTACTTGACAATAGGAGGTAATGGTGTATAAAGTGTACTTTTTAGCATTTCAACCAGACAGATTCTTGCCTTCTTTCTCCCAGAGGAATATGAGGATATCAACAATTCTGCAAACAGGCAGAAGAGGGGAAACAGCAGTAAACATATAGCCATATTCTGCTTTAATGTAGATTGTTAGATACTTTCAAAGGTGTTGCTAACAAAGAGTAGCTTCCCTCACAGATTTCATGCACAAAAATAAAAACAAGTTGATAAAATCATAACATTTGAGTACATATTCATCTCTGTCTCTCAATGAAAATTGTAAAGCAGGCTAGCAGTCTTCAGGGAAAGGGTATCCCATTGCAGGAAACCTAAGTTTCATTGGAAAAATGTTTTCTCTCCTGTTTTTTTTTTTTTTAAAGATACTTATAAATAGATTAAATTCACCTCTGAGGATAACAGTGATGAGCAAATTAATCCTGCTGGATGTGTATATTTTGGATAATGAGGGCTTCCTTGTTTAGAAGAATATTTGCAGTGGTTGAGTTTGTTATTAAATTTGGTGCTCTTATTGGTTATAGCTTCTTTATGTTAAATCTTTATCTCTAAGAGGAAGATCAAAGGCAGAGATTTCAACAGCCCCTGCTGGTTACATCTTGTATTTCATTCCAATTACTTTTGCAGATTTATTGTCAGGAAGACGAATGCAGAAAAAATCATGCATAAAACCTTTTTGTCTGTCAAGCTGTATTTCACCTTCTAGGCACAAAAATAAAAGAAATTAACAGTTCCTTCATAACTGAACATTGAACTTTTCTGTGGTTTTATTTTAAGATATTTATTTTCATGTTGTGTTCATAAATTCTGCACTTACCTGACTCTTGGAAATGAGTTGACAAGACCATTGTAATGAGTTACAAGTCCCATTGGCTATCCAGAACTGAAGGCTTTTATTCAAAGGAAAAGCAAGTAAGGAAAATCCTGATCTGCAAAAGTGGAAGTGTTTAACATTTATGAATACACTGGACAGCCTTCTTTAGATACTCTTCCCTCATCACTTTGTATCTACCATATGGCCATAAGTACCAGGTTTTACCTCTTCACGTGGCAGTGAGAGAACACTGTGCACCAGATATTCTGTCATATCCTGAACAGCTGCAGAGCCCTTCAAGAAAGAAGGGTGGAGAAAGTAAGGAACTAGCATAGCTTTTCAGGCTTGCAACTTATTCTCTCAGTATGTCAAGGATGTTCCTGAAGAACAGCAACAACAATTGAGCCATAAGTTCAGTTTCCTATTACAATGAGCTCCTGCGCTTCATGTACCCCACTGTGTGGGGATAAGTGCTCCACAAATATATGATCATAGTACTGTGCTCAAAGGGAAGATGACATTTTAAAATTAATTTTTTTAAAGTTTTTTTTTAATAAGTATTTTTGAAAGTAAATACAAAAGTAAATAAAAGGTAAATATGAAACAGAAGCAAAGGAGATAGGTGACTTATCCAACATCTCTTGGAAGCTTCAAATAAATCCCAGGATTCACTGTAAAATCTTTGTCCATCAGGTCATACAATGGTGGATTGGCCTTGGCTGGTTACCTGGAGCCCACCAAGCCATTCTCACTCCTTCTGCTTAAGAGGGCAGGTGAAGAAAAGAAGATGAGAAACTTGTGGGTTGAGATAAATGCAGTTTGAGAAATAAAAGCAAAGGCTGTGCACAGAAGCAAGGCAAAGGAAATAACTTTATTTTCTACTTCTCATCAGCAGGAGATGGCCATCCATCCAGGAAGTAGGGCTTCAGTACTTATAATGATTGTCTTGGAAGACAATCACATAAATAATGAATGTTCTCACGTCCTCCTTTCTCTTTGCTTTACTTTGCTCAGCATGACATTATAGGGTATGGAATATCCCTTTGGTCAGTTTGGATCAGCTCTCCTGGCTGTGTCCCCTTCCAGTCTTTTGCCTACATCCAGACTACTGGCCTGTGGGAGTGGGGTGTGGGTGGAGAGAGCCTGGATGCTGTGGGGGCAATGCTGAGCAAGGACTAAAACACTGATGTGTTGTTAGCACCAGTCTAGCTACAGCTACAAAGCAGAGCACTACATGGGCTGCTGAAGAGAAAGTTATCTCCATGCCTGCCAATCCTCTTATGTACACTAAACAAAATGTGCACCTTGAGTCCTCTTGCAGATAACAAAATATATTAACAAGGAGTCAAAGAAAAGGACAGACAACTGGAGTAAGGGAAAGGTGTAAAAATTGATTTTGTTTACTTTTCAACTGTCCAGGGAATAACAGCAAAAAGAAAAAGAAAAGCTATAAATTGCATATGGTTTTGGGCAACTATTTTCCACCTTTTTTTTTTTTTTTTTCCAAAATGCTGAAACTTCCTCTGTTGTTAAGTGCATCTGCACTAATCCGAAGGACATATTTCAACACGTGTTTGTAGACTGGCCACAACAGAATGACATCAAATTTAAGAACAGGAAAGCAGCAAATCAAAGAATGATGTCGTTGTGAAAGAAGACAAATACGCAGATACACAAAAGACTCTGCAACGCAGGCCCTCTGTAAAAAAGCTCTCATGTTCATTTTGCAGCTGTTAAGAACTGGAGCTCTTGCAGTCTTATTTCTACCTTCTTATCTTAACAGTTTTAAAGCACTGAGTCTAGGGTTTTTTACAGTCTTTTGTATACAAAACCCCAGCTCTGAGTCCACATCTGTCTACTTGCTGTTGCTCTGACACGGCAAGACCATCTCTACCCAAACCCTTTCAGGAGTCCACAACTCAAGGTTTGTCCACAAGCAAGTCATATCTAGGAACAAATACTTTATGGTTGCCAGGATTTATTCTTCAGAGTTAATTTAATTTCTTAAACAGGGATGTTCAAAATACCTCTAGCATTATCATTTTAACCAGTTCTCCTAAAACTGTTTTATCTATAAAAGGGCAGTTGGCAGCATGCCACAATTACTTGAGTAGCTCAACAGGTTTGCCTTCTCTCAAGAAACTGGGTAAAATATCTTCCCAGACACAAAAGGAGTGTGTCTGTATTGTTGTCACAACCTGGTAAATCCTGGAGGCAGAAGCTTCCTCTTGGGACCACAACTACACATTCATGACTTAGCCCACAGTTTTCTGTTCTTCTGCAGGTCAAGGCAGCCAGCCCAGAGCCAGACACAAGCCTGCATAGCACAGCCTTGGCCTGAGGCTCCCAGGGCTCCTGCCACCCCAGCCATCTCTGGTATAATGATTTAGCTCATTGTGTTTTTATGGGCAACATATAAGCTCATTGTTCTTGTATGCTTGCGTAGTCCTTTCCCAAACTCATGAACTTCCTGTAATCAATTAATTAAATTTTTGTTTCACTTAATTTGTGGTTTTATGCTGTGACTCTAAGTGGTTCAACACAGAGTTTAGAGCCTCAGAGGAATTGAAACTAAAAACAATAGTGAGCTACATTTCTTCCTTCCCAGTCGTAGATTGTTCCACTATGTGTGGAACCACCTGTTACGGCTCATTCCTGATGGCTGCAGCTCTAAGGAATGCTCTAGATGGACTTGACAAGGAAGGGGGAATTTTCTTCAAACACATTTCCAGTGAGAATGAACTCATGGCATCCTTTACCATGCATAAGAGAGAAAAATTCACATCTCATTTTTTAAAGCAGAGATTATGTAAAATAACCAAGTGGGAAGAAAGAAATACATTTTGGGTATTTATATATTTAGACAGGAAAATAATGAAGTTTATATGAAGGCAATGTCCCAAGATCATTCCAAAAAACATATACCCTTTGCATATGGAAAAAATCTCTTTCTAATGGTTAAACTGAGACTAAAATTTCAGCATCTGTGATCAGAGAAGTGTGCTTCTTGATGGTTGTACAGAGAGGGTTGTATGCAAGAGGCTTGGAGTGTCTGAGGAGGTCAAGTGCCTTGTCCCTCTGCAAGAGAGAAAAGAACGCTGAGATCTGATTTTTTTTGTGTAACTATAATGTCCAAAAATGTATAGCTTCTCACGCAGAAAAGAAGCCAAGAAAATTAAATCCTTAAGGCCTATTTCAAAGTACTCACAGGTCAATGTGTCCTGCTGTCAACCTGTTACCTTTTCAGTTGTTCCAGGCTGCAAGAGCAGAACAGGGCAACAAAATCTGGGTCTCTGAACTGTGCAGGATTCAAAAATGTCACCCTGTTTCCTCACCTTGTCATTGTGAAATGAAATTATTTTTTCTGGAGATGATGAACACCTGCAGAGCTCAGACTGAGACAATATTTGATGTCTCAAGTTTGGCATCCAAAATAGTTCAAATCAAAGTTGATAACCCTGAATTAATAGGTACTTATCCAAATGTTTAGCATAAGGGTCACAATTTCTATGTTTTTAAAATCCTAACCTATTTCAGCAAGAATGTTACAGCTCTTGGCTGAATAAAACTAAAAATAAATAGTGTATGTTTTCAAATACACTAGGGAGAAAAACAATTTCACTCAAATATAAAACAGAGTAAAGATCGGGAAACACTTTAAGGAAGTATTTTCATGTTTTTCTCAGGAAGCCACATTAATTGAAGCTAGTAAACACTATAATAATGATAAAACAGAGAAACATACTTTTCAAGGAACTCATAGGAAATAAAGCTGTGGGAGATTTGTGTTATTCAGTCAGGCCACAAAAAAGAAATAAATATACAGCCTACAAGAATTGATAGAGCATCCCACCTCTTTGTATGGCTGCCACTCAAAAACACATACAGGACAAGAAATAGTTGCAGAATACACTAATGGCGCACTTTGGCAGAAATAAAACTGAGGAGGCATTGCCATGAGTAAATGCCAGAATAAAGAATCTCTTTCCATGCTCACTGCTTCAGAACAGATGGAAGTTATTGACTAACTCAAATTGCTTCTACAGTTGCATCGTGTGCTGCTCAGAAGACTGTCCTGCTATTTTTCTAGGAAAAGAATATGTTGCAATATACAATAGCAGTCTAAGTACATTGATCAGCTTGTTTGCAATTCAGGTGTTGGCAGTAAACTCCTATGTTCTTTATGAAAGTTTCCAAGCAAATGAAAAAGGATAATTATTTTTAATTGAGTTTTGGTGGGTTTTTTTAGTGAGGCCTCTTCAAGTCAAATAGATTTTTTAAAGAAACGTTGTTGCCATAAAGATTTATAGATGGTCACTTCAGAATATTCCTAATTGTAATGAATTAATACATAAACTGACAGACGTGGGCCTTGTTTACAGAAGCACTGTTAGAAGGACTCAAGTGTTTCAGTGAGTCATGAGCACAGAAGTAGTTTTTCACATAATGGAACATAGCAAAGAGCAAGAGATTGGACTCTGAAGAATGTCTGTATTTACAGTCTAGAAATTGTGGTGACCAGTATGTAGTTGCTGCTGCATGTGCATAATCAAAGTGCTGTGAATAGCATCTAACCTCAACGTTTCTATTTGTTGGAACACTTGAAATGAGAAGAATGAAAGAAGCTCTTTTTCTTATCCATCTGCAATAATAGGGTTTGGAGAAAGCAGAAATTGCTTATGACGGCTGAAAAGTCTGAGACAAGGAAAGAGATAGAACATACCAAGAGGCACAAAAGCAAAGCCAGAGGATCAGACTCCAACCAAAAAATGTTGCAGGGTGCTGAAGAAACAAGCTCAGGGAAGTGCATGCCCCTCAGTTCTGTGTGATTTTATTAAACTTCTCAGGGCAGACATCTATGTGTGTTTTATATTTCAAATATGTACTGCAATCAGGAAGACTGATGCTTTAAGGGTAAAAATCCCCTTATGTGTAAATTTCAAAAGTGGAAGTCTAAATTAAAGGCAAATTTAAGGAGCAAACAGGTTTCAAGGCCAAGGATGGCAGTCTTACATTCAAGAAGGCAAAACCTACTTTGGGAGGTAAACTGAACAGTGGTCTTCTGAGATCCAGGAGCAACTTGGATATCCTACATATATATGTGGAGGGAGACCCAACACATCAGAGTGGGAAGGACACACTCAGCAAGACCTTAACGCTAAGGGTGGAAAGGAGACACCATCAGGTCTTTCTGTATCCATTTAACCACTTGAACGCTTCTACTCCTCCATCTATAGCCTTGTAAATAAAATAATAATAATGCTTCTGGCACTGGTCCCAGCACTGCAGACTGGCTGCTGACCACCACCGCAGGGGAAGCCAGCCGTGAGTGCTGCCATGGCCACCCCTAGTCATGTTTGGGTCTGACCTTTGCTCATGTGTTCTACACTCTGACTCAGTTTTACAGGACTTTCTTAAGAGGAAACTGCTATTGGTACCTTTCCCATGATTAGTAGAAATAGCTGTGCTTTCTATTGAAGTTTTCAGATTCATTGTACTTTTCAGTTTGTCGTGGTTCGTTTACCTTCTCCTCCTCCCTTTTTCAGTTTTGCCAAGTACCTTTGCTTCTTGATGGATAAGTAAGCAGAACCAGACGCAAAATGAGGCTCAAGGGGACCAGAAAAGCTCAGCTGCCTCCTCCTAACCCTGGAAAAGGCAGTTGATGCACGCAGCTCCTTTCAGAAGAGAACTGAGGTTTTGTTACATTTTGGATACCAAGAGCAAAGTCTCCAGCTACAGCTTTACTCTAGGCCACCTCCAAACATTACATGGTTATTGGAATGATAAAAACAAAAAGCAAAATAAATAAAGAAAAAGAATCATCTCTGTCTTATTGAGATTTTCTATTAAAAATTGGAAGCCCTTTCCTTTGCTGATGCTTTGGCCATGCCTGCAACAATAGAGTTGGAAGCACTTTCTGATTTAAACCCAAAGGCATAGATGTCTTGTTGAAATCGAACCATGGGGCACTTTCTATTTGTTTTTAGTTTAAAAAATATTGTCTATATATATTGCAGTTAGTAATATAATATATTTTTCCTTGAGTGTTATGAGTTATTTAATACTTATATAACAAGGAGGAATTTTAGAAAACCTCCATTTAGCTGAAAGAGAAAAGCAGTCTTGTTTTCTTTTCTGCAAAATGGGACTGATGAATGTTTATGCTGAAAACACCAATAAATCTTCAGTTCTTTCTTTCCAGTTCCTTACGTTCTGTTCCCTGAAGGTTCTGGCTTTACTGTACAAGGGGAGTGCACAGGGTCCTTAAACAACTTTAAACACTTTTACAGTTTGAAACCAGGGGTAATGATTTTTTGGCCTCTTTCCCACAATTTCTTTCAAACATTGCAAAAAGGTTGCATGCTGCTCCTTCCTTTAGCAAGACTGTTTACAGAGTCTGCTGTTAATTCATAGTAGCAAAATGTTTCCTTCTTTTTTTCTTCCAAAACTCTAAACTCAAGAGAACATTGAACGTGCTGCAGAGAAAAGTGGTTTAATCCTCTTCAATTTGTGACACAGCTAAACTATCTCAGCTTGAAGAATATTTTTGTGTTTCTGCACCAGTGTCCTGAATGTGCTCCAGTCTAAATCTTCTAAAAGTCAGGTGAAACATTCAAACCTTTCGCACAGGGATATCTGGTTTCTGCTGTGATGTGTAATCCAGAAATGCTCAGAGATCTATCAACAGTGTGTATTAAACCAGGACTTGGTTGGCAGGTTTGAACAAAACACATTTCCTTTGATAGACCAGGGATCTCTTCAAACTCCTATTTACACTTGCCATTCTAAGACAAGATCAGGAGCAGACCTGAAAATGTTTGGTTAGTGCATGTGGGACTCATTTACATGTCTGTCTTTGTGTCTGCTGAACACCTCAACCTGCCTTCTTGCTCATTCTCCTTGGAAACAATTAAACATATATAGGATTCATAATAGGTAGGATTTCAGGAAGTCGAAGACTTACATTTAGCCTTGCCCCATTTGCATGCCCTTTGAGGATAAAAGCATGCAATTGCAACCATGCAGTAGAGAGAAAAGAGGGAGTTTCATTCCTGACATGAGTTTGGTTACCTTTGTGTTAGTTCCTGTGGGTTAACTCCTGCAGAAAGGCAAGGGAAGCTGTTGCCAGATGCAAAGTATGTCCCAACTCATGGCTTGGGCTCAAAAACCTGAACCACCACATCCTTCCCCCAGTAATATACACACCGAGCATCATCTGGGTCTCTCGCACACTCTTTTAATTCAAGAGTACATTTGAAAGTGGGCAGGCTGACTCTGGGTATGCCTTAAGGGATAGCACTTTATGGCTGCTTTTGTACTGCGATATTTAGTCACACAACACATTTTTGTTTGTAGTTGCAAAGTTTACAATTGAACCATACGCAGCAGATTTTATTTTACTTCAGTTTATCACCAGAAATCAGCTTCTCGGCACTGAGCCCAGCTGATTTCATATTCTGTTGGTTTAAGGGAAGCAATGTAGGATTCCCTGTCTGTATATTCAAGCTCTTTAATTGACATAAACAAACAGAAAAACATTGTCTAGCATGAGTGGATGTTTACTCAGCCTTGTAGAATGGTGAAGCATATCACTATAAAAACCACACTATAAAAAAAATCTGAGTTGTGATTGTTCTGAGGAATCCTGCAGCACTTGCACATTATGAGATAGAGTTATCTTCATTTTACCAGCACTCAAAAAATGACTGCCAAATTGACTGGAAAATATCAGATAAATTGATATGGTAGCTGTCTAAATGCAAACCCCAACAGAGTCAACAACCAGTTCAGGGCTTGTAAAGGGAGTTTTTCACTCCTGAGACAAAATTAATCCTACCCAATTTCTTCCATCTCTGAGGGATAAAATGGTACCCAGATTACCTGCAAATGACCATAACACTCCAGAAGCATCAACTAGCCACAACATCTTGTGGCCATCTTCCCTTGAAATTCCAGCTTCCATGATGGTCAAGGCCAGGTATTTAAAAAGTGAATTGGGCCTTCCTGGCAAAGTTCAGGGGAAGAATTACTTGCAAGTGCAGTGGTAGAGTGCTGGTCTGAATAGCACCCTGTGGCTTGATGGATTTGCAGTCCTAAACTAGGAGGTATGACTCCCCATGGAGTACTTGGAAAAAGAAAACTGAGTACAGGTCCCAGGAGAATGAAGATGTTAACCTGGGGTAAATGTGACCCACTTAGTAGGATGTCCTGAGGAGGTGGATGTGGCCAAGAGGAATGGCCACTAAATGTTAGCTCAAAGGAAATAGCTCTGCCTCTTCAGGAGTGGGGGCCAGAGTCCCTAACCTAAAGTACAACAAATACCAATATGTCACAAAAACATAGAATCATTAAGATTGATAAAAACTTATAAGATCATTAATCCAACCGTTAACTAGCACAGACATGTTCATCACTAAACCATATTCCCAAGTGCCACTTGCACGTGTTTTCTAAATACCTCCAGGGATGGTGACTCCACCACTTCTCTGGGAAGCCTTTTCCAAAGCTTTGTTTCAGTGAAGAGATTTTTCCTGGTGTCCACTCTAAACCTCCTCTAGCACAATGTGGGGCCATTTCTTCTTTTCATATCTCCTGCTAGCTGGGAGAAAAGTCTGATCCCCACCTGGTTACATCTTTTCAGGGAGTTGTAGAAAGTGATATGGTCTCCCTTCAGCCTTCTTTTCTTCAAGCTAAACACCTCAAGCTCTCTCAGCTGCACCTCATAAGAAGTCTAGAGCCTTCAGCACGACAAGTCCTCCATCTCTTTTCCAAGGAACATTTTATCAATATTTTTTTTCCATAAAATTAAGTGCATTCAGTTTTTCTGTGTTGCCAGACTTAAACATCCTCTTCTTTGTTTTTAAATACCTAGATGGGCTCATGCATTCTGTGTTGCCTGGGATGGTGTTTACAGGGCACTGCTGCACCCAGTAGCTGAACCAGTTAATTTGTCCAGTTCAAGATTTTTTTTTTTTTTTCTAAAACCCCCAATTGCCAATGTATACTGAAAGAAATCTTGCAAATATAAAAGATAATCATAAGGCAGTGACAGAATTCTACAGTGGCTTCAAAAGTTTGCTGCAAAAAATGAACTATTTTAAAGTCAGTTTTGAATAGCTGTCTTCTTTCCCTAGGCACTCTATTGATTAGATTTTCAAAGGTGCAAAGTTCTCAGCCTAACTCCCTGATTATCTCATCAGTGTTAAAATACATGTAATGAATAAGAAATAGCACATAGTGATTTTTTCCTTTTTATTAATCCTGATTATAAAAGCAATACAAATAATGCAAATCTCTGGGGAATTCTGAAGAACTAGAGTCACTGTGATTTTTAGAGGATATGAACGTTTTAAGAAGCGAAACAGAAGCCGGAAGGACTATACAAGGATATCATTATTGAAAAAAATGCATCATTTTAATGGTTGGCTGTTATTCATAGATTTGCCTTCTGAAGAAAAAGCATTCTGAAAAATCTTCATTTAACAAGAAATGTAGAAGGGATCTGCTCCACCCTGCTTTCCATGGTAAGCAGCTGTACATCAAGTTTTCCTAAACACAACATGAACAGCTTTGAAGAAAAATTAACACAATATGCTTTTTCCGGGACAAAAACCCCTTTTTTTTTTCTGAGAAAGCAGCTGTCTTAGGAGAAGAGGTGAATCAGATTTTGTATGACAGGACCTGACAAACTTACATGTAATGGGTTAGAATTCAACAACCAGGCAGAAACACCAAAAATATGTAGTGGTTATCACATTCGCCTAATTTTCATTTTAGTGGAATAGGATTAAAAGAAAAGCAAAACAGGTTCAATTCAAAAATAGAAACAGTTAGATTTATTAACATACAGTAAAGGTAAACAAACAAAAACCAACTACGAAACCCTCTCAAAAACACCCCCCGCCCCTCCCTAGCAACAATCCACTTTTCCAC
>WBMY01006616.1:39113-249112 GCA_013397315.1 Donacobius atricapilla
CCGGCCACGGCTCCCGGGGACTCCCGGGGCCTCCCGGGGCCCTGGGGCCCTGGGGCCCGGGCCCCGTCCCGGCCCGGCCGCGATGTTACCTCATGGCAGGGGTCCGTGGAAAGAGAGCGGGTCTCCCAAGATTCCTGTTTTTAAGCGGTGTCTCAGGGGTATACACTTTTTACCTGATTGGCCAGCTTAGCTGTTAGTTCCAAAACGGATCAATAATTGGTTTTTCCTACCATTTATGCTAAACCAATACATTACATTTCTATCAAACACCATAAAGCTGCTAACATGTTCTCAGTCCACTTTTAGTTCCCACCAGTGATTTCTGGAAAAAAACCCCAACGATCCAACATCTGAATTACACATCAAGTCAGGAAAATAAATTATGTATGTGAACTTCACATCAGTTTCACCACAATACATTTCCCTCCACGTACAAGCCTTCATTTGTGAAACAATACGTCTGTGGTCAAGACTTTTGGTACTATGTACAGACTCATATTTCATACTAACTAAATTAAAATGCAGTGAAAATATACAGGAGTTATAGGCTAAATGCAGCTTTATTTTATCACTAATTTCTACTTTGTCCAATCCCTTTTTGCTTTTTTAAAAAAACAGATTTGATCGCAGTGATATGACATCATACATTCTACTTCATAAGACACTGGGTGAAATTCCACTTTTAAAGGTATAATATAGCCCATATTGGGGATATGCAATCCAGCATTCATGTTAGTAAAGGCTCTTTCTAAGATCGGGGTAGTCAATAATAACTTAAAGGGCACTTGCAGTGTTCCCTCTAAAAAGTAAAACTGAGACTGACAATTATAAAGTTGTTTTTATATGAAATAGTTTTGAAATTGCCTATCGATTGGGAAAAGTTTATTTTGATGAAAGCAAACTGAATGTTTCTAGGTGAAAATAGCTATATTTATATGCAATCCTACATTATTTAATCTGAAATATCAATATTAGAATTAATATTTTCATCACATTTTGCATATACCCTTTTACTTTTTAGAGCTTTAAAAAGCAAAAAATCCGATTCAGAATTTTAAAAAAGGCCCAAAAGGTTAGTCAGGAAAGTTCCATTGTATTTTTTTCTCATAACTTGTTTTCTTTGACCATTTCCTCTTTGATAAATGTATCTATTTGACTCAACAGGAACTATCAGCTTGTCTCAACCAATCCAAATGTGCTCTATTTAGCCATTTAAAATATTTAAATGATTTTATCATATATAACATATAGTTCTACTTGGCCCAAGCAGAGTCCAGAAAGAAATCCCCTGGTAATTCTTTAAATGGCTTCAGAAATGACCTTAGGAGCCCACTGAGTCATGTAGTGTCACAGAAAGATCAACACCTGTATGTACCAACTCACTGTAAGCCACCTTAGCATCTCAAACAAATTAAATTTCTTTGTATTTTAGAAATTAAACCAGTGTTTTCATAAAGTGCACCCTGGCTGAGTTTAAACCAATAAACACTAGTTCATCATATACAATAAACAAATCAAAGCAATTAAATACCCAAGTCAAACCACTAAGGCTCAGAGGCAGTTTTGTATATAAACAACCAGTGAATACAACAACATCTGAATTACAACAGTAATCAGGGTGTGCTTTATGTGAACTAACATGGAATGTTTCCCAAAAATAAACTGTATAAGATGTCTGTACAATACCAAGAGGATCATAAAAGACAACTTAAAATCTATACAACACTAACTGGATTATAAAGTGCCCTTGAAAACATATCAGAGATGAAGATCAGCCTTTCTTTTCTCTACCACTCTCTTGTCTAAAAAAATGTCAGTGCTTTGGCTAGCTATTTTTCTTTTAAAAAACCCTCCATGTTTTTGCTATTCACACAAAGAAAAGCTAATTTTGAAGTCTACAATCTCTGCCAGTTGTGGTTATCCACCCTCATCAGCTTCAGCCAATTTCATTCACAATTAATCATTGGAAAATGAAGAAGTTGAATATTATTATACAAAACATTTTTAGGACACAAACACCCCAAAACTTGTTCACTCTCCTTAAGGATGCCAAAAACAAGAGCGTGGAAACTTTCAGGCTTATTCTCTTCTCACAACTTAAACAAGTTTGTGCTACTGCTTATTTGTCATCCTAATGTGGCAGCTGCTCTAGACCTCTGCTCTCTGCTTGTCATGGCAATATTCTCCAATGTAATAATTTTCAAAAAAACCAACCCACAGAGCCCAGATTTCTTATGCCCAACAGTAATATGTTGAATTCCACATAAACAACAACAACAACAACAACAATAATAATAATAACCATGTGTTTGTTTCAGGATGCAGGACTGCCAGCTTTTGTATCACATTGTTTTCTATGCCCCATGAAAGAGGGAGTGAAAATTGTGAGAAACAATTTTCAGTCATTACCAGCTTTGGTCTCAGCATGTAACCTTAACAAAGCAGGAGAGCAGCCAGCTATTTAGCATACTTAAGCCATCATAGGCTGCACTAGAATACTTGAACCCTTACAAAGCAGGCAGAGCTGCACCTGGTTGACAGCCATATATTGGACTGTATGAAATTGATGGCACGTGGTAAATTGCAGGCTTCTATAGGGCACACGTGTTAAATGTTAGCCTTGAGAGGCTAGTTAAGAGTGTTAAAACCCTAAAGAGCCCCTTAAAATAATAGGCTTTTATATTCATTGACTCTTGCAAGTACCACAGATTGCATCTTGACCTGTCCTGGCCCGGGGATATAAACATTAGAAGTAAGGAACTAAGAAGAAAAAAATTCATTTAAGCCAGCCACACTTAAATACATCTATTGTTCTATCTTTTATTTTCCCTTAGGATAAAATGGGCTAATTATGAATTTAACAATGTTTATCATAATTACAAACAAAAATATTTGCAAATCTAAGGGTTATAAGCTACATTCGATAATAGTATATTCCTTTGCCTCTGAAAATCCAGCCATATTTAATTTTATTATAATGGATGTCAAATATTTAGCTAATGGGCTTGATCTGACTGAAGAATAGAAGGTTTTTTTCACTACTATCTTTGTGTATCTTTAGAGTGAAAACTGCTGGTAGTTTACAGAGAAACAGAAAAAATACAAAATCTTCTTAGTCTGCTCTGTGTCAGTGGACTTGAACTCTAAAGTTTGAAGGCATATGAAATCTTCCCCAACATCCCAGGTGTAGGAAGATCTTTTCACTCCTAGTTGTCTCCTTCTAGTACTTCCTCTTACCAAGAGGACCTTCTCCAGCCTCTGCACAGAGAAATGTAGCCCAGTGCACTCCAAGGGATGAACTGTTAAACATGACACAACATAGACATTAGATTAGATATGTAGGTGACAAAATTTTCACAAAGTCAGGGAAGAAGCCCAATGGAGACTATAGAAATTGAAATATGGTGACTGTAGAAAGGATATGGGTCAAAAGCAGATGTCTTACAAAGGGGACAGAGCCTCTGAGCTTTGGACTGAGATTGATCTGAGGATAGAGGGAAAAAATAAATTTTATCACTTTTTTTATATGAGACACTGCTTAGCAAATGATATGGGGGGAGATCAAGATGAATGCGTCTATGTGAAGCTTATGGCTGAAGATCATCAATAATTCAGTGCAGTAGAGATATGACATGAGATCTGCCTGAGTTAGGGAGGTGAGCATTCAGTGGGAATGCAGCACTGCTTTTACCAGCTACCTTTCCAAACCTCCTGGGTGACTATCAGAGACTATCCGCAAACTTTCCCAATATAGCCACAGCAAAGACCATCACAGTAATTTGAGTAATATCTAGTATCACTAATATCCAGGTGTCCGTTCTGAATATTTGTTATGGAATTGTTGCTTAATCAACATCCTTTTTATCATGTTCTGGGTGAAAAAGACTAAATGTAGGTTACGGCATAATATGCACATCAGAGGCTGAGTTTTGACCCCACTATAGTCAGTGGCAAAACATGGTTTAATTTCTTTCTCAATTTTTTGACATCCACATTTCCTGTTCAACCATTTTCTGCTCCCCAGAAAAATTATATTTTGTCAGGAGATATAAAGTATAACTTGTATCAATTTTGTCATTTGCTGATGATTAACGTTTAGATAAATTAGATAGATCCCACTTCCAGATCATCCAATGTGGGCTTGATATTTCTGAGCCAGGGAGAATTTTAGCTTGCTAACTATTGCTAGCTCCTTTCCCAAGGGAAAGCTGTCAACAGTTTCTTTTTTCAAAACATCTCTCTCCATTTCTCAAAACAGGTTAAGGAAACAGTGTTCCTTTTCCCATAACAACTGTCCCCAGGTGTTGTTTCCTATTACTTAATCAATAGAGAGAAGTGTCAGTCCCATGGACCAACAATGTACCTTTTTAGCATGGCGTGTTCTAAAAGAAACTATTGGAATTGTAAATAAAGCCTTCTTTCTCTTGTTAACAACTATATGGAGTCAATCTATTTTGTGTCCTACCGTGACAATCCCATGGTCAATGAACAGAGTAAGGCAGCTCTAGAAATAAACTCAATGCTGTCCCAGAAAGCAATCTTAGCTGTGTTGAATTATACTAGAAGTTTGCTCTGATTTAAACAGTTCAGAAGTAATCCATATTAAGTGAGACAAAGCCAATCCATAACTAAGCTGTACGGAAAAGTACTATAGACCCACTTACATGGTACTTCAATATTGTGTACTAGTTCTTCATATTTTACTTTCCTCATGGGAAAAATTTATACTTCTGTAAAGTTTTTGGATAGAGGTTACTTACTAGAGGTAGAAGAGTTAAAGACTCAGCTATTAGTCTGGAGAGCTCAACTCTCAATTTCTACTCCAAGGAAAAGTACAATAAGTATTTTGTAGCATCTACACATTTCTCACAACAACGCCCATACTAAAGAGATTTACCACTTTTTTGATATATGTTTGTAGTAACAGAATGTTCAGATATAAACAAAGCTTGGGTAATCAGAGAAGAGGACCCAGAGATCCTTGACTGTTCCTTAGAATTCTGCTCCTTGTAGAGAACATTTACCCATGTAATGCAGCAGTCAGCAAATTTGATATGGGCAACATTTTTTACATAGCTGGAATCTAGAAGCAAGCTGTAACACTGAAGTGATTGCCCACAAGAAGTGGGTAACATCTCTTCAAGGAATTGAAACAGAACATGTTCTTCCCCTGCAAATGAAGTGTGGATTCCTCAGCACTGTATAATAGTTGAACAAAGCTTTCCTTATAATAAAACATGTATTTGGATTTCACAATATCTCATCACTTCAGCCACAGCTGGTGACCATGCCAGGAGCACTTCTCACGTATCATTTGCAATGTTTTTTTCCAATTACTCCTGGGAGAGGAGGGGGGAGAAGCACATGGGATGGCGCTGCAGTTTGTAGTGAAGATTTTATAGTTAATCTCTTTTTCACAATAGCACTACTCAGTACTCTGCAGTTGGAGTGCTGGTGAGAATTACACACTGAAGAACACTTTTGCCTTGTTATTAGTGGTTCTGCCAGTGTTTGCTGTTATAACAGCACTTCTTGCAACAGCAAACATTAATGTAAGTATAATCCGACTGTGCCATACCAAAGATCCTTCTAGATTGTTATCTTGTTCCCTACAGTGGCCAAAACAAAAGGGACAATATAAGTTTAAAAGGGACAATACAAGCTTAAAATAATTCTTTTGGAAGACTTTTTTAGTTCCCAGCAATTAGTGGCTTTTGGACACCCAACGCCAAACATTTCAATCAGGCTATTAATATTAATGGCCTCAAGGACTGCATTTAATCTCATTGCTCCTTTTGGCTCCAACATTATCCTATCCAGGCTTCCAGATTTTATTTATACACTGAGTAGGAAACAAAGAAAAAAAAAAAAAAGAGAATGACAGCTTTGTATACTTTTCTTTATGTAACTATCAAATGCAGTTTCACTCCATAACATAAAAGTTTACCGACAAGATTGTTGAAACTTCTACTCTGTTTCAGGGACTGCTACATGTCTTCTAAGAGCCTTTTGCTGGCCTCATAGCACTCCCTGGGATGAACTACTCAGCAGAAAAAATGAAAAACAGTATTTCATATCTGTTTGAAACATTAGTCATTATCTTGTCTCTGGCTAAGCAAAACACCCATCAGCCAACTTTTAGTGTAATGTTTTGCCTTTTACAAGCATAACCTCAAATATGCTGATTTGTGCAACATTTTGACAAAGAAATGGTCACAATTGCAAAGATTATTTTTGTGAGGTGGAATTGTTATCCAGTATCTTCATCACACAACAAGGTATTTTACTAATGTTTTTTCTTTTCTAAACAACGTCTAGAGGTAGGGTACAGTGACCATGTAATGGCAGGGTTAGGAATCAAAGAAGAAGGGAGCAAAGCAAGAAAAAAAAAAAGGACCATGACTCTGGAGAGAGAATTTTATCCCATTTGGGGCCCTGCTTAGCAGAATCTTATGGGAAATGGTCTGGGAAGCCTGTTTGATTTTCAGGGTTTACCTCCTCCGAGCTCAACAGAAGTCCATCTTGTTCTACAGGAAGTCTGGCAAAGGTGGCAAGATACCAGCATGGATGAAGAAGGAGCCCATGACAAAACTTGGACTTTGAAAAGGAAGCTTATAGAAGGCAGAAGGAGAATTATGTTGCTAAAGAGGAATACAGGACAATACATCCCTCAGCATGCAGGAATGGGATAAGGAATTCCAGACCCCCCCTGGAGTTCAGTCTGTTGAAGAACATGTAAGGCAGCAAGAAGGGGTTCTACAAGTACACACCATCTATAAATGAGTCAATTACATTCAGTAGTCATCATAGTCACAGGTGCAGATTTTCTTAAGAATCTTGGATTTTAAATATCAGCACCAAGTCTGTTTAGTGTATAATATGACACCTTTCATTACTGGTAATAATCAACAACATGTTTGTCTAAGATTTGCTATCTCTGCTTCGCACAAGCAAAGCCAAGATGTCTGCTGGTTGTTTGGCTTCCATTTCATTTCATCACAGGAGATCAAGACAGCCACTCAGCACTTATGTGATTTTAATGCAAGCAACTCTCTACTCAGATTTCTGTGACTTACTTTGAACATAATTACACACAAAAGAATAAAACTCATCCCTAAATAAACCCAGCTGAAGTCAGCTGATTAGAGTACAGCTTCTCTTGCTGCTAAACTTACCCCTCTGCTTCTCTGCATGCTAGGGTGAGTGGTTTCACACTGATGTTGGCTGTAGTGAGATGTTGCAGGGAGGAGTCAGCATCTGAAATCCTTCACCAGGTGGAATAAGATGTTCAATTAGAGAGTTTCCTCTTTCCATCTGCTTCTTTCCTAATTTTAATGGTTTTTCCCCCTTTTATTTTCCTTCAAGTTAGTATCATTTATGTAAGTTCTCTAATACACATTTCTAGCTTTCTCTTTCTTCACTGGTGCTTCTCCAGGTTACATCCATATTTCCTACATACAGTGTCATTTACATCTATTAGATACTATTTGCTGTCTGTGTCATCCCCATAACCAGTTTTGTCAGGCTCCAGGCCTGCAGTGTTTCCACTTCTCAGGAGGACTCCTTTTGTACCAAATCTGTACTTCTGTACACTGTGTCCTTGTGTCAGGGTCCTAAGTATCTCATTCTGCTTTAAAAACCTTCTTGTTACTACTATGTAAAAAACTATAGTTCTAACCACATCAATATAAATTAAAATGATGAAAAGTTATCTATAGACAGGTGGCCAAATAGGCAAACTGTTGTCCCAGTTGAATGAAGTCAAAGAAAGCTATAGGCAGGTCAGATACCCTTTAAACATTTTTCCTAAAGGTTTATAATGCAAGTGTATTTAATAGAGGAATCAAGCAGGAAAGAGAGAGAGAGGAGACAGGGAGATGTTTAAATATTCTCAGGAAAAAAGTATTTCAAATTACAAAGTCAACAGGAGGAGCAGTTTTCCTAGGAACATTACTCTTCTTATAGGAAATTTCATTTTCATCTACTGTTTTAACATTCATGATGCTGACACTGAGCTGACTTTTAATTTATTAACTGAAAAATCTTTCTTGCTAAGAGATGCAAAACTGGTTATTGTGAAAACCAGAGCCATGTTAAGAAAAGTTAGAGATGTTTTTTGGCTTTCGATCAGTTTATTTCAGCAAAAACACCCCAATCCTCCACCCAGCACTCAGGACAAGCAGAATCCCAAGTTAGTCTATGGCACCTGGCACAACCTACCATCTGCTTTAATGATAGTTAAGGATTCAACATTGTCATCTGCAGTAAGCTTGGAGTTGCAAGTCTCCTCAGAAAAGTGTCAGAGATGACACCTTACATGTTACATTCATAGGCAAATCAAAGCTCTTCCATCAGGCATAACTGCAGGACAGCCCCTCTCCAGGAGTAGAACTCTGACACCCAGTATCAAAATCTCTTGAAACTGAAAACAGAGATGAAAACCTGTAATATAAAACCATGCTGTAAACCCACAAAGTGACTCAAAAATAATTTGGGAGCTGCAATGGAACATTATATTACAAACCCAGCTGTTTACTGGCAGCTGTTGCAAAAAATATTTTCCTCCTTTTTGCACCTCCTCCCCCCCCCCAAAAAAATAAATTTTTTAAGACTCAGAGAAGCAAGGAGTTTTCACACTGAGCTGGCTTTGTTTATTTACTGCCCCGGAGACATCTTAAGTTGCTCACAGCCAGCCAGTGGGAACTAAAAAGTAATATTGCAGGGTAAATAATGAGACTGGGAGGACAACCCTGCACTTTAGGAATCAGTTATTTTCATGGGTAGGTTTCTTTTAATCCCAAGGGAGAGGCAAATACATGACAGCAATAGAAAGAGAAAATAAGAATTCTAAAAACTGAAGACAGCAGACTAGATCCATTGTGATATGGAGGGTAAAATACAAGCAAATGTTTTTGCTCCAGTATCTCCTAAATTGTTTGACACTGTCAACCATTTTCATGATCATTCTGAAAAACACTGCCACAGGATCAAGGCTTTCTGCCATTACATCAAGGCAAAAAGTTTGGAAAGGCCAAAGCAGAAGGGGTCATTTATATGGATTATGAGGTTAACCAGAACCATGATATTAAAGAGTTTATTAATCTATTAAAAAAATTAGGGGGGTTGGAAAAGCCATCCATATTGCTTCAGTGCAGAAGATAATCTCCTTGAAGGACTATCTGGGATAACTTTATGAGAAATCACGATCTATGAACTGTTGTAGATATTATTCTTATAACACTTCAAAATTTCTGTCACGTATTACTGATGAAAAATACATCCTCAGTCTGGATACACCCATGCAAACATTTTCAAAACACTTCTCTAGAAATGAGGCCACCTTGCACAAAAGTTCTTTTTATTATTAGATTTCTGTCGTTCAAAACAGGTGAACTACTCCCAGAATATTATTGGGAATGGTCTCTGGTTCTTGCTAATTCCTGCCCACAAGAACTGGGTAAGTGCTGACTAGTACAGGCCAAATCTAATCGAGCCAAACCTGTCCTAGTGCCAGGGATCCTTCTAACAGTTGCTCACTGCGCCTGCTCCGGTGCCAGGGCTCCCACTCAGGCGTCATTTAATTCTTTAGTAGAAGAGATTGGTGTAACTACTGTGATAATACTGTCCCATGGAAGGGAGCCAGCATACCAGTTACACAATGGTGGTGTGGCACAGCACATGAGATGATCAGCTCCACAGCCATTCCCAAGCCTCTTCCTTTAACACCCTTTCAAAACTCTCAGGATGGAATTTTCTCTATGTGTGTAAGCTCAAAGGAAGCATTGCCCTCTCATTACAACCCTCAGTGGATGACAACTTTGCTCAACACTTCCCAACTTAAACTTCATTCCAATGAGAGCATTTAAAATGAAAAAATACAGTCACTAATTGTTAGAATGTCTTGTAACTCATCTGCATTATTTTATCCCTAGAAGATGGGTATATCAGAATATGATTTGACATGATTAATATGCACCTTCCATTAAAGAAATTTTTTTCTACCCTTCACCTTCACCTATATTTGATTTGCTGCTTGCAGAAGTTAAAAGTTCACCTTCATTAATTCACTGAAAACAGTGCCTACCCAGTTCATGTTTTTTCCTTCAAAAGCAGTGTATTTCAGTTGCATATACCTCCTGCAGTAAAACAAAAATCCACCTACAGATTATTAAATGCATAACTAAGCTATTTACCTTGTAACAGCTTAATTAAAATACTTCACATCTATAGTCAACCATGCAATGTGGCCACTGGCACTAATGGGCTGCTAACCACTACATTCTGAGGGACACGAGGGATTGAAAAATATGTATACTAATACTTAATGTTTTCTGTTTACTCTAGCAAGTTTTTCCTTGAAGAGACCAATTTGCTAGGATGTGACAATTTCATCATCCTGTTTCTATTTCATGCATGTTGTCCTTTATTTATTTAAAAATGTCAATATGGATTTCCTAAATTGGCTTCTACCTTGTGTAAATACCTATCATCAGAATAGTAGAGCCATGGGCATAGTGAAATTTTAAGCTCCATTTCTGTGGAAAAATATGGCGATATAATAATACAAAAATTATTCTAAAGCAAAATGTTTAGCTGAAAATGAAATGCCTGCTTTGCTTTCTGGATATCAAAAATGACCCTTTTTCTAAAGTAAGGTAATTTCATAAAAGAAAACATCTTTTCATCATGACAAGTTAAAATGTTTCATTTTGAAAATTGCAAAATATATCTTAACGATCTCTCCCCTTTACATTTTATTATTTCTCAAAGCTATTTACAAATTGCCTCTGCATTTATGAATATTTTTATTTCAAAATAGTATTTTCTGGTAATTCTATTATTAACTAAAACTAGTCCAGGGAGAAGGGGCAGATATTCAAAGAGGTCTCTGTTACTTATACTGTGGGCTGCCTGCCAAAATAACGTATCATCTTTTGAGTCAAATGTGAAAGCACAAAACTAGGATGTGGGTCAAAAGGAGAAACATCTGACTGCAAATTTGAGATTAGAATTGACTTTTGTCTACATTGCCTCAACAGTACAGCCCTGATGATGCCAAGTATACTGCACAGCTCATGTAATACGATGCTGTGTTGGTCTAAGTTTATGCTCAGACAATTGATTAGTGGTTGAGCACTGTGGGCTAAAAGGCAGCTTTTAGTGTGCATCAGCCAGTCAGTGAGGGATCACAGCCAGCACTGACAGGCAGTGTGACCTATGCTAAAGGAAAACAGGAAACTGTCTGCTGCAAGGAGGAAAGTCTGACCTTTCCTACTGTTTCAATGAGATGGCCTGTAACTCTGATACTAAAGGACATCTCACAATTTGGCCTGTAGTACCTTAAATTTGTCCTTTCTAGAACCAAATTAGGCTTCTATTTGAGTGTTTATTTCCCTGCAGCCAGACATATTTTCTCACAAAATACAGGTGATCAAGTTCTTTGACTTCTAACCACCTTCCAATGTGGATTGAAGTGGCCCAACAGGTCCAAGCATTCTTTGGAGGAAGAAGTGACTAAGAGGCACACAAATAGACCTCATGATGTCACGATCCGCTAATGCAAGCGGGGGTCGTGATGGTTCATTTAGGGATCTCAGAGCACAAAAGACACACCAGGGGACAATCAACAGTTTACTCAACAACAAATNCTGAACCGTCTCTTACACATGAGACAGTGTTCATTTCCTTTCCCAAGACAACCAGTCTTTAAAAGCACTATAATCAAATCCTGTGATAAGATGATGAGGTTGGAAGAAGGATGATATTGCCATTGTATAGCAAGAGTTCACATGATGGTGAGAACTGTCTAGTCATCCAGATAATCAGACCAACATTTTCAGATGTGTTTTTCACTCAGGAGTGAGACCTCAACTCATTAGCATGCAGGATAGGCTCAAAGAACTCAGACATCTTGAAATGGTCACAAACTATTTTGCTCACTATTAAGGATTTAAAGTCCTGTCAGCCACCACCCTTAATAAACAAAAAGTCTTGCCATAGAGAAATCACTGTATGTAACATACTCCATGTGCAAAAGATTAGTTTAATATATCAAAACCCTGCATATTCAGTGAACAAAGATTATCTTGCATAAGACCATTCTTGTCTATTCCATCTCAGGATGTCTTTAATGAATGAAGAACACATGAGCACGTAAAAAGTATCCCTAGGCAATGTGAAAACTAATTTCAGGTATATCTTCTTTCCAGGGAAATATTATTAATCAAGATTCTTTAAAATTGATGTATTTGGCACACTTTTGTTCCTGCTCCAAGACAATGTCTGTCTCAAAGGAACAGAGAGATTTTCTGATGTTGCAACAAGGTATAGATTTGGCATCTCTTGCAAAAATGTTTATTTTATATTGTGTCTACCAACCTAAATTCTTTCTTTAGAATACTATGCTTCACATCCTGAAAGTACTTATCTCCTCCAGTGAGTACAATGAGATCCTGGATGAACAGCTCAGACTGCTCATCTAACTGAAGCACCTTATACAGATGAGCAGACTCATCTCTTCTACTGTAAAACAAAGGCTGCATGCACTTAGATTTTCGTCTTTGTTTCCTCCTAGTGGAAATTTTAGTAAATCTCCTTAGTTTGCTTGGGTGTCTATTCATCGTCATAAAGAGATGAAGAAGATATTTCAAGCAAGATGTAAGAACTTGTGACAGTAATTGTCAAGAGTTCATTTTAATCAATGTTGTGCCTTGTCAAATTTCATTCACCACTCAAAAAACCCAGCATTTACAGCTATGTCTGGGATCCATCTACCTTTAGCAGATGCATGACCTCTAAATTTTACAGCCTCAGTTACAATGGATGGTGAACGATGAGTCCTTCAAGGGACAGAGATAATCTGTATTCCCAGGTTCAGGAGATCATATAGAATTAAGCACCTTTGGTAAGAAGACCAGCATACATATTGTTCCTGTCTCACCAACAGAGAGTACGTTTGGACACTAGTAGAGGACCGTATGAGTGAGGAGGAAGAAATCCACATGCCATGAACTGGAACCTAGATTCAGCTATGTAATTAAAAATGGCTCTTCAACTCAGTGCGTAAAACTTGGGCTATTCACACTTTGTAACAGCAGAAGTACACACACACATCATCAGAAAAAATAAGACAGAAGCAGTTTGTCTACACTTCAAGTACTCAGACTACTAATGAAAATGGAGGATTCTTGTGGAATTGCTCAAACAACTTTTGACTATAAGGTTGCCTTAATAAACACAATTCCTTGTACATTTTACAATAAGCTAACTGCAGAGGCCTCATAGCATAATTCCTCATGAACTAAACAGAGGTCTTTGTAAATACACCTGCAAAGAAATCTCAATAAAATCACACCCATTGTGTTAGATTATTTTGCTGCCCTTAATCTGGACAACTGCATGGTTCATGACACAATAGAAAAGCCACTTTTAACTGGGCCTGTTTGAGAGTTTGCAAATTCTAGCAATATGCTAGCAGTTACTACATTGTCTTTTCTCTGTTCAGTTCCTGTACTTCTCCTAAGCTCTGTTTACTTTGGATTTGTGTGGACTGTTAGTAGCAATTCAAGGCTACTGCCAAATCTGTGAGAACTATTGACTGGATAGAGATGCTAAAATGCTATGGCTACCTGCTATAATTTTCTCACTCTATTTCACTTCTGGAAAATCACTCTATTTCACTTCTGGGAAATCTGTAAAAAACTTACTTATCTTTAGCTCTCTTATTTCCAATAAGACGCTCTGAAATTTTTACTGACAATCTAGGGAAGTATGCTTCCAAATTGGGCAATCTTTGTGGAGTTTTAAGGCCAATCCTCTCAAGGTCCTCTCAAGGATGTTTCTTGACTGCTTAGTCTCTGTCCTTAATTTGAATATTTATCCTGTCAAGCAAAACAACTAGATACTTTCAAAAAAAGAAATAAAAAATAACAAGAAGCAGAGAACAAAGTGCCAAAGTGCTGAAGTCACATCAAGCTTCCTGTAGAGAAAGCTTTTAGTTCTTATAGGAACACAGGTGTCACCTGATGGTAGAAGAGGGAGACATGGAACTAATGACAACCATATCTATGATCTTTGAATTCTACGCATAATGTTTATTGACTGGCATCAAAAAGGAAAAATAAAGTATCCCCTCATAGGAGGCTTTTTGTGTTCCTTCATTCCTTATGAGAGTCCAATAGAAGTATCTTGTTTCTTTATAGTATTATGTATTTTCTGCTTGTTTTTATAATTCCCTTCCCATTTAATTAATCTTTGTTTACTCTCTAATGGGATACTTAAGTTATGATTGGAAAAGTTACCATGAAATGAGTAGGTAAGAGATGAAAAATATATCTAGTATTACAATGAAGATTTCTGTTGTTTATTCCACCTGAAGTATGAAATAATAAAAAAACACCAATAATTAATTCTGTCATACTCTGTAGCTAAAAATAATGTGGGGACTTTGCTTGCTCTTCTAAAATGGAGGATGATTGTCCATCTCCCTCCAAGCCACCACAGACTTTCACAACCACAGCAGATGCTTTCCTTGGGGCTAGGAACAAAAAGCACTGGATGCTTTTGATAAAGTAAAAGCACATGTACACCCTAGGATATATTTCAAAGCACAGTTCCATAACTTGCTATTAGGAAAAAAAGAATCAACTCCATTTTTCTATGCTGAGATAAATATCTTCCTTCAGTGAATCTTTGCAAGGTAAAACCATCCTGGATCTGAAAGTCCATGTATGGTTTCTGGAACACCACTGAGCAACAGTACTCCAGATTGTTCTTAATTTTTTTCCATAAAAGAAATGTCTCAAGATTTCCTGAGAAACATATTACTATACATTAATTTCTTTAGAGTTATGCCATTTCAGTACCATGGTTCCAGAAATATCCTCTGCTAAAAATCACAGGCACTGATTCTTGGTCTTCTCTTCAGAGCTAAGGAAAGCAAATGATCACAGTTCATTTTACAGAAGTCTTATACATACTGAAAAACTGTTACACATCCTGCTTCCATCTCCTCTATTCCAAAACAAACTAGCTCAGCTCTGCCTATTTTTCTTCTTAAAACTTTATTTTGTGAAGCTCTGCTTTGTTCTTGCTTCTCCCTGCACCTTTCATGCTCAGTGTTGCAAGAGTTCTCCAGCCAGGACTCACTGTCACCAGTAGATCAGAATCACCTTATGTGTTTTGGTGAAAAACTAACACTGTATGGACATATGGTTGAATATCCAACAATGGCTGGATTATCTGAATCCATGCAGAAGAGGAAAAAGGAAAACTCTTAGTGGTACTCAGGAGAGAGCAAGGTGGATTTGAGCTGACATGAGTTCAATCTATCTGCACTTCAAGCTGGCTAGGCGAGAGTCATGACCATCTAAGAGGCATTCCTCTCCATAGAAAAACTTATAAAGATCAAATCTAGCGGACTGTGTCCAATTTTAGGGTCCCCTGCACAAGACAGATAATGACACACTAGAGCAAGGTCATTGCAGAGTCATTAGTGGAGGCAGCCACTGCCTGTGGCTGAGAGAATCAGGTGTATTCCATCATAAGAAAGTAAGTCTGGTCTTTGCAAACAGGCCTTCACCCCGGCACTACTGTCATGGGCCATTTTTGTTACTCCTCAACCTAGCCCACAACCTCTCTTTCAGAAGGTAATTGAGAGATCAGCAACCCATTGGTATAATGCAATGAGATCAGCTGGTTTAATGCATTGTTTGGCACCACAGGCACAGTGAATGCAGGACTCAGGGCACTGAAGGATACTTACAGAGCTGTTGGTGATGAGGCAAAGAAAGGCTTTATTTTGCAAATATCAAAACTAAATGGTTTTGGGCTTTTTGGATTATCTTTTATGACAGAGGAAATCATAATAAACCAGTCTTTTTCATGGAAACAAAGTTATTCATTCATAAAAAAATATAAAATTCTTATGAAGAGAGTGAAAGAAACATTCCTATCCCTACCTACATTCTAGCCTCTGGGTGTGCAAGTAGGGAGCAGCTTCGGCACAGCTCAGGTGACATGGTTTAGACTGTTCACTACTCCTTATGCGATAATCACCTGCAATTACTTGAAATTGTTTAGTAATTCCAGTTAGAATAGCTGCTGCTGTACATCTCTAGAGGCTACTGCAATGATAAACTCAGGCTCTTTCTCTTTTTATCAAGTGCAGTGGGCTCAAATCATTAGTTTTGTTTCTTGAGATATTAGACTGTAGTAACTCCTTTGTTTAAAGCTAGAAGCATGCATATCCACCAGATTTTCCTGGTAAATGTTGTGAACTCATACACTAGTTTTGAGAAGGTCCAGTTTTCATAATAATAGTCCAGAACTAGCCCTTTGCTACCAAACTATAGTTTATTCACTGATAAAAATAATGTATATATACACACAAAATGTTTTACTGATCTACATTCCAGATAGATTGAACAGGAACATGACACCTCTATATCAAAGTATAATGCAGAAAACCATTCAAATGGTATAGAAGCTTGCATCAATCTTTGTCAAAAGTGTACTCAAAGCCTTCTTCAACAGTCCTTTATTTTTTATACAGTAGCAATCCCAGATATTTTAGCCCTGATTTAGAATATACACTCTCAACACTGCCATAAGCAGCTAAATAGACTAGTGTTTACAAATCAATCAAAACATATAAAACACAAGGGTTACAATCAGTGTTTTAAATATATATAATCATGTACAGCTTCTTTGAAATGGAGAGAAGAAACATTTCTGAATACTATTACAGGCAAACACAAGCATTCTTTGGCAGGTAATGAACTTCATTATTACATTAAAGTGTACATTGCTCACTGATCTTTCCTTCTGCAGGCTCCTTTAGGTATCTTCTCTTGTGCTACTTTTTGCCCCTTCCTTTTTGCAAAAATAACAGCAAAGAAATCATGGGGGGCAAAAAGAGGCTATCTCAAGATGAGTAACATCAGGAAGACAGTTTGTCCTCATCCCCTCCTGTCCGCAGCCTGTCCAGGCAGGCCTGTTGTTCAGCTTCTTTATTATGGTCATCTTTTTTGTTCATGGTTCAACAAAATCCCAAAATGCTGACTCTGATCTCTTAGGAGCTTTCTGAGGGAGGTTGTTCAAAAACATCTACATAAAAAAGGTCATTTTTCATGCTGTTTCACTGATATGACAGACAGAAAACATGAGAATATTGACTAAAAATTAAAGCTGGTGCTTTAATTGTCCCTGTCAGATTTATTTTCTCTCAGGGAGATGAAAGGACTAAATATCTTTTCAAACCCTTGCCAAGGTCTTTATAGCCATGGCTAGCCTTCCAAAATGGTTTGGGTTTCTTACAAATCGCTGAAGAATGATTGAAGAAGCAAGGTTCATAATTTAGCCTTTTATTGTTCATTCTTAGGGAGGGCAACATAGCTTGTCTCTTCCAGCACCTTCTACCGCAGATTTAGCAGGGAAGAAGTGCTTCCTGCTCAGCACAGAAATATCTCTGATTTAGAGAAACAAGCAGTGCTTATACCCAGCAGCCCTCTCTGAGGCCCATTTAGGTGTTATTTTCATCAGAGTTGAGGCATCAGCTCAAGTTAGCTCTTGAACAGGTGGACAACAATTGTCATCTCTTGTGGCATGATGACTGATTAGCGCAAAGCATAAATCCTGTGTAAATCCACATGCAAAGAGAATGGAATCCGCAGTTCTCCACATCCTCCCTTGCATCTCCTCTCAAGGCCATGTTCACTCCTCTCTTACCTATCAATCTGACAATACTATATCATCAAGCTCTTCAGCTAACTTAGATTACATTTACAGCTACCCTCCTATATCATTGCTCCTTCAGTGTAGAAAGGAGGTCTCTCTGAGTGTGAAAAAACTAGAAAGAAAAAACATAGTCCAAAAAAGTAATTTTTATTGCAGCTAAAACTAGCCAAAGTATTAAACAAAGACTCCAAGTGAATGACATTTAATGATGGGCATTTTTCTGTTCTTCTCAGGGGGAAAATGTTGTTCTCATGACAGATGATTCTTTATAGATGCTCTGGGAGGGACAGAGTATTTTCATACATGCTTTTCTACTTTGCACACAAAATATACTAAGTGGCTTTTCATATTATTTACAGATTTACAGGCTCTGTTTCTCCTTAGAAAAATATTTAATTAACACAGTTTTCAAGAGCTAAGCCAGTCACTTAGGAAAAAATAGAAGAGAAAAAATTAACCTGTGTATTCCTGAAGAGAAAAGATTATTGTCATGAATAAAGGATCAACGAGATGACATTTGTTTTCTTGCTTAGAAAATTACTATTGCTAATGTCAAAATTCACTCATTATTAGGCTATTTCAGCTGGATCAGATATTTGATTAGAAAAACTTCATCTTGCATTCAACATTCCTTTGGCTGGAGGGGGAATTGCTTGAAGACCATACTGCCATTTCCATGGAGGAAGCTTGAACTTCTGTTTTAATGTAACACTGCTAGCAGCTTCCACCCCAGTGACTAAACCAAGTAGTGAGAATTACTGAAATAGTTCTGAAGAAATCAAAAAAGCTGTAACAGTTTATCAGCACAGTTTATCCAGGGGGTTTACTTCTGACATGCTCCAGAGAGTGCATGAGTCACACAGGGAATGCCGTTTGGCTGACATTTGCCATCTGCAGCAGTGCATTACAGCCCCCAAAAGCCAAAACTGAAGCACAAATTAGAGACATGGGGATCCCTACTCCTTAGATAAAATTGGACTCAGAGCATAATTCCTCATGAACTGAATTTAAAAAAAAAAATGCTTATTATGAGCTTTGAAAGGGCGAGGGGATAATATTTGATTTTGAGTGTAGCCAGACATCTGCACCCCTCCCTGTGTTCAGTGGAGATGTGGACCCTCAGCACCTGCTAGGATGAGAACCTTTAGTCATTATACAAAGGGAGTGAAGAATATGAAGATGATAAACAGTGACATCTCTAATCTTTGCAGGGTTAAATAGCGCATGATCACAGCTGGTTAAAATACAGAATGACCAAATGATTAACCAGCAGAAATGTGGGCTGTGTTGTTACTGCATCAAAGCATGCAAGGCCAAACAAGCTCTCAGCTGGAATACAGATGCCAAAAGAGAGCTGACAGCCAGAAGCCATGTGTTTTTGGAACCCCTCCCTGGAGAATGGGAAGGAGGAGAGATTTTCCCATGCTGATTTGTCTCTCATTGCCTCTCTGGACTTGATCCACTACTGATGTAGTCCAAATTTGCAATTGGAACCTAGTGTAGAAATCCAAGATTTTTATGGCTTAAAAAGGAAAACAAAAGGATAATACAAGGGGAAAAAAACCCTAACAAAACAACCCCTCTCCACCTTTTATATTATGCAGAAGAAGCCAAGAGGAGATTAAAGAAGGATTTTTCAAAGTAACCAATGTTTTTTTGGAAGGTTTTGGATTTTGGAGAGCCCAGCTTTTAACATCTGAGAGAATCCAAATTTTTCAGTTAGCTGAAAACCAGGACTGATCATTATTTTTCCATAAAAGTAGCCTAAAATGACTCATTACTTGAAAATCTGTCACATTAACTATCCCAGCATCACATAAGCAGTCTGAATTAGAAGTAGGAGTGTCTTGTACCCCAGGATCATAAGGTTCTCTTCTCTGTCTTTTGCCCAGATCTTTGTAGATTTCCAAAGACTGACTAGGAACATAAAATTAAACAAACCCCCAAATTTTTCTTTTGTATGACACCTACCCAATAGTAAGACAACAACCTCCCACAGATATTACAAGTACATGTAATAATGGAAGACCCCTCCCACAAGGGAGGCCAGCACAGCTCTTCCGAGAAACACAAAGTCACAGAATGTATAAGCTTCAAAGTAAACCGTGGGGCACACTGTTCAGAGCCATGTCTGGTTCAGCCTGAGTATACCTAAGGATAGAGATTCCACAGCCTCTCTGGGTACCTGTTCCAATGTTTTGTTGCCCTTGTTGTGAAGACAGAAGAATGATTTTCTTATATGCAGTCAAAATATTCTTCACTTTGAGTTCCCTTGCTTCATATCCTTTCACTCTTTGCCTCTGAGAAGAGAAGAACTTCATCTTCCCTATACTCTTCCATTAGGGAGTTGCAGACAGCAGTAAGATCCACCTGAGCTGTGTCTTCTCCAGCCTAAACTAATAATCTTTTTCGGGCTTCCTTTATACACCCTACATTCTGGTTTAATGACCCTCTTGGGGGTTGCCCATGGGATCCAATCCAGCCCATCACTGTCATTCTTGTACTGAAGAGGCCAAAACTGGATGCAGTACTAGAGATGCAGTCTCACATGTGCCAAGCAAAGGAATATTAACCTGACTTGCTGGTTGCATTCTTTCTTGTACAGTCAAGTATGTGATTGCTCTTCCCTGCAGCAGGGGTGCACTGCAGCTTCAATCTCACAGAATCACAGAACAGGTCAGATTGAAAGAGGCCACACTGGGTCATCTGATCTAACCTCCCTGCTCAGGCACAGTCATCCCAGAGCACTTTGCACAGGACTGTGCCCAGACAGTTCTTGACTATCCCCAGTAACATAGATTCCACAGCCTCTCTGGTCAATCTGTTGTAGTGTGTGGTCACCCTCACAGTAAAGAAGTTCTTCCCTGTGTAAAAGTGGAACTTCTTGTGCATCAGTTTCTGTCTGTTGCTACTTGTCCTATTGTTTGGAACCACTGAGAAGAGACTGGTCCATCCTCTAGACACTGGTGGACATTGATGAGGCCTTTCAGTTGTCTCCTATTGAGGCTGAACAGCTCCCTCAGTCTTTCCTCATAATAGGGATGCTCCAGTCCCTTAATCATTTTTGTTGCCCTCCACTGGACCCACTCCAGGAGCTCCATGCCTCCCTTGAAGCCCAGAATTGGACACAGCACTCCAGATGTGCCTCTCTAGGGAGGAGCAGAGAGGCAGGAACACCTCCCTTGACCTGCTGGCAGTGCTTTTCCTAATGCATCCCAGGATACCTTTGTCCTTGTCTTGGTTAGAAAAGACAGGTGTCTGCTAGGGAGAGCAAGACCTCCTTTTGNCCAAAACCTCACAGTATCTCTTTTTCCCTTGGAGAGAAAAACTCTCAGAGACCAAAAAAGGGTGTAGCTCAGGTGCTACGCTCTCCTTTGGCCACTTGTATTGTTTCAGTCAAGCACCCAAAGCACCTAGTAATTAGTCTCCTAGTGACTTTATGGGAAAAAATTCTATAAGGAAAAAAAAAGAACAAAAAAACCCAACCAAATCTATCCCCCAACAGTCCTTCTTGGCCTTCTTGAGCACATTGCCAGCTCATGGACAGCGTGTTGTCCCCAGGTCCTCCAGGTCCTTCTCCACAGAGCCGCTTTCTGGCTGGTTTGCCCCCACCATCTTTGCTGCACATTCTTCCCCAGGTTCAAGGCCACAAGACACTGCATTTGCCTTTTTGAATTTCAGACTGTTCTTCTCTGGCCATCTTTCCAACCTGTTGAGCTCCTTCTGAAGGCCTTCACAGCACTCTGGAGTATAGACCACTTATCCCATCTTTGACTCCTTAGGAATCTGAACCTTTATCCAAGTCACTGATGAATAAGTTAAGCAATACTGGGCCCAGTATTGAACCTTCAAGGACATCACTATTGGTAGGCCTCCAACTCGAACCCGTGCCACTGATTACAACTCTCTGACATCTGCCATGCAGTTCTCAATCCACCCCACTGTCCACTTACCCAGTTCAAGTTGCTGGCCACCAGAATCCCCAGATCCTTTCTTGCAAAGCTCCTGCCCTGGGCTGCTTTATCACATGGCTTTAATCCCTACCATTTGCAGGTCTTCATGTCTTTGATGAACTTCATGAGTTTTCCATCAGTCCATTTCTCCAGCCTTCCTAGATCCATCTGAAGAGCAGATCTGCCCTCCAGGATGTCAGCTGCCTTCCTCTGACGGATGTCATCTGAAACATAGTGAAGGCCTTTGACAGGATCTGGTATCTAAGCTACTAGGAGTTGCAATTTCTTAATATTTCAGCAACATTGTTCTGTTGAAAGTATTGCAATTATTCCTTATTTGTTATTTGAATTGTTTGACCTTGTGAAATTAACATTGCACAGTCTAGGTGTTTATTTCAATGCTTTGAAGAGATTCTGGAAATTCTTAGGTACTCACTGCTTTGCGTCTTTATAAGGTTATCCTCCAGTTACACAGAAAGACAGACAGGATTAGTAGAATGGTGCCACACTTTCACTGACAGTTTCAGAAATGTTTTGGTTAAAGATCATGAAACATAAGTTTTCAGGGTATTACATATTATCCACACACTCCCTGATATCTCTTTCATGCTCAAGGATCTTCTACACAATTTTTATGCCTTTTCTGCAGGTTACTCCTGTATGGGATTCATTGCAATGGAGAATGAATGAAACACACTGATATGGCAGCATTTTCTGATAATCTTTGGGACATAACACATTGTCCATAATAGCAAAAATCTCTTTACTGAAGAGAAGCAAGGCTTTTCTTCCACAGGGAGTTAATTTCAAGCACGGAAAAGCCAGAATGATAAGTATAAACCAAACTGTGCTTCATTATCTTCCCTAGCTTTTTATAATTTGATACAGTAGGTGCTGAGATGAATATAAGTTTTGAATATGTGATATCTTATGTCTTTCAGAGAAATAGAAAAGATAAGACAGAAACAATCCTCTTGGGAATGTGCAATTGATCTTCTGATTTCAGAGTTCATCTGGTATGGTAACTGATTCCGGCTCTAACTAACAACTAAGAAACAGATTTATAGACACTGTAACAGGCCTTCAAAGAATTATAATTGACTGGAAGACCTTTCCTTGATCTACTGCAATGCTTTAAGAGTTGATCTAACTAAGAGCAATAAATTAGGATGATCCTTTTCAGAGCAGACACTACCAGGTTTTTCACATGCTAAAAGCAATTTTTACTTTGTGGTAACTCCTGTTGGAAGCCAGATAGCCTGGCAGTGGTCAAAAAGTGGTGTTCTGCTTTTGTAAAGGGCCTTGGGAGACTCTTAAGGCAACAGCTAACATAAAATCTCTTATTCATATGTATACAATAGAGTTACTATTCCATCTGCTTTTGCCACAACAGTATTTAGTTCCAGTGATAAACCTTGAGGCTGTACAAAAATTTACAGACCTGTGAATTCCAAAAATATTCTACCAAAGCCAGTAACCCTCTGAAGCTGCCCTGTTTTAATGCCTGTTTTACTACCCATGGACTAAGATGCCTGAGGCACATTCACCCTCAATAAGTTCATAGGCAACGCCAGGCTGTGTGGGACTGTTGATCTGCTGGAGAGTGGGAAGGCTCTGCAGAGGGAACTGGACAGGCTGGAACAATGGGCTGAGGACAACTGTATGAGGTTCAACAAGGTGAAATGTCAGGCATCCTGAACTTGGGTCACAATGATGCCATGCAATGCTACAGGCTGGGGGAACAGTGGCTGGAAAGCTGTTCTTGGAAAAGAGCCTCAGAAGAGCAGTGCATGCCCAGGTGGCCAAGAAGGCCAATGGCATCCTGGCCTGGATCAGCAATGGTGTGGCCAGCAGGACCAGGGCAGGGATTGCTCCCTGTACTCAGCACTGCTGAGGCCACACCTCAAATCCTGTGACCAGTTCTGGATACCTCACTAAAAGAAGAACACTGAGGTGCTGGAATGAGCCCAGAGAAGGGCAACAGAGCTGGATCACAAGTCTGATGAGGAACAGCTGAGGGAGCTGGGGCAAGGAGGCCCAGGGGGGACCTTATCACTCTATGCAACTCTGTGGAAGGAGCTTGTAGCTGGGTGGGATTGGTCTCTTCTGCCAGGTAAGAAGGGACAGGACAAGAGGAAATGGCCCTAGGTTGCACCAGGGGAGGTTCTGATTGCACATCAGGAATAATTTCTTTGCTGAAAGGATTATTAAGCATTGATAGAGAGTTCCCAGAAAAGTGACCCTCCCTAGAGGTATTTAGAAGAGATGTAGATGTGGCTCTTGGGGACATAGTTTAGTGATGGACTTGGCAGTGCTGGATTGACAGCTGGGTCTTAAAGGTGTTTTGCAACCTTAAAGATTCTATGATTGTTGGTCTTGAATGGGGGCAGACCTAGCTAGTTCATGTGGTAATGTTATAATTTCGATATTTAACCCCACTATGCCCCAAGTATGTTTAAGACATCTTTTGGCCCTGTTCTGCACATTACAAGGTTTGGGCAAAGCAAAAAAGGAACTACGAATGGAAATAATTCTCCTCTGCAATGCGAATATTCATCTTCACTGCTGTTATAAGAACTAATGTTTCTTACACACACACAAACCCACCACCATGCAACTTGCTTAAATCTAATTTTTTTCTTTCCTCACAACTCTGTGATTCTAGGCACTACTCAGCTTGCCAGTATTCGTCAACCATCTAACACAGTCACTTTACTGCCTCAAGGGCCACTATGATATTTGTTTCACATGAAAAATATGTTAACACTTTCAATTTAATCAAAATGGAATGGTTTAAAAGAGAAGAATGATCATCAGATCAAAGACAGTTCTTCAGCCTGAATATCTACATGTCTAGCTACTGTAAGCATCTGCAACAGAGGTAGGACACAGTACTATTCTTTTATGACAAATTTTCTGAAATCTGTAATTTTCATGACATGATTTTCTGAAGTCATACACAGCTTTGCCACTCCTGGAATGGGACAAAATGTTCAGCTTTAATTTCGATTTCTTCTTATTGAATTGCTCAGGGAGAAAGGAGTAGTACCTGTGATAGTGAAAAGACTTGGATGGATAATTCACCTGCTCTTTCAAATCAAGTTTTATATAATATTTAATATAAAATGGTGAGGTTGACACTTGAAACATAGAGGCTAGGCAAATGTGTGAAAACATAGCCCAAAGCCTCTGACACCAAGAACTTGAAGAAATGACATTGCAAGATAAAGTGTATTCACTGATGGAGTGGAATTGTTCCTGAAATGACAATTGTACAGCTGCAAGGCTTTCAAAGAGTGTTTATGAGATTTTCAGAGTAATACTCATTATCTCCAAATATTATAACAGCAAAATAGCTTTAGAGGTATGCATTAGGAATTAATTGAGATCAATTTATTATAATCTTATAGGAAAATTTCTCACTTAGAGAAGAACCAAGGATAATGGTTTTTCATGAAACACAAACTGCTGAGTTTTAAAACAGAATAAGCAAGCAGCATTGTCTGATGGATCAGACGAGGCTGTGAGGGTTTTGGAGAGGAGTCTTCTTCAGAACCCTTAACATGCAAGTGGTGAATGTACAGACCAGAAAGAATAAACAAACCAAGTGAAATCAGAGGGCTTGTAAAGCAAGCCACCCCACGGTGGGGAATCCTCTCCACAAAGCCATTACTTGGACCTCTGCTGGTTTTAATCTATATAAATTACTGAGACAGATGGAAAACAGTGTGCAAGTTACATTCACTGATTATATCAAGTGGGTGAGCAGAAAAAGGAACTGGGTTTCCTCTGAAATCAGGCTGCTATGCAGTAAATAAAATTCAGCATTGAGAAACATAATTGAGGACATATGATATGCAGCAGGAAAGAGCCCAGAAGATGAAATGAAGCAAAACAAGAAAAAGCCAAAGAACTTGGAGGAGACCTCAGGAAGATACAGGATTTGTCTCAAGAGCAAATTGTGATGGATACAGAGAACTTTTCCTTTGAAACCTTGTGTATCCTGCCAGTAAGGAACCTGTCTGGAAAGCTGGAATGCTATAATTCTCTTCATGTCACCCCCTTTATTTGTCAACAGAGCACCATAAAAAGCATAAAATTATCCAGGTGCTCTCTCTTATCATTTAATATATTCATGACATCAATTGACTCTGCATTGCCAAGTCCTGTAGCTTTTCCACATAAACCAACAATAGATCTCAGCCAAAAGAAACAAGAAAAAGAAAAATAATTGCTATTTCATACAACTGTATCAAGCTACCAGCTTAAATCATTACAAAAGTGAAGTAGCATTTTTACAACTATCCCCATGAAAGGCCAGATGTATAGTGCTTCCATAAATAAGAGATTATGAAACAATTCTGGAACCATTTGGAAGATTCCATGTTATTCCCTAAGGGCAGACAGATTTTGAGTGCACATATTTTGAAGTAAAACTACTTGATAACTTAACCTGCCTCATTGACTGTGTAAAAGAAGGCTACCCACTTCTTAAGAACATGGTCTTTGTTGCTAAAGCCTTTTTTGCTAAAGCCTATGAGAATAGAGGCATAGACAGGCTAATTTAAGAGCTCATAAGAGGTCCCATCACCAGACAAAGTGTGAATTAGGCAGGAGGAATGGTCACCCCTACCTCAGTTTCATGGACCTGGCCCTTGAGTGACCTTGGGTAGGCTGAACCCAAAAGACATGTTTGGAAGGTTAGGTAGACTTTCAGGCTAGAGTGAAGAGTCAAGATTTCTGCAGGTGTGACCAGTCTCACAGCGATAACCTGTATTCATGAGGCTGTGGGCAATCTCATGAAATAGACAGACACAATGTGTATAAATCTTCCTCTACTCTTTTACCCACCATTTCTTCTCTCTTGTAGCAACACTGAGTGATAAAGGTACTTTCAGTGCCTTTGTTTCCATGCCCACCAAGATAAACCCAGAACTAAGCCTGTAGTGCTGGAGGGTCCTGCTCATGCTGATAGAAACTGTTCTCATGCTGTGTTGTGTGTTCCCATTTATCCACCACCCACTTACAAATGCCAGAATGAGAGCCTTTGTCACCACTTATTGACCCCGATATTTTGTAAAACCTTCCTCCAACCCCTTCTTCCTGTCTTAAAACCCCTCCAAAATCGTATTCATGATATGATCATTCAAACTCTTATACTAGCTCAGGGCAGAGGATGGCCAAGGCTGGAGCTCACGCTGCTGGGAGAGGGCAGGCAGTGGTGTCAGTCACTTAACTAGTATTGCTGACAAAATGTCACTTAATACATGCCCAAATCCTCCTTGGGGAACAGCCAGGCCATTTTCTTAGATTGCTTATTAGATGAAATCTGAAAGGGGTGAAAAAGATAATGCCCAACATTAAAGCTCCTTTACTGAGAAGGACATTTGGGTCACTTACACTCCTTGCAAAACCATTTAATGCTTTTAGAACTTCGGTAACTGATGCTCATTATTCCTGGCTGAAAAAATGACATGGAAAAAGACTGTGGTTTGCCAGTGCTTTTGCACTCTCTGGCACTAGGTGTAAGAGGAGAATGAATCCCCAGGGTAGGTTAGGAGAGAAGTAGCCTTTGTCCTCAAAATGCTCTCATTATAAACCCTTACAAGCTTAAACTGGAATACATAATTCAGGGGATGTAAAGCCTGATGTAAAAGCCTGGATGTAAAGTCTCAGGAGGGGGATGCGGGAAGGCAATTTCACAGTGCCCTTCCCTGTCCTTTTGTACCTGACTACTGTGCAGGACTGAAGAAGCACAGAAAGATCAAGCTGAGGACAGGCGGGGTTGTAGGACTAGCAGAGCTCGTGTCACCTTGTTCAGAGCAGCACAGATGAGCAATCTGGGGAGGGGGTGATGGAGACTAGAGGAAATTAAAGGAAAACAAATGCAGAACAGATGTCAGAAAGCACATTTTCGTTTGGAGAATAATAAAGGCATGCAGTGGCCTTCCAGACAAGGTTACTAGGGCAGGAATAACAAGGCCATTTCATAGACAATGAGCTGCTCTTTAGGGTGAAAGTGAAATGCTAGCAATGGCCAAGTTGGGCAGCTGACACAGGAACAAAGAATATACTCTTTCACTTCCTTTGCACAAGGGACATTTCTCTTGTAACACTCTTGTTTTCAGAGTTGCAGTTTTCTTGCAAGAACTCCCTAATAAACTTCAGTCCCTGCCTCTCCTGTAGGGCCATCAGGAAGAAGCTGTTTAGTGTCTGCTCTGATAGAAGCAGCAGACAGGGTGGTGTGTGTGTGTGTGGGTGACCTAGACTACATGTGTGTGGTGTGAACTCTTCTCTTTCAAGAACAGAAGACCACCAACATATTTGACCCACAGGTAGCCAATAACCACTTTCCAGTGGGTAATAACTTCAATTTCTTTGTTATCCTGAACTATGATTGAAAGGGTATTAAATGGCTACTTAACAGAGATGGTCTCTCAGGCTGAAATTAGGTTTTTGGTAGATTACTGACAAACTTTGGTATTATTAAAATTCCTTCAGAAAAGTGCTCTAGTTCAAGTACCTAAAATTCTGTCTAGCACCTTGTTGTGTCATTTACCAGCTCACCTAAAATTTTTTACTTCCTGTTTTGGTAATTTACTTGTAATACTGGCTAAACAACCTTTTCACTGATGATATGAAAGTAGATCAGACAGAAAGGAGGAGAGTGAAATTACAAATACAGAAAGAAGACACTGAAGTTCTCCCTTCTCTTTTCAGCTTAAGGATGTCATCAGTAAATTCTTCAACAGTTGCTGTTACTATTGCAGCTAAGAATGACTGTGAGTACTAGACTCTTCTGCGAAAATCGGAGCTAAAATACAGCTTTTTGTGGTGCTAAGCTTACAAGCATCCAGCAAGCATCAACGAAATCTAAATATCTCCATTTCCAGTCTGGATCATCGAATGTGCCCTATTCCACTTCTGCTAGTTACCAATGAAAATACTTTTTATCCTCCAGAGGCAAGTGTCACAGAATTATAGAACAAGTTGAGTTGGAAGGGACCCAAAAGGATTATCAGGTTCAAATCGTGGCTCTGCACAGAATTTTTAAAAGCTACCTGCTTGAATAACCCACTCCCTTTTTAGTACAAGCAAATAAGGGTTTGGAGGATGAAGCAGGAAAAAGTCAACAAAGAAAGAGAGAAGGCAAAATCCATTCTTCTCATTTTGTCATTTGTTGTTGGATTGGTTTGTTTTCAAGTCAGGTTGAAAAAAACCCCAGCATTCTCAGCAAAATTTTAAAAAAATCCACACACACTTTTATTTTTTTCTTCATTCATAAAATATGTTCAATTAAAATGAAGTCAGTTCCTAGTAATATTTTGATCAAATCTAGTGAAAAGAACTAATTTATTTTAAGTGCAAAAGGGAGGGAAACCCAGAGCTTGGATATCCCTCAGAGCGTTACAGTGTCCTTGTAAAGCTCTCTTGGGTAGGAACTAAAATTCTGGAATTTGCACAACACCCAATATGCTTTCATGGAACTTTTCAGTGTTATACTTTGGCAAGAGCTTCCGTTTTCATTGACGCGAAGAAACTCTGACTGTGTTTTGGGAAGGTGTAGTCAACATGAGTCTTGATAATTATAAAAGTGATAGCTACCTATCAGCAACATGGACACAAAACTAAAATCTGTCTCACTCCAAGAAAGCCTAGTATAGTTCAAATTGAAGGCTATAAACTTTGTTATGTGAAATGAATTAAAATTAGAAATTATTTTGGCAGCAATACAGGCAATAGTATGTACGTTAAAAAACATTATTATTTTGCTCATATTGGTAAGTATTTGCAATTTGAAGCTCTTGGAATTTTTTTTTTTCATAGAACATTTCACCCTACCTATCTGAATAGTGAATTCTGACAATTTCTCACCAATGCCTTATCTGCCAGACCTGTACACAGCAAACACATTCTTCATAATGATAGTTTTTATATTATTTTATGCAGATCTCCATGTCATTTTCTAACAACAGGTGTTTTCTTCTGGATAACCATTAGAACATTAAAATGGTTAGGATACGTATATAAGACAGGACAGGTTACAACATGTTCATACTAACAAAAATATTGTGTGAAAAAAAATCATGTTCTTCTTGCCAAGAAAAGCTAATTTTTGTGGGTGCATTGAATTTGGGAATTTTATCTAACAATTTCATAAAGCTAGAAACTTTGATTTTCTTTGAAATACAATTTGAGTCTGTCTAGTTGGACCTGATGCTTTGCTACATTATCTCCATCTAGGATAAGCAGGTTTTATCTTACAGTTAATTTCTGTCAAAAAGAAATAACTGGTTGGAGCTCATTAGAAATCTTCAGCATGTCTGAGTACACTCAAAAGAGCTCTGAGAAAGGCTCAATTTCTAGTTTTGTTTCTAGACTCCAATAAACCTCTACACACAAAAGAATAAACCTCTACACACACAAAAAAATCCTGATCTTCTTTATTCCCAGTTCAGAAAAACATTAAATCACAGAAACACAAAACCCAGTTCTGAGATAAAGAAATTTAGAACTCACTATTACCTTGTTATTAGAACAATGAGACATAGAAATTATTAAAAAAAAAAAAAAAAAACCCAGAAAAAAGCAGAGAGAAAATAACAAAATCCTACCAATTACATTCTTATACATAGATCATCAGTCTCTCAGAAACATCAAAAGAATAATTAAAGCAAAAAGCCTATTATTGAATGAGACAAAAAAGTGAAAAGTTTTTACATTGAAGAGAAGTATAATTTCTTTAATTGCCTTATATGTTCAATTTTTTTTTTTAATGAAAATTAGAAATTCTGATATAAAACCATACCCCAAAATGTGCTCCCAAACAGTAAAGTCAACTGGGTTGAAATGCCTGAGACTGCAAGCATCATCATGCCTCTGGCCAGCACATGACCTTCCAAGAGCAGCAGCCATGAGCAAGCCAAGGGCAGCTGCTACTGTCCATGGATTCAGAGTTCCCCAAGATCTGCCAGTGGGAATCTCAAAAACATTCTGTCCTGAGAGAGGTGATTGAAAACAATGCTCTAAAAATGCCCAAATCCATGTCAAATCAGTGAATAGATTGTATTCATGCTTGAACAGGCCTTCCAAGAAACCATTTGGATCATCAGATTATCATTATTATGCAAGCCAAAATTAGGAACTAAAATATGGGAAAGTACAGGCTTATGTTCCTGAAATTGTATGTATAACATTTCAGGCAAAACATTCCTCAGGTAGTTAAAGCTTTAATAGAGATCTATTAATAATATGTCATGACATCCTGGTCTTCTCTGAAATGACTACTCCAGTTTCCAGATAAAAGCTATTTAGAATTTAATATTTTTCTGTGCAAATTCATGCAAGAGCATGATTTAATGAGTGTATTCAGATCATATCTAACTCTTACAGCTTCTATTGAGTTAAAGTAATATTAGTACTTACAGTTTTGCATAATGGCAGTTGAATAAATCCCCAATCAAGGGCCCAGATGGTAGAACTGATTTTATTTGAATAAACATACTGAAGGTTATAAAGACAAAATCAGCAGCTCCTGGAAGAGTATTTTCTTTGCAGAATTTAATTATGAATCGTCACTTTCGATTTATTTTATTTGAGCTCATAAACCTGCACTTTCGTATATATAAATTCTTTCAAATTTTTGTGTGTTGGATGATGCTTACCAAATTATTTCACCATTTTTCTTTTTCTTCACAAGGGTTTGAGATTTAAATGAAAAAAAAAAAAGTAAAATTAATAACATCTGCTATTTTTCAGGAAAATCTCATTGTAATTTCACATATGATTTCCATATAATCTCATTCATCTCCAAGGCCATTTTTAACTCTGTGCAATATCTGTCCTGGCCACATCAACGTTTGAGTTACATTTTCCTTAATCCCTCTTATCCCCTCCCTTCATTTACATTCTCATTGAATAGAAAAGTACTCCATAAACTTTCTCACCACAGAAATCAGCAGATTTAAAGGTCTCCTCAAAATATTGTTTCTGAGATAGAAATTACCATCAACTTCAGCAGTAGCCAGATACCTTGGACACTATTCACTTCAGCTCTCTGTTTTAAACATATCATCAAACATCTACTCTTTGATGAAATATGAAATTGTTATGACATGGGATAAAAATAATCACTAATAAACATGTTTTAGCAAAATTATGCTGAGTGAAATTAGAATTATTTTGGGTGTTAGACTTGATAAAAATACTGATTTAAAGTAGCTTTCTTGTTTTGAGGCTACAAATTTATAATTTATTTCTGTCGCAAATGAAGAAAGACCATTGAAATCATCTTTCTTGAAATATTTTAGTAGTCATTCTTCTGGTAGCTAAAAAGGAGTTTAAGCTTTTGCAAAAAAACCCTCATTTTCAAAGAGATAATTAAAGTTTATAGGGCTTAGAGAGGTGTCTCTTCTTCTTATGTTGTTCATTCACTCCTGCTGTAACCCTGAACCATTTTTTTTATATAAAGATAGGAAAGAAATTAAGTTTTTACGCATTTCTATGGTCATGCAGCTCAAATTAATGTGTCTAATGGCCTGACATCAGCTTTTCCTGGTATTCTGTACATGAGACATGTTAAATCTTTATTTTTCTTGGTTTAGTACTTTAGAATAACCTGAAAAAAAGTTTTCTTTCATACAGTAATTTCATCCAAGTGGGTATCCAGTATTTATCTCCCTTCACTGGCCGTGTATGTGTATACAGATCCACAGGATCTAAACAGTTGCATAATAGACCTCAAGACGCAACCTACCATCTTCTGTCAAAGTAACTCTTGCAGCATTGACAGAGTCCCACCCAGACTGAGACACTACAGCTTGCATTGGGTAAGAATATGAACTCCTCTTCTGCCATCAACAACTTGAAATGTTAAGAAAATGCACCAGAGCAGACAATGCACAGCAATCACAAAAGCATCACTACTGCTTTCACGTATTCAAACTCTGGATAATTTTTACTCTGTGCCACACAAGGTGTTCACTATGGAGAGCAATGTTTTTTTTATTTAAAACCCAAATATGGATATTTGGAAGCAAATTCTCTCTTTTATGAAGCCAGGATAAAATAAGGGTGTTTTCATGAGAATATAAGTCTCTCAAATAAAGCTGTCCTTGCAACACTTTAAATCTGAAGTGTTTTCCATGCTCACAGTATACAACAGCATATTCTGCTGGACAATACAATGAAAGAAAGTTTAGAAACCAAGGCCACAAAGTTACATTAAATCTTATTTTAGTTTCTATGTCTGACATAAGTTTTTTAGGACTTTATAACAATAAATTTGTTTGCATATACAATTTCTGTGACATAGTGTCCTAATATTTTACCTCAGAGGAGTTTTCTTCACTTTGTCCACTGTGTCTATTTTCAAAATTAAACAAAAGAATCTTGGCCCTCTGAGAGGCTGAGCCCAGCCAATATCATCCTTCTTTAGGACCCACTCCAGAACCTGTGAAGTATTGTAAATATGGCCATGAGATGTTAAGCTATTTCATTTCAGAAAGATCTTTGTATCTGGAAGTGATTTGAGAGTATATGCCAGTCAAAATATGATTGGAGTAGCAACTGCTTTCATCTGTGAACTCACTTCATTATCACTGAAATGGAACCACTCTTTCTTAAACTCATACTCTATGACAGCAAGTCCCCAAACACGTCAAAGCTTTCTACGACTTAAACACAAAGTCCACAACTTTACAGAAAAGTTTCAATAAAAAGATTACTTTTTTTTTAATATTGCCAGATGGAGTAAATTTTACAAATATCTTCCCTTTTTTGATCACATAGGATGTACCCTTTTCCATCTGGAGTAAACAATTTAATCATTTTCCATTCTTTGTGTGGCCCCGTTAAAAAAGCTAAGCAGAAATTTGTCAGAAGTACAGTGTGTAAAATTAAATGTAAGTTGTCCTTTAAGTCCTTGAAAAATCTAAAATTATATTTTCATAATATACTGAATGCATGTTAGGTACCATAACCACTCTGCTTTAATTTCTCAGGTTTGGGGGTATACTGAATAATCTCAATGGTCAAAAATCTAATAACACTATGATGTCAATATTACCTTTTCTGGGATGGAAATCCTTAAAAAATAGCCACGACTTTTATCTTTTTAGGGATGAATCAGTAGAGAACAGCTATTTGCTTTGCACCCTAATATATAGACTAGAGGACCTCAAATCAGACCAGCTAATTCAAGATTTGAAATAAGACACTGTGGGTGCTAAAATTTTACATGGATCCAAAAATAATTAAACTGATTCATAGAACAAGGTATATTGAACAGCATTAAATATGATGTCAGGTTCAGAAAGTCCCTGAGCCTGAACTTGTCAAAGGGTGGGAAAGTACCATGGGAAGATAACAGCATACATATCTCCAGTTCTTATATTGTTCTTTAGATACCTGGTTTTGGCATAGTCAGAGATAAGGCACTTGAGCACGTGGTATAAATTATACAGGTANCGATATCTGACCTAGCACTTCAGGTAGGCCGGCAGTACCTTTCCTCTGCAGCCTAGACCTGCAGGAACACTGGGGCCTCCAAGAACACTTGGACGTTGTAAAATTCAGTTTGTGAGGCAGGAAGGCACCTTTTTTTAAGCTGCCTCTCTACCTTAAGACAGGATAAACAAATATATCAACACATCTTTGTAAGGTAAGTATAATAATCTTGTCTTGCACTGTTTGTGCTAATTCTGTTTATCGCCTCCTTCATTGCCTGGAAATGAGTGTATGTCTGAACCAGCTTTTTCTGAATTTTATTTACTGAACTGATATTCCAAAGGCAGAAACCCATTCATACTTTGTTCTCTCCACAATCAGGAGAGAGAGGCACCTCTGCAGGGTGATTCATCCCTTCTCACTTCCCAGCAGTGACTTGTTGCTTACTCTGGATGCATTAGAATCTGAATTTCCCTGTCTTTCTTACTCTTCTCTCCTGGACTCTAATATTAAACTCAGTAGAGCTGACTGGATTGAAATACTCTTGTAATATGATCTTGTAAATATTCTTTTTTTCTATTTTTTTCTCAAGGATATTAGGGCTGTGTGAAAAATCTAAACTCTGCCTACCATTTTGTTCCTGACCATTTGCCTTTGACTTTCAGTTTTGATGGCTTTTTCAAATTCTCTCATAGAATCTTACTGTGTCCCACTGCATTGGGCCAAGATGGCCTTTCCTCCTCTGGAGGCTGTATGGCTAAAAGCATAATTAAAACTCTTACAGAAAGCAGCAATCATTTGCCACTACCACTGCATTCAATAACCAGCAGTAAAACTGCCAGTCTTGCACTAGCAGCAGTCCCCCTTCACTATTCAAGTATCTCCTGTCCTGACTACTCTAAACCTCCTCAGTGCCAGGGCCTGGCCTGTGCTCTCACAGGTGCATAGATTCAGAGAAAGAAAAAGGCTCTTCCCTTCCAGCTCCAGCTATGCAGACAGGCATTATTCTCAGTATTTCTTTAGCTGTTCATGCATCTTCCTTTTTTCCTGTCCTTCATGTCCTTCACCAGACTGAACTCCGGGCGGGCTTCAGCATTTCTTATCCTATCCCTGAATGTAAAAGTGTGTATATGCATCCCTTCCAGGTCTCACAGCTCTGCTTCCATCTCCTGTAGGCTTTCTTTCTATGTCCAAGTGTTTTCATGAGCACTTGTACATCCATGCTGGCCTCCAGCATTTCTTATACTATCCCTGAATGTAAAAGTGTGCCTATGCATCCCTTCCAGGTCTCACAGCTCTGCTTCCATCTCCTGTAGGCTTTCTTTCTATGTCCAAGTGTTTTCATGAGCACTTGTTCACCCATGCTGGCCTCCAGCTGCCTTTGCCTGACTCCCTCAGAGCCAGGTGAACTTTTGCTGAGCTTGAAGAAGGTGATTCTTGATAACCAAAAAGCTCTCCTGGACATCTACTTTCTCCACAAATGTGTCTCGTGAGATTCTTCTAATCAGGTGGCCTGAACAAGCCAAAATCTGTTTTCCTGCAGTCCAGAGATTTGCTGTGCTATGGTTCTTAAGAGCATCTGGCATGCAGCTAAAGAATTGCCTTTGATTACGCTTCAGTCCAAAGTGTCTAGGCTACGGTCTCTAAGACTCTTTTGCATTGTGAACCAGAGTGTTGAAACATGCCCACAACCTAGGCTAAAACAAGGACACAAGACACAACTTGAAGACAGGGATGAATCTGATTTTTTATCATTTTATTCAGAGAGGTCAGTGAATGATATGAGCTTTTTTTTCTTTGAAGTGCTTCTACTCCTTTTTTTTTTGCATGAATCTTTATGCAAAAAATAAATTAAAAAAAAAAAATTTTAAACCCCCACAAAACCTAAACATAAACAGCCCAGAAGTAATGTGGAATGCTCAGAAATTAATTTTCTCCTTTCTCATGTGCACTAAGCTGCAGCTTGATACACCTTCTAAATTCCCTGAATTATTAGAAAGGCCAGAAGAGCATTTCTGTCTCCTTCATCCCTGTTTCAGGCAGCCAGAGCAATTTCTGCATCATTTCCTACCAACTGGCAAAGCTATACCCCTTTGGTTCCCTGCCTGTTGTAAATCCTATTCTTGGAAGCCTGTACCTCTTGGTTCACTGCACAACACAAGACTACACTTAGGACATCAGACCCCAACGTTAAACACTGTTTTATGCACCCTTTGAATCTTACTGGAGTATCTTAATAAGTTTGATTATTTTGGCCGAAGTAACACCAACATCCCTAGAAAATATGCCCAAGAAATGCAACTAGGCAAGGAAAAGCTGCATGCAAGAATGGTAAAGCCTTTGGTCACTTTATTGCAGCTCATTTATGCTGCTCTGGTAAGGCCCCAGCAGTTTGTAAAATCTTGCAATCTGTTCATAAATACTAGGGAAAATTTCCAACCCCTTGTTTTCTTAAGACTGTTCAAATTGTAATGAGGATGAGCAAAAAAAAATACTGTTTTCTTAAGAGTTTTTGTGAGAAACATGGAATATATTGTGACCACCTCTCCAAAAGACTTATACATTTGCTGAGTGTTGTATTTGCACCACAGGAAAAACCTATCCATAAAGATTAGTGTAGTACTGGCTACTTTTATCGTTAGTCCCATCTGAATGAAAAGGATAACATCTTCTTATCTAAAGACATATTAATTTGCAATAAAGTTTGAGTTCTAGTTGAGCAGTCTAGTAGAGGAGGTAGAGGGTAAAATCAGGTACTTGCAGAAAGATGTAATTTGGGTGACTGCTTGAGTCTCCATGAATTCTCATTTAATATTCTCCCTTTACTTAAAAAAAAANCTTCTTTGAGAACCTGCAGCCCACACAGATCAAGCAAGAGCCCCTTGTCTTCTCCCCTCACTGCTGGATGAAGATTGTCTGCCCATATCCAAGAGTCCTAAGATCCAAAGGCCCTGTCAGTTCAGGGTTGTCTTTTTGACAGTGCAAACCTTACTCAGAACTCGATTGGTGAGGTAACCTCCACATGTGGTATCAATAGCATCCCAAGATTAAACAATGTCTCAGCACTGTGACTTGAAAACTTTTATGAAAATAAAAATTAATGGCTTACTTTTAGCCAGAGTCTTATACAACCACGAAATAGTAGCAGACTGAGACCAAAGTGCCTTTAACTGCCACAAGTCAACCCAAAAACCTTTGTGCTTGAATACATAGCATTGTCCCCAACTGACTAGCACCAACACATGCAGAACTCATTCAGAGTTGAAAACTGTTAGCAGCTGGTTAAACGATGAGGATTCTGGTTGTCTATATAGATAATTCATGCAGTTTTATCTCAATGTAATTTACATCCTTTTGTGTATGCTTCACAGGATGGTATGAACTGTGAACACTTGTATTATGTATTGATACCATATGTCAATGCATAAAGGGATGGCCAAACAAAAACTAACGAGGCTCATAAAATGTAAAAAAATGTTGGTTAGAGAGGATTTTTGGCAACTTTTACAAAAGTTTCTCAGGCTTGAAGAAAGACTGAACTTGTCCCCTGGAAAAAAAAATAAATCTACCATATGCAGAGGCACAAGGCATGTCACACTGCAAAATTTCCCCATAAAACACCCCTTGTGTTACAGGTACTGCAATAATCTCCAGAAGCTGAACAAGAAGATGCCAAAATTAAAAAAACAAGTTGTTAGTCAAGCTCCATCACAGTGACTTCTCAAACCAAATGTGGTCAGGATTGATTTTAAAGGTTTTTTAGACTAAACAAGGAGTTCCCATTTTCCTCTAAAAGCTCTCATGGCAGTAAGGAATATTTAGCTCTCATTAAACATGCAGATCAGTTTCTAAGCTTCACAGTGGCAGTCATAATTGAGATAAAAACATGGAGTTTTTGGAAATACTGAGCCATTCAAAATGCAAGTGCTATGAAATGTCAGTCAGCATCGCTTTCCATTCAATATCCAAATTCACCAACTTAAAGACAGTTCAGCACTTAGAATGCAAAAGGTGAAATTTTCACCACGTATAAATTATGTCATCTGTCTGCTTTCTCTTGGTGACATAAATGTTGATTACAAAAGAAGAGGACATCTAACTGTAGTCCCATAAAACACTCCTAAAATAATTCTTTATTCATCACTAATTTAAATGTCAAATGCTAAAAATTCTATTACAAATTCCTATCAATGGATGTTACTTTTACTGTCTTAGAGTACCACTCATTCTCTGTCTTATCTTCTCATTCAAGCTGAATTCTGCAGTGACGGAGAGGAGCTCAGAAAATAGTGTACCTCACTTTGAGAATCATCCTGCATGAGACATGAAAGGTGTGTGAGTTTAGAAATGGACTTGACAACCAGCTCAGTTATGCTGGAGTCCTTGTTCTTTACATAGGACCTTCCAAGGAACCCATTTTGTCTTTCCTTTCAGGCTGATTTTCAGCAAGAATGAGAACCAGGCAAGGACACAAAGCTGGGGGATGTGTTTGCATTGTCAAGCTTTTGTACTACTTCTGAACACTTACTGCAGAAAATATCATAAAAGCCCAGAAGATGGCAAAACATGAAAATTAAAGCTATATTAAGGTAAAATACTTCATTCATTCCATAATAAAAGTTTTCCTTGACATAAAATCCCTTGAGCTGTGAGCGTAAATTTTTAAAGAGGCAAGGCTCTTTAAAAGAGCCTAAAAGAGGCTGGATCAGATGGAAATCTTAACACACCCATCATATAATGCTGAAGCTTGTAATAATTTCCACAATAACTGCACAATTTGATACCAACCCAAAATCAGGTCATTTTGAGGGCATATCGGATTGGATGCACAGAAATCAACATCATTTTTTCACCCTAGAAATTTTCAAAAACTGTAATGTTTGTTTTAATCTGATCCATTTTCTCAGTGTAACCCTTTGCCTCTATATATAATAAAAACTCTGCTTAAATTCATTTTGAGGTCAACTAATCACGGTCAATATCAATTTTTCTGTTTTCTATACAGCATAAAAATGAGTAAATTAGGGGAAAAATCAGGAATTGATTCCTTTTGTGCTGTACATCTCAACATCCATCTTTTTTATCTAAAGAAAGTTATGGTACATCTGTGGCAGGATGGTGAGACACTGATATTTCCATTTAATCCACCCCTGCTAAAGAAGGGTAAACTACTACAATTTCAGTATTTCACTGGTAGGATTTCTTTGCTGTGAATAAGTTTTTAACAAACAAGTTATAACACATAACCAAAGCAAAAGGTGGATGAAAACATATTATACATTTTGTAACTAGACACACAGGCTTTGTTATATTCACCACAGATACAGGCATCATTTTTGAAACAAGTAATTGTATTAGCTGTCCAGCATTTTATCCTTGACTCCAATCTAAAATTATGATAATGGCAAATAATACAAACTCTTCACTGGAAAAAACAAATTTAGAGATAGAGCTCTGCAAAACTCCTAAAATAAATAAAATATCAAACAAATTTGTTGTAGTTGCTTTGGCCTCTGTTGGATGAAAATTATTTTAATTCCATGCAATAAATTCATAGTACCAAATGGGATTGCTGTGAGCTGGAATGTGAATTTCACTCAGTTCACTGTAAACATGATTTAACTTAATCGTTTGGTTCCAAGTACTAGGGAGACAAGATGTCAAGCAGGCATTACAATTCAATGCTCAGTTTCTCCATTTCCATTCTCTGTATATCAAAACACAAAAGAAGTTGCCTTTGCTTCAGACTGAATGTGGAATCGGTACCAAGGAAATGAGTAAGTGCTCAGGCACTTTATCCACTTCACAGAGTTCTGGTGTAAAGAAGAAAGATGATCCACTGGTTTCAGCAGCAGTTTGTAATGCTGTGCAGCAGAACCTGGCAGTGCTTGTTCTACCTCATGTTTCCTCAGGCACATCACATAACACTGAAGGCCAGATTGAAAGGACACTTGTGTGTAATGGCATAACATCACTATGTCTGACCTTCAAGTACCCACCTGCAAGAATTCCATAATTTTGAGTCAGACTTCAGGGACTAGAGGTCTCCTTTATGAATGGCTACTTCCACTCAATGTAGATCAGTGCTCGGCCTGCTTGGATGCAACTCCACAGGTAGACAGTAACTTTAGATAAACTCTTTCAAAAGCATACCAGAGAAGAAACCTTCCTAATGCAGTGTATATTGTACATATGGCAGAACCATGTATGGCTGTGGTCCCTGCACCAACCATGTAACTTCTTACATTTCACTAAGGTCAACTTCAGACAAATATGCTCCTACTTAAAAGATTTTGTCTTCCAATGGTTTAACAGTGAACATGGTGGCAATGCTGCATTGATGGTTGGATTTGATGATCTTAAAATTCTTTTCCAACCTAAACAATTCTATGATTATATAACATGTTATACAACATAAGTAAGGACCTCTGCGGCTAATTGACTTTTTGCTTCAATATAAACTTGATTGGCATGGTAGATCTGTAAGAGCCTCACAGTAGCAGCTGACAAAAGCATAGTTAATGGAATACGCATTTCTAGATTGTGCCTCCTTAACTCTATGATCACAATTTAGATTTCCACAGGGTGTACTGAGAGAAGTAGAAGACTGGCACTTACCAAGAACTTTTAACTTTACTTTTAACAGATCTTACATCAGGGGGATAAAAAGAAAAACCTCAGAAATTTATTTGCTGTTCCAGACCAATCCTTTTTCAGTCTGATTTTGATTCATACAAAACATTGGATTTGAAGTCCTAAATCTCTATACATGTGTAGGTGGATAGATAGATAGATAGATAGATAGATAGATAGATGGATAAATACTTACACACATGTAGCTCATGTATTCAGCCTGTGGAGCCAGGCTGTGCTCAGTGTATTCAGATACCTGTCACCCATGAGGTAGTGTTCCCACCAAAGCAATATCACTTTTGAGACAAATTAAACATTCAGAAAATTCAGGAAAAGGAAGTGGAAGGTTTTACACCTTGTGGATCTGTGGTGAGAATGTTCGCTTTGAAAAGAGAGGAACATGGTCCTCCCGGACATGACGCTGCTGCCAAAACTCTTAACATGTTTGACCATGAACAGTCAAAGGACAAAACCCTCAATTCACCTGGGTAGTTGGGGAGTCTCATCTTCCAGATGAGAAATTCTTAATGTGTGAGTCTGCAGATGAATTACAAGTTTGTGTGACTGAAGGGAAGAAAAAAATTTCAGCAAAGCAGTTACATGCCCTAGGTGAGCCCAGAGGGTATAGCAGGGGGTATCTAATCAGTCTGGTGGGAGAATTCAATAGGGTATAGCAGGGGGTATCTAATCAGTCTGGTGGGAGAATTCAATAATCTGTCTTTTGGAAAGGAAGTCTGAGTTCATGGATGAGACCATCCACACCAGGGTGAGTTTGCAGAAATTCTACAGGCATAACGAGACGCTAAGTGGAAAATGCCTGTAGCTCTTTGCTACTATCGAAAAATAAAGAAATCAAACCCACAAAATGGGGCTAATTTTAACTCACCCTACCAAACGATACTAAATCACCTGGAAAAGAATGTAAGGATTTGACCCATTCTATTTTAAAAAAGAAAGCCATGAAATGAAAAATTTTCTTAAGATTCCTTTTATAGAAACAGGACAAATAACTGCAAGCTAGCAATGAGGAGCAGTCTCCCACATAAATTGGTGAAAGTCATTTACAGCAAGACTAGACAATGTGGTAGGGAATAAATTACCTGCCACAAAATAAGAGAGAGTTAGATAAATAACCTAGGAGGGCTTCTTCATCTCTGATTTCTTTGTTTTTACAAAGACGATGAAAACAGCTTTACTACATAACCTCTGCAGCAAACCACAGTAATGCAAAGAGAGAGAAGTACAACCCTGAAAGAGAGAAAAAAAATATGGAGGGCAGAAAATTTGTGTAACAATTTCTTGCTGAGACAGAAGGGATAGTACAGTAACTTACTAGGTTAGACTGATGTGAGTAGAGCGGATGATGAGGATATTCAACAGGGCACTTTGTAAGACAGGATTCTTCTAACCCTGAGGGTGGTTACAAGGCATGTGAGACATTCAGGGTGATGGTGATGGCAAATTAAATGACATTTTGCCAATGAAATATGATGTCTCCTATGTTCTGTGGGTTACAATGGTCCTACAAAAATTAGTTGCACACAAATATGTAAATCAATATCTATGCTGTCAGTTCAAGGAAATATTTTCTGTGCTGGCTCAGACTGGTACCTTTCACATCTGCTAGTCATCTTGGCAAGTCAAGGACAAGAAAATGCTAAAAGAATGCTGATAAGATCAAGGTTTGTAATAGTATTTGTTTAATTCTAGTAGTACCCGTATTAACTTTCCACATTGATTTCTACATACATAAGCATGTTTCCTAATTATTTCAGTTTGTTAATCTAGAGTTACAAGAGACATTGAGGCACCAATTCTAGAAATGCAGAAATTACATAAATGGCTTCTGATTTAGAGTGAACAGAAATCACTTCTCTCCTACAAGAGTGTATAGAGAGTAACTTCTATTATATAACTAGCTCAACAGCTACTCCAGGAGCAGATGGATTAATCCTATATATGCACTTTTTCATTTATGTCAATGCATACACAAATAAAGCATGTTTAACAAATGCATATGCTCAGAGACCTGGTAAATAACAATATTTTGAGTCTGCACAAATTTTGAATAGATCACTGAGCATGTCATAGTGTCAAGTATGTTAAATGTCAACATGCTGGATCTGGATACAGATTTGCAGCCCTGGTGTTTCTGCAAAGACAACAAAAAGTCAAGTCCTGATATGTGTAAGCATGGTACACAATAGATGAGATGAATTAGCTGCCAGCTGCAAATTGATACAGGATCAGATGTCAGCAGCAGGATATGGTGGGGAGTTGCACACTTTAAGGTCATGGCTTACATCTGGGTAGGGGAATCTCTAATAAAGAGCGAGCTCCTCCCTGCTCCTGTCCTAGTCTGAACGAGCCAGAAATAGAAAATCATTAGCATGCAAAAGAGTCTTCAAACAAAATGTTGCCATCTTCATCTCTGAATTGCAAGATTTCCTGTTCAAGTTGTGCCTGCTGGATACTGCAACTGAGTTGTGCATGTTAGTCACCTTACATTACGAATCATTTTACAAAATCCATGACACTGATCCAGTTTGTCACAGGTGGTGCATATTTGGCCATGTCCCATGCCTAATTCTGGAAGAATTTACAACAGATTAACTTGTCTAACACTTAAGATCTAAAAAAGAAAAAATAGTGATTTATGAACAGCTTCATTCAAATTTAATTGCAACCACTGTGAAATACACCATGAATTAATTCAAGCACAGCTGCACTTCTAGTTACTCAAGTTTAGACCAGTGGAAAATCTAATACCTCTTTAGTGCTTTCACACAGTCTATATATATAGTGGGACAGCAAGAATATATTTTCCCAATATGTGAAAAAAGGACATCTATTCCCATAGATCTTTCCCAAAGTCTGTGAATATGGGGAAGAGAGCAGATGTGGGAAGAACAATTCAGTGAAAGGTTAGTGAGAAGAAGAAATGAAACGGTACTAAGTTCATTTTTCTACCAATACCAGCAGCATCTCTGTTCCTCCCATGTCACCTAACTTTGTTTCTTCTGGGCATACATGTTCCTTTTTTGTCTTATTTCCAAGAGAAATAAGAATTCTGTCTTATTTCCTGTTCAGCCAAGCTGGTCTTCTGTCTTATCTGTTTGACTTCCAACATTTAGGAATTGCCTGTTCCTGGGCCTTTAGGAGGCATTGCTTAAAAAGTGACCAGCACTGATGGACCTCAGCCCCTTCAAAAGTATTTTCCCAGGGGACTTACTCACTGTTTTCCTGAGCAGCCTGAATTCTGCTCTCCTCATGTAGGGGATGGAAGTTTTGGTGGTACTTTTCCTCCTGCCAACCAAAATTTTAAACTTAATTGCTTTTTGGTCACCATGGCCAAGATGGCCACCAATCTTCTTTTATCCACAAGACCATCTCTGTTAACAAGCAACAAATCATGAAGCCCAGCATTCCTAGCTGGCACTCTTATTATCTCTATCATGAAGAATTCATCAGGTCTTTCAGGAATCTTCAGTCCCTGTTTGTGCCAGCAGTATGGTGTTCCCAGTTAACATCTGGCAAGTTGAAGTCTCCCATAAGAACACGGGTAATTGATTTGGAGGTGTCCCCTAGCTCCTCAAATAACTCATCAGTGTCATTGTTGTGGCTAGGTGATCTATGGTAGATAAGTCCCACTGCCTATCACTGGTCAGCCTGGTTTTCTCCTGGTAGGGATGGTGACCAGCTTCCAACCCTTTGTTCAACAAACCCTTGACCAGCTACTTGACAGGATTCCAGTTCCACCTGACCCCCCACTACAATGAAAGTTTGAGACTCTTGAGACTGTGGCGTGTCTGAGAACAACCTATCAATCTCTTGCTCATTTTCCTGAATTTTCTATTCACTTCCTCCTGCAGCTCCTTCACCTGGTGATGCAGCTCATTCTTTTAGAGAAACAACTTCACCAACTCCACTGACTAAACAGCCACACTATTAAACAGGTCTTGAGCAGCCATGAACTTTCTAGCACTAGATTCCTATAACATTATAATTTTATCTAATGGACCAAGGAGCACAAAATCAATCGAGGGTTCTTCCCTAGTGTCAGCACTGATAAACTGCAGTAAGGTCTCCTGTCTGTCTCTCTTTTGGTCCTGGGTGCTTCCACCTCTAGGACACATATGTCAAGGGTTATTAAAAAAACAGCTGAATAAAATCTCAGCAAATGAATAGCATATTGGTATTCCATAAAGAACAAATGGATGAAATGTTTGATACTATTTATTACTTTCATTACACATCTACCACCACAGAACAGTGTATTTTTTAAGTCTTAATTTACTCAGGCAAGGGACAAGCAGGGTTTACTTAGATTCTCAGTTTATCCCTACCCCGTCTCCCCTAAAACCAATTTACTGAATGTTAATTTCAAGTGACTTGCAAGAGAGTGGTAAATTAAATACCAACTTAATGGTAGGAAAATTTTCATATGGCCACTGTGTACCTTAGCAATGAATGCACACTTTCATGAGTAGAGAGGCTGACACTTCTAAATCTAAGTTTAGAGAGGTAGTGTATTTCTCTTACAAAGTATGAGTTGATTTCTACTCTGGAAACAGACAGTTGATTCTCAGGAATAAATATCTATCACTTTCCACGATGACTAATTTTCAAGGGTATTGCTGCTGTTTTCATGGAGTTATAGAGGATCTGACCTCTGTTGATCTCTGCGGTCCACTTTGAAGTGCATTGGTGGCCAGTTATTACTGTTTACATGTATTTATATGGTTTGAGGTCTAAAGGGAAAGTGAGTCCTTTTAGTGCTAGGTGCTGTACAAATAAAAGTGAAGGGTGGTCTAAGGAAGAGCCTACAGCCCAGGAATGGCATCAGAATCTGATGTTCTGTACAGTTCCTAAAAAGAGAAAATAAACTAATAATATTCTAACAGTAGAACCATGCATATCTATTTTTGCTATTTACAGACTAATTTCGGCAACAGTGAAGGAATAGTTTCAAAGGCAAAAAGGTCAGGTAGAAACACTGCTATGGAGGAAAGCCTATGTAAGTCATGTGCCAAATTTCTTTCTTATCTTCAAATTTTTTTTCCCCACATCTCTACAGGAGTAGCATTGCTTCCCTAGGAGAACTGCCACATCTGAAGTGAAATGTTGATACTGTTTAGCACTTGAGCCATCATACATATTACACACGAACAAAAACTTAGCAATAGAAGGCAATTAAAACTACAAAAAGATTTGAATTGGCAGAAAAGAATTAATCCTAGAGTAGCATGTTGGAAACAGCACTTCTTTTCTCTGCCAATGCTGGCTGTTTTCCCAAATTTTATTTATACAGCAATTTGTCCAGGCTGCTTTCAAAAGCTCCAAATTATCAGAATTGCTGGGTTTTTTCAGAAACTTTAAAACCTACTCAAGATTACCACTAATTTTAGAATTGCTTCCTATATAATTTAACACTGTCTGTCTTATATCTCAAGAATGTCTTCCCAGCTTTGGAGAGAAATCTTGTGGACCTGCCTCCTTTTGTATAAGACAGATCCCTTTTTCCTCAAAGACCATTTGAGGAAGTTAAGACAAATGGGCACAGGATCCAGCAGAGCAGGGATGTCTTCCATAATCATTCAGGCCATTTCCATGGCTGATGGAGGATGGGCATCCTGGACTCATCCCAGAGCAGAGGAGTCTACAGCTCCTCTGGGCCTTCCTGGAACATTCATTTTCCTGGAAGTTGGACTTGCAGAAGACACTTTCAAACCCTTCCTAAGCACCTGGTCTGCATCTTTGGATAGCTAAATGCCTCCAGGAAGTAATTACATCTGTTAAGTGACCCTGTGTTCACCCCAACTGACTTCAGTTCTATCAACAGGGAGAGATGCACAGCCAGAAGACAACGGATCCTATCCAAGTAAATATCTATGTTATCATGGAGAAAAGCCTATGAATTTCCACAGATAGGATGGAAAAAGTCCTAAGCTTTGAAGACTGATTTTCAAGTGACTGTATCCAATTAAGGTGCCTCCATCTGAGCTCTCCACCAGTAAAACAGAGATAACCTTCCATCCAACCTGGGAGATGTGAAGAAAACTCCGTTCATATAATGCAATACTTTGCCACATCAAATAATATAGTGGATGCTATGCTGCTATGTGACTGTGCTGATGCAGGGTCAGACATACAAATAATGGTCCCAACAGAAGTTCAACAGCCCCTGCAGCTGCTGCAGAAATATTACATTTTCTGTAATGCTGTTGCTCACCACAAGGTGCACAGGAGCCTGACAAAATATAGAACTCTTAAATGCCTCATTCCTGTCAAAGCCATCATCCTTCCAGGGTCTGTTTTCACTTCATTATAAGACAGTCAGCACAGACATGACAGATGTCAAAGGATCTCACCTGAGTCTTCAATATGCAGGCACCATCATCTCAGGCTGTCAGTCCCTCAAATGTGGCTGTCCTCTGCAAAATGGGATCCATTAAGTGAGCTCTCCAAGTGGTCTGGAATACATTAAAGGAAACAATGTTGTACAATGAATTTTTATCCACTGAAATATGTTACAGTGCTTGTCAGGTATTTGTGTAAGCTGGCTCTATGGCAATATCAAGCTGATAACAATTTGCAGCTCCATTAACTGCTACTAGGCAGCAGGAAAAAAAGACATGATTAAAAACGCAGCCACACAGGGACAAGGAATTCCTGGTTTAAAAAGGCAATTTACACGTTAAGTGAATTGTTTCTGTTGAGCAGGTAAGATGACTGTTGTGGATACTGAAGCCTTCTTTTTACTCATCATTACTTATACCTGTAGGAGCATTGCCAGTAAAGGGCAGCATTCCTCTCTTATCCATTTCAAGGGAGCAACTTACTGTGACTTACAGTTTAAAAGTCTTGTTTATTTGTTCCCAGGACTGCTTCTTTGTGTCTGGAAGGAGGGAAATTTTGTAAGCAGTCCCTACTTCAAAGAGTTTAAAATTCAAGCTTATATATAGCACAGTGAGAGATCTCATCTAACAATGAGGTGTAAGTGGAAAAGGAAAGAATAAAGTCATATATAACAAAGGATAAAGGCCTTCACAGTGTGATTCAATCATACTTTTGGCTGGTTATCACAGACAACGAGCATTGGAACTAAAAGAAGGGCCCTATGATAAAGCCTTGTTAAAATCTCTTCTTGAAGCCCTGATAGTAAAACATAGTCCTAAATGAATAAGCTGTATGAAGAGAAGGACTGGAAAAGCACAGCTGTTTGTCTTCTGGAAGAGTAGAATATGGAACAATATAAATATGGATTAAACAAAAGAATGAACATAAAGATATCACATAACCTTTCATGTGAATGAGTCATCTTTAACAACATCACTGGTCAGATGATGACAGATTACATGAGTAATGAGTAGGGTAATCACTGGCTATAGGGTTACACAAAAGAACAACAGAAGGTAAATTTCTACCCATTTTTCTATATTTGCCTGAGATACGGCAGACCTGGTTTCAAATCCTTGGTCTCAAGAGACAGATGTTAAGGTCTTCACATGGATGCCTTGGAAGGCTGACTTGAAACAGGCCAGACAGAGTTAAAGTAGGTATTTATTGAAAGGCCTCTAGGATCCACCTTGGGCAAGACAGGAGCCTGACCAAGGCTGCACCCAGGGTGGACCAAGAATGATCACAAAATGGCTGACCAGTCACGAGATCTTACATTTTTATAAGTTTTGGTCCATTTGCGTATTGGGGTTTGATTGTCCAATTATAGCTTCAGGTTGTGAGGTCCCATCCTTCTTGTTCCTCCCTTCAGTCCACCGTTGTTTATGCTTTTGGGCCTGAAAGTTGTCCTTGGTCTTCAGCAGGAAAAGGATTTGTTTAGTCTACCTACTCTGTGCAAAGAGCTTACTGGCACTTAATATGGGGCTCAGACCTACATCCCTAGGCAGCACAGAATCTGAAAATATGAAAACTAAAACTTAGGGCATCAACTTGGCCATGAAGGTCCTGAGGGAACTTTCTGAATGGAAATGGGAATTCACATGAAAAACATTTTTCCCATGGGAGCATGCAGATCTTGGTTGCCACTATGATCACTGTGCAAAGAGAAGAAAGTGATAAAATATGCTAAGCTAGTTAAAAAGATAGGTGAAGAGTTATGGAAGGCTAAAACAAGATTGCGTGCAAGGGGTGAGGGAGTATTCTGAGAACACTTTGTTCTCTTCACCTGACTCATATGACTGTCCACAGACCTTTAGATCAGTATTACAGGTGAGGCAGGTACTTAATGACACATGGATGAAGCCCAGGTGCTGGCACAGCTGTTATCAAATATTTCTGGCTTCTCATCCTCACTGCCACCTTACAGGTCTTGATAAATCATAAAGGCTTTTGAACAGCCAAGTTAAGACATGAAGCCCTAGAATATGTCTCCATCAGTTGCCAGCACTGGATGTCTAGCACACGCTGAAAAGGCACTGTAAGGATATAATGATATTGCCCCAAAATATTCACCAGACTTCAATAATTTATGGTTCATGAACTTTCTGAGTCAAGGGCAGCATGTTTGTACTTACTACGCCTTGGATTTTTCTGCCATGAACCCATACTTTTTTCTACTTACAGTGCTCTGCAGCACAGCCTTAGCATCATATTATTTAGAGAAATACCCAGTTTAGTTTTTATCAATCACAGAATCACTAAGGTTAGGAAAGACCTTTACGATCATCAAGTCCATCCATCAACACAGTACCACCCCTGTGCTCACCATTAAAACATGTCTTCATGTGCCACTATCTGCATGTTCTGGGGACACTTCCATAGTTTTTGAACACTTTATTTTGGACCAGACTTCTACAAGTTTCATTTCATACCTTCTATTGATCATCTTATGGGAGGTGATTTCATGTTGCCATTCTTCACATTTCATGATTTTATAGACTCCTCTGTGAAGTTTCCAGGCTGATGAATCTTAGTTTGCTTATTTCATCTAGAGCAGAATATTCCTATCTTTGACTATCTTTGATGTTTTCTGACACCCTTTTTGTAACCTTTTGGTTTTTATTTCTTTTACTATCCCTATTTATCTAGTGAAATATGGTGAAGGAATAAGAAATTATATTGTGTATTCAAGATGAGAGCACATCATGGATTTGTACAGAGGCATAACCATGTGTGCTTTGTTTCTTTATCCATGCAAAATAATCCTTAGACCTGATTTTCTTGTTTGACTACTGCTAAGAGTATGTAAAATTGGTTGTAATAACTCCAGCATCTCATTTTTTCATGGCAATAGCAGTTCAAAGTTCATCACTGGATGCACAAATACAAGATAGTTTTTCTCTTGTGCATCACTTTATATTACATGGAATTTCATCTGTCATTTCATCAACCAGTAATTTAGCACCATGGGGTCCTCCTGTAACTCTTTGTAGTTGCCTTCATCAGCAACTTGTCACTTCTCAGGTCCTTATTGAATATATTGGACAGGATGAGGCCTAGCACAAGCCCTACCCTGAGCAAATAACACAAGGCCCCTGATTAGCTGTAAGTGATACCAGAATCACACAGAATCACAGAAAGGTTGGGGTTGGCAGGGACACATGAAGATCATCGAGTGCAACCCCCATTCTAAAACAAACTCACCTAAAGCAGGTAACTGTAAATGTAGATTTATATTTGCAGAAATACATCATCAAATTTCCACACCACTGAAAGGCCTCAAAGTAGGCATATTTCCATTCTCACAATGCTAGTACTACCTTCAAAATCCCCTAGATAACTCTTAAAATGACAGATTTGACTGCAGACAGAAAACATTTCTGTCAGATAAGGTAAAAAATTGTTCATGTTGACCTAATAGTTGAATTTCTCTAGCTCTGAGTTGGAGCCCTATATGGATGTGTTCTGAATAGCTTATAACTTTGCCTTTTGTGTTCTATGGTAGATTGTTAGTAGCTAGTTCTGTGGTGATTCCAGGTACCCTGTTCAGAGACACCAGGCTTTTTTGTGGTTAAATATTTGTGGTTTAACAGCATTTAGCCAGACTGACCTGTATCCTCATCCATTTCTGTGATACTGCACTCTTCACAGCCAAATTTGATTTGGAAGTGATCCTTGTCACGAGGGGCAAAACCTGCATTAAGCGTTATTATTACCTCTAATACTCCTAATAAAAGTTAATATGGAAAGAGGAAGAATTTGCAATCTGACTCTTAAATTCTGGTGATCAAGAGTCACTGTGGCACATGGCCCTTGCTTTTTAACAACTCACAGTTTTCAATTATTTCAGACGTCATTCAAGCATTAAAAAACAGATGAAATTTTATTCCCACTTCATTTGATGTTATGTAAAGCTATTTTTCAATGTACCACAGCCAGTATTCTTCTAGCTTCAGTTAAAACATATTAGAATCACATTTCTCTTACAAAAATGACTCACTATACGGTAAGCCTGAAACATGTTGCATGATTGTTAAAAGGGCAGAAGCCACAAAGTCTTGCAGTCTTAAGAATTCTGGGGAATTTCAAAAACCTTTCAGTGTCGAAGACAGTCCCTGTTCAGGAATAATTGTCACAAAGTTAGTTGATGGATGAATAAATTAATAAATGAATGATGGACCCCTGTAGACCTAGTGTTTGAACAAAGATTCGTGTCCAGAACCAAAGCAAAGAGGGCTCAGTGTCTGTCCTGTCCCAGTGTGTTATCAAGAACACAGGGATGCAGAGAGTTTAGCTTTTTATCCGTGTTAACCCCAAATATGTTGACGCTTGGAACACCAGGACGCAACATAATTTAACCTAACAGCTTCCTCATTGAAAATAAAACATCCAAATGAGGCTCTGAGGACAATATGATGGTAACAGAGATCTTCTTCAGAAATGGATTGAGACCACTCAAACAGAACATTCATGTTCAGAGCGAGGCAAAAATGCTCAAACTCATTTAAATACCTTCTCAATTAGGCTATTATCTATGAATAATTTCTTATTTCAGACCTGTGATAGGTAATTTACCAAACTGAAGGCATTAGGATGATCTCTTGACACAGGTAGTGTTTAGCCTCTGCTATTTAAAGACAAGATTCAAATGTTTCCTGCAGTAAGGCTTAATCTAAACCAATTCCATATACATTCTTTTAACTGCAAAACTTGTTTTTGAAGATTAGATATCCACACAAATCTCAAAGTGCCCCATCCTGTTCTGTAGTGGTTAGCCTCTCAGGTACCTACAGTGAAGGAAAAAAAAATCATTGCAAACTACAGAAAAGTAACTGTCTCCACTACATGGCACATGGTAAGAAGTGTGTTCATCAAATATCACTAGTAACACATGATAAGCTGTCCCATCCAGGAGTTCTCACTGGAAAGTAATCTATATTGATGGTTTCCAAAATGTCATCTACGAGCAACAGGTGGCTCATCACTTGCAAGTGATCCACACCTGGTCTGTGAAGCCATGCTGAGGAGCAGATGAGTTTATGACAGTCTGCAGAGCTTCTCATAGACCAATGGAGTGTTGTGAGTGCTGTCCTGCACAATCGAATCTTCATGTTTTAAAAGAAGATTAAGTTTTCTCTAGGCAACAGAAGGCTTGCTGACATAAATACATAGAAGACTATATAAAACGAGCAGAAAGCCAATTGTTCTTCATCTGATGTGGTCAGAGATAAAAAAAGGTGGAAAACTAAGACTAAAAATAAAAGAAAATTTTCTTTTGGCAAAGTTAGTACTGGAATAAGCTGCCTGGGGAAGCTGTAGACTATCCACAACTGAGGTCATTCATCACAGACAGGATAATATCTGTCAAAAATTATTTAGTTTTGTCTGATTCTGACACCAAGGAAAAGAGTAAGACTAGAAAAGACCTCAAGATATCTTACATCTCTGTCCACATCTTTAGACTGTTAAAAAAATTACCAACGAACAGCTAAATCCTTCAAATAATCTCCTTCCCTTTCTATGAAAGAGGATCTTCACCTGTGTCAGGGCAATGCCAGGTATTGGTAGGGTGGGTGGTGAGTGAAGTGAGAACAGCCCTGTGGAGAAGCTCGTGGGGGTACTTGGATGTGCTCTTGCACAGCCCAGAAAGCCAAGCCTGTTCCAGGCTGCAGCAAAAGCAATGTGGCTAGCAGGACAATGGAGGCAACTTTCTCCCTCTATCCTGCTCTTGTGAGACCTCACCTGGTGTGCTGCCTCCAGCTCTGCAGTCCTCACTATAAGAAAGACATGGACCTGTTGGAGCAGATCCAGAGGGCTACAAAGGTTTTCAGGAGTTAGAGCACTTCCCCTGTGAAGACAGGCTGAGAGTGCTGAGGTTGTTCAGCACAAAGAAGAGAAGGCTCTGGGGAGAACTTACAGCACCTTCCAGTACCTGAAGGGGGCTAAAAGAAAGATGGAGAGGGACTTTTTCAAAGGGTATGTAAGGACAGGACAAGGGGAAATGGCTTTAAACAGAAATAGGGTAGATATAGATTTAGATTAGTCCACAGCAGGGCAGTTGGAGCTAGATGATTTTAAGGTCCCTTCTAACCCAAGCCATTCTATGATTCTATAGTATTAGGAAGGTATTCTTTACTGTGCGGGTGGCAAGGCACTGGAACAGGTGTTCCAGAGGGGTTCTGGATGCCTGATCCCTGGAAGTGTTCAAGACAGGCTAGATGGAGCTCTGAGCAACCTTGTCTAGCGGAAGGTGTCCCTGTCCATGGTGGGCCAGGGGTGGAAACTAGGTGATTTTTGAGGTTCCTTCCAACCCAGACCAGTCTCTGATTCCATGCTTCTCTGTTTCTTGACATTTTTGTAGTGCTGAGAATGGACAGAATTTAGCAAAATAAATAAATTTATTGCATTTCCCAATTTATTGCAGTTCCCAATATTTATTTGCTTCTGACCTTTGCCTAGACTATAAACCCCATTAGTGCTAAATCCACACTCATTTAATAACTAACGTCTGTACTTCTTGCCAAATAACATTCTCTGAGACTTTTTTTCCCTTCTGTTGGAAGCAGGGCACCCAAAATGAGCAGTAGAAGTTTAGAGGCATTCACTACCACATTAAAGGAGACAGATTATTTGAAATAAGGAATATATCTTTCTGCACAGGGAAGATAACCTCTTCACAGACATCCTGAGCATTTGCCTACCCCAGAAGAGAGCTTTCCCAAGCACTGCAGTTGTGCTAATACCATGCACATCTTTCAGCCTTCATCCTCTGTCTATGACTGCAGAACTGCAGACAAAGCAGTCAGAACCAGACTTCTTTCCATGGTGGGTTAATTGAGGAGAAAGGGCTCATTAGAGTTCACTTTCTGAACTCACACTCAGGATTAGAGAGTTTCCAAGGGAATCCCTGCAAGCAGCCAGCCTCTGACAGCAATTAAATGGTGAGTTTTGACTGAGCAAACAGCAAGGAATATTTCTGATGTGCCATAAAATTGGAATGCACAGGCTGAGAGGACTAAAGGGGAGACAGATGCAACCAAGAAGTCTGCAGTAATTTCCTTGAGATGTGATAAATGTATACATACACACACACAAATGCACTTATATATGCACATAATATATACATGTATTTAGACTTATAAACATATGCATTCATATCTATGTATATATACATAGATATGTATATATCCACTCATTTATATATACACATATCTACTACATGAGTGTGTAAATATATATATACATTATAATTAATGCTTCTTCAAGAACATAATTACTTTGCATTGCATGATGTTTCATGATTGCTATATGCAGACTGATAGAACAAGGTGTGTTGCCCCTCATTTCAGGTATCTGCATAAACGTGGACCTAGTTCCAGAAATTGTTCACCACAGCCATGAGATGCAGAGTCAAAAATGATTGATGATGACAGCAGCACGGAGCCTTATATGCACTTAGCCTCATTCTGCATTTTCCACACTGTACCAAAGCAGAGGAGAAAGAGCTGGAACCATATAGGGACCTAATACAGCAGACAGGACATGGCTACAGACTTCAACTCTCTGGAGATTCTTGGCTGAAGTGGAGCCCACAGGAAGTCCTGGTTTTAAATCCATGAATTACAGAAACTGAAGTTTGTTTTGGATTGATCATGATACAGCTGACTCTCATCTGCAGCTCTGAAACTCTTGCAGGAAAAGACTAAATTTCCTTGAACCTTGCATCTGCTTGGATACATCACCCAGTGGGGGTTTCAAAATGATTTTATGGAGTTTTTGACATTACACAACAGACCAGAACCTTGCTGTGATGGACACTGATTTCTCTGTACTTTTTAAAGTAGCATGATCCAAGATCAGGACTCCACAACAAGTTGGACATATACCATAAAGTATACTCAGTCATCTAGATGGAAATTTTCAGTTGTCAGAACCCACGTTGTCGGCTGTAATATATAGACTGATTCATGATCTGAACTCTTAGAAGGGAATACACTTACAAGAAAATACATTTATAAGTCACTAGCACAATTTGAACAAGGTTTATCATTTATGCTACATGCTGTTTATTTACAACAATATAAAATAAATATAAAATACAAAAATTACGAAATGATTCTGATGTATTGTATTCCAGGCTTCCTGGAATATATTTATAATGCTCCCATATCCATGCTATAATGATGTCATAGCCAGGTTGTGACTTTAATACGGCTGATATGTGGGAAATAGTAAAGGTAAGAAGACTTTCAGAAGCTGTGAAAGGAGACCTCAGAAACAGAGCAGAGAACTTATAGCTAGTTGCAGTTGCAAAGCCTAAAAGTAGAAAAGATACAATAGTACAGCAAGCAAGGACATGAAACAATAGTTTGAGTTTTTAGTTCCTCATTCCTGGGCCTTAACAGCATTTTGGGCTATGACTTTCCTATACACCAGACCACCAGAATGAAGAAGCAGAAGAGGAAACCATCATTTCCATGTCTGATTTAGGAAGTGGTGCCTACTTTGAACCCCACCTGCCCCAACAAGTCTTTCCTTTTCCAAATGCTTTAACGAACTGTGTTGATTTTTTTTTCTTCAGACATTGCTTCAGACATAGAATTACTCAGCTTAGGTGAATTCTCAAGCCTTCCAGCCTTGAAAAAGCTGAGCCTTTCACAGATGAAAAACTTGCCAAAAGTGAAAGAAAAAAAAGGTCCACTTCAGCCGAACAGAACTTAATTGGTGACAGCAACATAAATTCTGTCCTTTTCTCAGTTTTTGACTTCACAATCTTAATTATGCAGGTTTCCTCTTATTCTAAATATGTCGAAGAGAGTTCTCATGTGATTAATTGTAGAAAAAGATTAGGGAAATCCTCTGAAAAATAATTGTGCAGAATCTTACAACACATCCCTGTGTCAGTAAAACTGCTCTTAAGTTCTTCAAAAATAGCTCTTCATCTGTCTTTTTTACCTACAGGAAGTTCACATTTTTTTGTTTTCAGAAGTAAAGCATTAAACATTTAATAAGATATTGTTGCTTGCTAGCCAAATCTCTTTGATTGCCAGGACTAAAATAAACATTAAGATTTTGTAGAATCAAGTCTGGCTGAGGTTTCTTTAGCTTCACATCACTGTGAATTATTGCTTCCTGTTAGGTAGAATTATCTTTTAGTGTATTTTTTCAGCCTGGCCTTCACTGGGAAAAATGTTGCCAAAAGACACAGCCCAAGTGGTATCATAGTCTCAAGTCATGAAACAAGAAGTGAAAACATTAATACGGCAGAATCAAAGCAAGAAATATTTATGGTCATTTTATTTCTCTTTCTTGTTTTTCTCCCTCTATATGATTACAAATATATGCACACAGATACAGATATATCCATAGCTGTGTCTATCTACATGTGTACATGTGTACACAAAACATTTTGCCATCTCTGTATGTCTGTACTTTGTATTGTGTGTATGATAAGGCAATCAGTGAACAAATGAACAGCAATATCTGAGTGTCTAACCAGTGTTCAGGATAGTTAAATCACAAACTCTGCATTTTTGACCAAACTAAAATAGATGCAGCACAAATATGACAATTAGCAATGAAGAAAGTTATAATCCTCAATAGTTCACAATCTCTCTGTCAGCTGAGTGGTGGTCTGCTATCTGCTAGGGTGATTTGCTCTTTCCATATTCCCTTCCTGCACCCCTCCAGCTTAACACATCATGGAGAGGAGTGTGCTTCTAGGGAAAGCAGGCAGTACCAGAAGGATGATCCCAAGTACTGACCACACAGACAGCACCAAGGCTACCATTTCACCAAGCCTCACTTTGCTGCCAGCAATCAGGGCAGCACATGAATGAGCAGAGCAGCACTGACAGGAGGGTCAGAGTAAGAATGGAGGGTGTTCTCAGAAAACAGAGAGGAAAAGCTTGCAAAGAGGGACAGTGTTAAGAAAAAAACCTTGAGACACTTTATCGGTCTGATTTTAATCCAGAGTCTGAGTAACAGTCTCCCCTCCAGCTTCTATCTAGTTACTTATGTAGGCAGAGGAGTGCTGACACAGAACTTTGGAATTCATTGCCTATTCTCAGTCCAGCTGATCCACACTGCTCACCCTCAAGAGATGTTGTGGATGTTTTCTGCTATATTTTTCAAGATGGATGACATTTAGGATAGCATTGCTCACATGTGAGTCTGAATAAGATTGAAATAACCCCCAATAATACCTGTGGACACAGGTAACTGGCTGTGTCTCCACTTTCTTATACACTCTATCCCTGAGAGACATCTTTGTCTACCAAGCCAATACTGACGGTGTCCACATTGCACTACATCTGTCGGAGCATCTTCTTTGGATACCAAGTCACAATGGAGTGGGAGAAGAAGTCATCTCAAAGTGTCTAAAATAGTGTGGGACAGTAATGTGAGAGTACCCACATGGAAGCTCAGAGGAGCAGATTTGGGTACAAAAACTGTGGGGAGTGCTGGAGGTTTGCACCATGCAAAGGGAGCTCAGGTGCAACCTGCAGAGTCTGCTGCAAATAGGAGAAACCAGTAGAAACTCCCCAGAAGCAAATCTACATTTTGTTTTGAAGAAGGCTGGTTGACTGGAAAAGGAAGCTCAGGAATGCATTAACATTTAGGCAGGAGACCAGGTGTAAACTAGGCAGAGACTGTTATCTGATTGTGTAAACATGCCCTCTACATCTGCTCCCCAGCAACAGTGAAGCAAAACAAAGACTGGATCACCAAACTGGAAATTCTTAGATTGGGCTCCAGTCTGGTATCTGAACTCACAGTTTTCAAGCAGTTTCTTTGTATCATTGTTCACATATCCCACAAACAACCTGCAAACTCTGGTACTTTAAAGGATGTATTTTATTAACCTATTGCTCCTCAATCTATGTGGGGCCATTCCCCAGCTGCCTGCTCACAGGAATGTTTTGCTGGTACTACCTTACACAGACCGTATGATCAGACCCAGTGAAGCCAATGCAAACACTGTCATGAAGCAACTGTAGAAGGAGAAACAAGCATTTAAAAATTCTGTTTATACATGTCTTTAAAACCTTGTCATTGAAAACACTGTTCAACATGCCAGGCAGCTACCGATATATACAGATTTATGCATTTATGCAGAAAGAGGCATCACAGCTGTGCTTCATGAAATCAAAACACATCACAACAAACTAATGACACTCAGGTAAATACTCAAAATCTTAATTTTCCAGATTTGCTGTATCTGGAATATTCAATTATCCATGCTGCAGGTAAGAAGATCCCACTGGTGATCACATAAATGAAATATGAACAGGACTAAATAATAATGCATGATGTCTCCAATACTACAGAATCAAACATTTTGTGGGAAGGGTAATGATGATACAAAGGGGAAGAAATTTAAAGTTTCTGGATCACATGATACCTCAATGATCTCCATTTAGCAGTTCTCATTTGGGGAAAATTCCCGTGCATCCTGACTGGATCTCAGGGTTGAACTACCAGCATTGCATACTGCAAATACCTTCAACAGCAGAGGCTGCTCCTGTTGCCGGTGGGCTGTTCTCCACACATGCACAAAGCAGGAGCAAACTAGCTGAAGGATCACTGATGGGTTTAGTTTCAAGAATATCCCTAGAAATCTTGCAGAGATTGTTGTCCTTGACAACACCTTTCTTAAAATCCCAGGTGAACAGAGGTATATACTGAGCACATTCAGTTGTAAGAATTCCTTTGAAAAGGGGCTTTTGGCAGCTCACACACACTCATTGCTCTAAAAGTTGCACTGCACAGGCAGTGATGCAGCTCAGGCTGGTAAGGGATGCTGCCAGCTTCCTCGTGCTTCCAGTTCTCCAGAAGATTCCCACTAAGGCCACCAGAAAATAGGAGAAACATCAATTTCCTGGTTACAACACAACTGTTGCTGCCCAGTTCTCTGCGGCCCTGGGTCAGGTCTTGCAGAGGGAGCATGGTGAGATAGAGGAGTGGGAATGATGGAGTTGCCCAAAAAATAAAGAACTTTAATAGTGAAAACAACAAACACAGACCACATGATATGAGGGACAAGATCCAAAGATGAAGGGGTGTGGCAAACTTAACAATATATAGGAGTATCTGAGGGCAGGGGTCTAATCCCGAACATGGAACAGGAACATGACCTTGTATGTGACAGGTCCTGAACCCACTGAGAGTCAGAATCAGAAACATGGCCTATTATGGAATGATTCTATTAGCACACTAACTTTCATCCTTTCGGTATCCTGCCTCCCATGGTCTCAAGTTGAAGTCTCCTGCATAAACTGGGCTAAGCCACTGCTCATCCCAGCCAGTTTGGCTGCCACACACAATAATCCTGGATTTTGGCACAAAAATAACTGGTAGCATGTGCTGTCTGGCACCTCTCAAGGTCTTCACACAAAATTTTAAGTGCTTTAAACATATATAAATGTATAATTATATATTCCAGTACAGTCCTTGCACAATGCAAAAAATGCTGTCTTTATCTTAAAGATGATGGAGAATGTGTTGATTTTCCAGATTAGATGAGTTCAGGGATATTTAGACTCTCCAATCCCAAAGCAAACCTAAGTGCAAACCTAAGTCCAGCAGAGCCCCCATTTGATCAATAGGGTCTAAAAAAGCCCTGACAAAACCCCAAGGTGCTACTCACATGAGTGTGTTCAGCATCATCCATGTGAACCTGCCTGGTAAATCTTTAGCAAAACCAGGGCAGAAGTGCCAATGGCAACTGAGGTATTTCAGCCTCTGCTTCTGCAATGCTGCACTGGAAAAGATTCCAACATGCAAAGAAACCCTGTGTCAGCGTGAAATAAGCAAAAACTAAGCAACAGAACTTATATTTACAGTGAAAACATTTGTGTTGGTATCGCCAAGATGCATTACTTTTACATGCCCAGTATTTGCTTTTTCTGGTATTACATTTTTTATGTCCTTTGTCAAAACGTAGCAAAACACGTCCAAGGAAAAACCCTTTCTGCAGTCTCAAGAGGACGCACAACAGAAACTGAAGTACTCAGCAGTGCTACAGAAGCGAGTGGGAGCAGTAATGAATGGTATACCATGCAATGGTATCTCTAGGCCAGCATGAACAAAGCTGGAGACAGAGTGCCCAGTGATACGGAGACCGGGGGTCACTGGTGACACATCGGGCTCCCTCCTCCGCAGTGTCACCAGGGGCCAGCTCAGGCCGGAACCGAGTGGTGACACAAGATAACACTGTCCTGAAAGGGCAAAACCTGCGCCAAGGCTGGGAGCTCGGAACAAAGCACGTGGAAACTCTTAACTCATTTCTGCTAGAGGGTTCTTTGCCTGCCACTGAATACTTTCCCAAAGCATAGGGAACAATATTTTTTCATTCAGTCAGTCTTATATAAATTACCCCAAATGCTGCTGATCTCAGAAATTATAGAAGGTTGCTGGCAAACACTTGGTTGCACATGGTAGCTTCTTTGGACAGAACTGGGTGACTACCTGGGGGAGCCAACTGTGTTTATTGCTTGTTCTTTGATCCACAATTGCACTCAAATGCTTTTGTTCTGTGCTCATGATTCCCAATCTAAAATGAATTGGTTTGCCCTCATTTGATCTTGGAGAAGGGAGCTGCAGCTGTTAAGATAAATTTAAACCTTCTGCAGCAATTCCAACTGGTCAAAGGAGACAACCTAAGAAAGAGGTCTGAAGGAAGAAAACTGCAGGGAAGAATGGGCAGCCAAAAACCCAAGACTCCTCTGAGACCCTTGAAGAGTCTACAAAGAGATAAAGTTACAGCTAAGCTGGAGATTATGGCAGGGACTCTATTTAAAAAGGATAAATATCTACTTGCAGGAAAGCTCAATGGGAAGAAGAAAATCCAAGGACACAGCACACCTCCTCCCCAAATCAGATATCAATCCCATAGATTCTGTTTTGCCTAAATCTATACAATAATGCAGCATCAGATAATTTTTTTTTCTCCCCAGTTTTGATTCTGACAGATTTATAAATAAGATGAATAAATTCACTTTGGTTTGAAATTAATGTGTGTATTCTTGGCATGCAGCCAACTTTATTTCACAAAATGGATACTAAAAAAAAATCCCACCAGAAAAAAAAAAGGGTGATGGAACTACACATTAGCCAGGGAATAAATAAATAAGACACTACAGTGCCCTTTTCAGAAGTGTTTTAGCTCTTTCACTAACTGAAAACAGCTTTGTTATAGTCTAAAAAATATTTTTTGCCTAACTCTTCACATCTATAAACATGCACAAAAGAAGCAAAGGGGGAAAAATGAGATGACCAACTAACTGTGGTTATGAAAGAGCTCTGTCAGTGGCATTACAGAATTATAGTAAAATATTGTTCGCATAAATTAGATTCTGAATCTCCTCTAATATTTGGAGTCCCGTTGATATCACTGCTGTTTTAGAGAGAATCCCAATTAAGGTCCTATAGATTATGATGCCATAGAGAAAGTAAAATTTGGCTTTACTAAAGTGAGTATGAAAGGTCTCATTACTTTCATTGGAAAAGAGATTTTAACCTATTACCTTCTCAGGCTTACCCTTGACCTTATGCATTAGGCAAGCAATGAAGTAAACAGTAAACGTTACTCTGGTGTGACCAGCAAGCTGAACAGAGTAGGTCCTTACAGGAAAGGTAAACCCTGTGGTTTTTATATTACAACACCAGTTTCTGTGTGTAGACTGTACACTCAGGGAAGTGTATTCATACCGTAGTATAATAAACCCTTCTTTCTTAAAGACCAGACTAGAACAGGAGGGATGATGCTGTTGTTGTTTAACCTGGCAGGCAACTAAACACCCCACAGCAATTTGCTCAGTCCCCCAGTGAGATGGGGGAGTGAATAGAAAAAATGGTAAAACTCTTGGGTTGAGACAATTTAATAGGACATAAAACGAAGGGGGAATAATAATAATAATAATAATAATTATACAATATACAAAACAAGTGAAGCACAGTGTAATTGTTTACCACCCACTGACAAATGCCCAGCCAATCCCTGAGCAGCAGATGACCCCTCCCCAGACAATTTCCCCATTTTATTCTACAGCATGATATGGAATATCCCTTTGGTCAGTTGGGGTCAGCTGTCCTGGCTGTAAGCCCTCCCAGAATCTTATGCATCCTCAGTCTCCTCACTGGTGGGGTGGTGTGAGAACCTGAAAAGTCCTTTACAGCATAAGAACTGCTCAGCAACAACTAAACATCAGTGTTATCAACATTACTCTTATCCTCATCTAAACCACAGCGCTGTGCCAGCTACTAAAAGGTAAATTCATTCCCTCCCAGCCAAAGCCAGGACATACATCTACTTTCTATACAGCTTATGCAAGAAAAGGAAGTAAGATTCAGGACAAATACAGAAGCTGCACATAAACCGCTGTCCTCCGCAAGCGCAGGTTCAGGTCAGGTGGTTTGGACTGCAACAAAGTTTGTATTGCCCATGTTTTAGGAGACATAAAAATCTATCCTGCACAGTGCTGTCATATCAGCTCAAGGATTATGCTCAATACACACCTTGAAGGGGAATTTTCTTTGTGGTAAGATGTCCTCACTGTTCCACCACAATTATGGAGCACTTTGTGTATCCTCAGTGTTCAGCTTCACAGCTATTCTTCCTACATTAAGAATCACAGAGTCTTTGAGATGGTAAGGCACCTCTGGACATCAACCAGCCTAACCCTCCGTTCAAAGCAGAGTCAGCTACAGCTCACTACTCAGGACAGTGTCCAGTCAGGTTTTAAATATCTCCAAGGACAGGGAATCCATAGACCCTCCAGGCCACCTGTGGCTGTTGGCAACTGCTCAACTTGTGGTCCACCAAGATCTTTGGACCTACTGTGCAAAGCTGCTTTCCAGCTTGTCTGAGGGGGCTTTTTCCTCTCCAGGGACAGGACATGTTTTTTTTTCTTTGCTGAACTTCCTGTGTTTTCTGACAGCCCATTTCTCTCGAATACTGAGGACCCTGTGAATGGCAGCACAGCTCTCTGGTGTGTCAGCCTTTGCTCTCCCTTCTGTATTATCTGTGAATTTTCTGCACTTTCCTATCACCCAGGTCATTACTGAAAAAGTTACAGAATACTGGCAGTGCCAGCCCCTGAGGTACATCACCTGTGTCTGGCCTCCATCTGGACTTTGCTGCTGATCACAACCCTTTGATCCTGGAAACTCAGCTGGTTTTTCAACCACCTCACTTGTGCAGCTACCTACCCTGTGCCTCATCAGCTTGCTTATGAGGATGTTATGGGAGACGTGAAAAGTCTGGCTAATGTCAATTTAAACTACTTCCCCTGCTCTCCCTTCACCCACTGAAAGAGTGATCTCATCACAGGTTATCAGATTGATTGAGCAGGATTCCTCCTCCTAGTCAGTAACCCCTGGTGACTGCTGTCAATCATCTTGTCCTTCACAGTTTAGAAATGGTTTCCAGAATAATTTGTCCGTCATCTTCCAAGGGAAGGAGGTGAGGCTGACTGACCTAAAGTTCTCCATATCCTTTTTATAGACTATTCCAATGTGTTTGAAAGGCACCAGTTTTGTAATCACATATGCTGTACAGTTAAATAGGAAGAAAAGATACTCAATTAATAGAATATATTGTCTGCTCTAATTCTATATCCTGATGGCCATTATTTTGTGTTTATTAACTTCCAGTGGCTCAAAGCAGAAGATAAAGGATAATTAAATTGGAATCATTTATGTAATACAATGACTTGGCAAAATATGAGTCATTTATATCACTCCTTGGTTTTTCCATCATAAAAGAAATATGAACTTCCCACCTTTTAAAATACTTATATAACTATCAATAATATTTATATTCACTTATATAAAAGTACACAAAGATCATGTCCACACTATATAATATATATAAAATACTCATTAACAGTATTCATTTCTTTTTATATGAAAAAGAATTTAAGTACATTTTGAACAATACTTACCCAGCCTGCAAGAGATTTTATGTATAGCTTTGTATTTTATCATGCAATCACTTATTCTACATGTGTATCTGAGGAGAACTATTGGCCAAAATGCTCTGCTTAATAATGATGAAATACAGAATCAGGGCTTAAATTTCTCACTACTACCTGAACTCCATCCCAAATACCACCTCTCAGTCACAGATACTTGCACAAGTCTTGCTCTCAGGAACAGTTTAGACCAGTGTAAAATAATTTATTCCAACGAGGATTTCAGGATTGAGGGGGGGATGGTTTAACCAGGTTTTTCTTCCAGAGCAGGGCTTATTTATGAAAGCCCATGCCACTGTGCCACCACAACATTGATTTAACTGAAAACATCTTTTGCTAATGGGGCATGGCATTTCCTTGTTGCATCACGTTAACTTCAATTCTTTGGATCTGGTAATTAAAGCCAATTGTCTCTTGAAGACAGCAAATTAATTCCTGACACTGTTGCACTTTCTTGACTCTCACATCCAGCTTTTACACTAAAAACAAACAGACAAAAATTCCCTGAGATTTACCAAACTATTTAAACTGTGTTTATACACTGAATGTGCTGACTTCTCTAGGCTAATGCAGTTTATACATTACCCAATACCACCAACTTCCCAGCTTTGGCACAATGGAGGGACATTGTAGCTGTGGATGTAATGTCAAATGTGCTTGGCCATTGGAAAAGGCATCCCAGAGCCCAAACACCAAATCTGTCAGGTGATACCTTTGCTCATGGAAATGAGTGAGATAGAAGTGTTCAGAAAACAAACTCAAAAATAATGCCTTCTCAGTTTAGGGGAGATACATCCCAGGGCTTTTTCTTACTTCTCCTGTTCAAATGTATGAGGGAGAATGCCTTGGCTTGTGTGACTGTTCAGAAGAGCAGCAATTTACGTCAGGATGTTGTTGTGTGTGCTTGTGTATACAGGCCAGGAAGAGCAGGGCATGAATGGGAAACTTGTGTCACCAAAGGGCTCTGCTGAAGCACCATTAATCCATGATATCTGTGACCAATCTGCAAAGAGTACATATACTTTTTCACATGCACAGGTATCACTGTTCAGCAGCCATCAACAATAAAGACAATGGAAGGAAAAGGAGACCAAATTTCATTATTATTTGACAAATGAAGAAAACTAAATTGAATTTATTCTTTCTTGAAAGTAACTCAAGGCTATCTCCTGGAAGACATCCAGGAATAATTCTGCCATGAAATAAAAGTAAAAAGCTTTACCAGGTTTCTGCCACACTTTATTTCAATCTGGGGATTGTCTTTGGAAGGAACCCAGCAAGGTTCTCCCAGTATGTCCTTTTTTTCCCCCTGCCATGCCTTTGGCTTTCATTTTAAAGACTGAAGATATTTGTCTCCACTCTGAGGACAGCTGCAGTAGCTTCAGGGTGTTCATGGAGTTACTCTGTTGTTATGAGAAAATTAGTGAAAGCACTACATAACAAAAAGTTGTTTTGAGGTGAATATCAGGGTAACGGAAAGGGAAATTAATACTGGAGAAATTACATCATTTTAATTAACTATCATAGCAGTTTAAATATCTGGTTCAGATCTCACTTTCCTTCCCTTTTCTTCTCCATGACCTCAGTAATTATCATGTTGGCTTTATCTACCAGTGCCCATAGTGACACACAGACTTCCGTACGACTTTGCAAAACACTAACCTCATTTAGCTGATGCAAATGTTCATCATTGTTCCAGGGAGGGAACAGGCCTCCTGATGCAAAACTGCTCTGTTTATTTCAGGAAACTCATTGTTTCAATAAGCAACTTTCTTGTCTGGCCATTCTGCTCCTTGTTTCAGGATGTCAGTCAGTGTCAAAGAATTGGTGATGGTGAGAAGATAAAACATCTTATAGTCTTACTGAGTTACACTGCAGCTCAGCACAACTGTAAATGTTCCCAGCCAGATCACGCAACAAACAGAAACTGATTGCAGCAGTATTTAAATCTCACCCTGTCCTCTCTAAGGCAAAGTTCCCCTTCATTCCTGGACTCTGTAACAAGGCATTCATATCAAAATGTGACATGACATGGTCTTTTGGATTACAAGTGGGTCACTAGAAAATACATATTTCTCATGGTCATTCAGAATCCCAGAAGACCACACCATCTAGAAAGTCAGCCTAAATAAAGGATCCCAAAAGCTCCAAGCCAGACTCCAACAAGAGCACATACAAATAGATTTCCCAAACAATTCTGATTTGTTTTCCCTATCTTTTGTGTCTGAATATGAATTGACACAGTTGGCTAACTTCAACTAAGAAAACAAATTAATTGTCCTTGCTATATATCCTTTCTATCACGAATGGGGCTAAGCTCAGCATTTGCTCTTGCAAATAATGGTCTTGTGTTTCTGCTTGACCTGCAGAGCATGACCACAGTGCTTAACTGCACCTCCAGGATTTAGACACAATATGAAGCTGTACATGGATATATAACTTATATTAATGTTGTATGCCATTTCTCTGCTTTCAGGATAGGTTGGTATTTCTGGATGGTTTCAAGGAAGTCACAGCAAAAGATGAACTTTGCTATAGATATTGTTTAGAACACATACATAAATATATTACATTAAATGTTCACACACATATCAGTATTATAAAACATATCTACTTGTGTGTACATGTGCTTACATATGTATGTATATTCATTTCCAGTCCTGAAATCGAAACTCCTGCAATACCAGTGCCTTCTGCTCTCTTACAATGACGTGCTTTTGACAGTTTAATTTCCTCACTTAGGAGTGCAAAGACATTCACCACTTCAACCCAATACATTTATACCAGCAAATCTTCACCTGTAAATATAATCTTTGCCTCTTCCCAAATCCATGCCATTATAGTAGCATAGCAAATGTATTTATGGAGGTGACAAGTACATCTCAGAAGAAATTTTGGTAACATAAGCCATGTCTCCAGCAGGAGGCTTTGCTGGCAAAGAATTTAGAGCAGTATTGACAGCCACTGCAGCCGGCTGCTGGGCAGGAGCATCTCATCCCTACCCTCTGCAGCAGCTGCTTTCTGCCCACAGCTGCAGAGAGCTCCAAGGTCTTCTCAAAGAGACTGATGATTTCAGCAGCCAACCACTAACAGCCTCCCTCTGTGGTTACAATAGGAGTGATGAAACCTGCAGTTTGAAAATTGTCTTCTCAGAGCAACAACAGCAAATGAAGGAAGAGTAAAAGGGAAAGTGGAACGTCCTCAGAAGCATCTGAGAGTCCCTCACATTGTAGGTAAGGATTTTCAGGTCATGCTCAATGCTTGACAGAAAGCAATGGGTGTTCTAGTGGGTGTTCTAAAATATATTTCTAACTCAGTGAAATTGCAAGTCATATAAAGAACCTTTGACATTTGGTTGGTTTTCTCAAATCTGGGGCTCTATTTCATACCCTCTGCAACCTTCACATGGGCTCTCACCTCATGTTCCTGCACTCACACCAGACACAATCAGTTTCTCTAACAAAAGACTTAAAAGGAAGACAATTGTTGTTAGTCTTTCTCACTACTATACTAACTAGCTGTCCTAAGTAAAAACTTGATATCCTTCGGGCTCTGCATTATCCAAATATACCCAACAAGAGCAGAAATATAGTCAGCTTTGGGGCAAGGGATAACTACTGCACAGGTGTTGGCATTTTTGGGAACAGGACAAAAAGATGAGGGAAAAAATATTTTTTTAAAACACTTTCTTTTCAATTCAGTTAAAATTACTCAAAAATTGCACATAAAAGCAATTATTCAAAATACAAACTTGGCAATTTGCATGAGGAATTATCCATTATATGTAAGTATCCTTTACTTTTGTGTCCTCTTGTCTTCTAGGATATCTTGTGTTAAATGATCATATAGCCACTGCCTTTCACACTGGTCAGTTTTCTTCAGTAAGACATTGGCATTATCACTGTGACAATACTTGTGTTTAACCACAGGATCCCACTTTTCTCCAACATGTGGTACACATTTCTTACACTTCAGGTAGGAGAGAGGCTCAGGAAATGAGCCTATAGTTCAAGGAAACCTTCCCATTTCTTACCTTTCATACCACTAAGTCAGAACAGGCAGTCACTCACACTGCAGCCTGCAGAACAACAGAAGTACACGAAGTCCAGTCAGGAATTCATATTCTGTCCAGCATAATGTCAGACTTTTTTCCACCAATGTATATCCACTGCTTTAGCAGATGGTACTTCTGAGATTTTATTTCATTACCATGATTGTAAAATAAGGCAAACAATTTTAAGAATAATTATTTAATTGAGAGTTGTCAACTGGAACAAAACCCCCACAATCCTGTAGTAAAATAAAGTCTTATAAGTATTTTCAGTTATTAACATTTCAAAAATAGCAAGAAAATCAACTCATTTACAAATATATCCTCCTTATAACAAGACTAAAAGGATTTACTGGATTCACCAAAACCCTGAATAGGCTTTATTGTTCAGAGATAATTTAAACCATCCTGTGCAGTTTCAATAATATAAATACCACTGGAGCACCAGCAGGGAAGATCTTCTTAGTTTTCTGATCACACAGAAATCAGGGAGAAATTCAGGTGAGGAAGCATGCGTCAACATCCATTCCTATGTCTCCACTCAGCAAAGAGGCATCAAGTGCATACTTTGTCTCATTCTTTGGCTCTGTTCACTCTCTGAAATCATTGCTAGAAACACACTGTCATGGGACATAAATGCAGGAAAAAACATCCTACTGTTTATGTAGGCCCTAATCTGGCATAAAACATTTTGTGGGAAACCCCCCACTTAAACAGTATCCTTCTGACTACAAGGGTTCCTCACTTGGGCTCTTGGACCTGCTGCAAGAAGTTCCTTCAGAGGCATGTCTGCAACCCTGAGTATTTTTCTTGAAACTGCGTCTCTTCTATGCAGTCAATACACGTCTCATTTAAAACTGGATTTTCTGAGAAAGCACTTAAATCTGTGCTCAGATTTAAGAAAATTACAAGTGACATCTGAAGTCACAGGAGTTTTCTGGGCTTGAAATGCAAATGAAATGAGACAAACTCAAGCCCAAGTGCAGTTGTTGGAAAACATTATTAAAAAAAAAAAAAAAGCAGCCTTTGTTTTCATTCTCACCCCTGAGATTTGAAAGGGAAATAAAAAGAAAGACAAAATAAATGGCACAGGGACATCTTTTGAATGACAAGACAGTCAGTGGGAGGATACACTGAATTCAGAAGGAAAGACTGAGAAGCTGGGCATTATCATGTTCAAATGAAGTGACAATTCAGAGCTCAGTGCAACTTTGGTTCTTCATTTCCCACTGTAGGTTCTTGTATTCCTGGTGCAATAAGTTATTAGGGATTTTATTTTCCATAAAAAAACACAGAACATTCTTTGGGAAAGGGTTCATTTACATTCATTATAGAAGTCATTGGCAGAAAGTGAACAGGACAGGTTAGGCCCCTGCATGGAAACTGGGAGAAAGAGTAGATGTTGTAGGAAAAGGGAGTCTGGAGAAATATTGGGATTCTGTGTGCATATGGGAACAAAGCCCATCAAAGTTGCATCATTTCAGTAAGTAAAGTTCATTGTTAAACTTTGGTCCTGAGACAGACCATAACAGCATTAGAGACTTATTTGTGCTTAAAAGAGGAAATATTTGCTATGGTCATACCTGTGAAATGTTATAAAAATTCATTATAAACTCCTCACTTTTAAGAGACAGGACACAGTCTGTTTTACTGGAGAGACTGAGAAAGCAAGCAGAACTAGTCTGCAAGGTCCTGTGAACCAAAATAAACCAAGGGACTCAACGCTGACAGTAAAGGGTCATGCACAGACTCCAGGTGAGCAATCCCCATTGAAAGAGAGTGGTACTGAAAATCCAGATTCCATCAAGGGCTCTTCCAGAAGAGTAGTGAAAGAATGAGAAAATGTTGCACAAATTGTGGGGATCGGTTAGATTTCACAGCTGGCCTGTTATGTATGACATAGCAAGGGGGGTCCAGGCTGACAGACCCACTCTAGCTGCCAGAGGGCAAATGGCAGGATAAAGACCTTGAGTCCACCAGGACTAAGGTCACCAAGGACCAAAGTCATCAAGGTTCAAGACACAGAAAATTCTGAAAGACACAAGCAATTGGGAAGTACCTGGATGAGAAACTGTGAAACAAATCAAGCAACCAGCAGGAGCAGACAACAGTTACAGACAGTTATCAAAAGTGCAGATGCCTTCACATAGTTAAAGAAAAGTGGAGAAATATGGTGAAAATCATAGACCACAGATGCATGGGAGAGTAAAACTGATCAAAAGGAAAGAATTTGCCATAAAACACCACAGACTTACAGAACATCCTGAATGAACAGGGAGTGTAGGATCAGGGGCTGAATAAAGTCAGGCTATGGCATCCACCAAGAGATAAAGGAAATACTCTCAGAGAGATATTGGGATAAGGATATCCATGGCCATATTGAGAATGGAGGGATTCCTTCTACTCCTTTGGGGGATGGCATAAGTTTTATAAAATTGTGTATAAACTACAACTACAAACATGTTCAGGCAAACACATTTTACGCAGACTGTGGGGCCAGGAGAGGAATTGAGCTTTGTGCCTTTGAGAGCTGCTGCTGCTGTGAGCTTTAGGGCAACTAGTAAGGCTCTGTCCAGAACAAGGCTCTACAAACTGAAGCAATTCAAAGTCTAAGCCTGGCCATTTTACAAGAAAGCCTACTCTGAGACATTATATTTTACCCCATGCAGATAGTGCCAGGATGAATGGAGGAGACAGGATTTAATTCCATTGTGGCTTAGCAGTAATCTCACCAAATTTAAGATTTGGCATCATAAAATAGAGGAATATGTATACTCAGTAGTCCTGAAGACTCAGCTTAAAGCAAACCACATACATGTCATGCATTAACAAAGAAGTTTTGCAGTAAAAGAAAAGATTTGACAGATTTCTGAAATCTCACACAGATATTGTGAGACAATATCAGAATTGGAATACTCTCTGTGTGTGTCAGGAAGCAACACTGCCACAGAGGATTACAGCTCTGGTTGGGAAAAGTGGTCTGCTGGCAGCTTGCAGGAATCAGCTGTGGCCAGTAAACTGAGAGCAAGTTTTGTAACCTTGTTTTGTAACAGCAAGAGGCCATAGAACAACTCACAACAACTGAACCCAGTAGTGCCAAGTGGGAATTTCAGCACAAAACAAGGCTAACAAAGTTATTGGAAAGAAGAAAGCACAGTAAAAAATCTGACTGCTAAGACAAAACACAGAAAAAAACAAAAAAATCCCCAGAAAACTGTTTTGTATTTCTGCGTAGTCTCCCAAGTACCTGACAGTGAGGTTTTAAAGCGCCGTGGCTGGCAGTTCACATCAAAAGTTGGAATGATGTAGGTGACTCAGGTCTGAGGCCAACACAGCCTGTGTTTCTGAATCCTGTCTCATACAGCTACAGAGAAATGGTATGGTGCACTGTCATGTCATTCAGGGTAACTGCTCTTTTATATGAGGTAAGTCTAAGCACAGCTCTTGAAGAATCTGAGAAAGACAAAGACGGGATCAGATCCAGGAGAACTGAGACAGAATCACAGGATCACAGATGCACAGAATAAGCTGAGCTGGAAGGTATCACAAGCATCATCAAGTCCAACTCCCAGCCCTGCACAATACCATTCCTAAGAGTGACACCATGTGCCTGAGAACATTTTCCAAACCCTTCTTGAGCTCTGGTGGGTTTGGTACCCCCTTGCTGCTTCCCTGGGGAGCTCAGTTCCAACACCCAAACATGCTCTGGGTGAGGAACCTTTTCCTAATATTCAACCTAAACATCTCTGACACAACTTCAGGTCATTCCCTCTAGCATTGTCACTGGTCACCACAGAGAAGAGGTCAGTGCCTGCCCCTCCTCTTCCCCCCCTACAATGAGGTCTCCCCTCAGTCTCCTCTTCTCCAGGCTGATCAGACCAAATGACACAGAGGTGCTGTCATCAAAGGAAAGAACATCCCCTGGAGCAAAAGATACATTTTCCTTGGCCAGTCATCCTCCAACAGAACAAAACCAGAAAAAAAGCAGGTGATCCAGCTCTACACCAGGAGTAATAACAGAAACAAGATACAAGAGAGGAGATGAAAAGTTAAAAACATGCTCAAAACCCACCAGCTAATGGACCAAGTGGATTAGGTGGCATCTTTATAAGCACCACCTATGTGCACATGTGCTTTCACACCAGCCATTGCCAGGGTACTGCAGGGTCTGAAAAACCCCTGGTTTTCAGATATACAATATGAAGGAAAAGAGAAGCCAGGGGAGAGAATGATAAAGTAATAATCACAAGGCAATAAATTGAGAAAACTAGAAACTTTTTTTAGTAAAATTTTATAAGGCGTGACAATGTCAGAAAATTTTCCTGAATGGGTCATTTTTCTTATTAAAAAGAAACTATTATGAGCAACATATTTTTCATGTAAAACATATGTTGTTTTGTTGACTTATGCTGTTCAAATTTTGCAGAAGCTTCAAGTGAAACCAAACCAGCAGCATTTGTTTGTCATTGACCTTTTCAGAGCCTCAAAGTATCATCTGGAGTGTCAAAGCAACATAAGTACTGATCTTCCCCTATTATTCCCGTCCCACAGAAAAACAGTTTGCATTGACATTTTGCTGTTAGCAAGTCACAGAGCCACTGAAACATAATGGAGGTAAAAAAACCTCACACATCTTTAGCATTATGCATTGAGTCCCCTCCATCCCTAACTTCTCAAATCTCACTCTCCTACAAGAAGAAATTAAACATATTGGCTTTCTCTCAGTACAGTAAAACCTGCAGTAGCTCTGTTTCCCATACTCCAGAGACTCATTCTGTAACACTAGGCTGTAGACAGCACACATGAAATCAGAGAACGGCTTTTAAAAACTGCTTGAAACTGCCTTAAGGGACCCATTGGAACCCAGCCTTAAGGGCTCTGGTGGCTCAGGAGCTGACACAAAATGCTCCAGGGCTTGTTAAGACACCAGGAGGCTCCTTCCAGGTCGCCTTGTCGACTGATGACTTCAGTACCAGATGAGGAAACACATCAGGGGTTGAACACATCAATATTGAAGCTATCCAAAAGCGCACCTTCAAATCACCAACTTTTAGACCATCATATTTCTTAGAGCGTGCAAGCAAAAGACATGCACAAAGAAAATTTATAGGCACGGGAAAGTAAACCGGAACAGGACTTGAAAGGGGGTTTAGACAATCCCCTCACTTGGATGCCAAATCTCCCACTTGCCAAGACCATTTCTGACAGATGTTTGTCATGAAATCTGCAGGAGATTTCACTGCCTCTTTCAGTAGCATGTTGCAATGCTTAATTGTGCTCATAAAATTTTTCTCCTAAAATATCACCTGAATCTTCTTTGCTGGAAGGTCAATTGTTTCTTGTCCGGCTTCCAAATCTTCACAGAACAATTTATCAGAGAGCTGTTATCATGTCACCAGTAGGCTCGGCTTTGCTAGACTAAACATGCTCTGTCCCTTAAACCTTAAAGGTTTAAACCTTCATGTGTTTCAAGACTGTTGTAATTCTTGCTCCCCTTCTCTGGGCTGTCTACAGTTTTTCCATGTCATAGAAATGTGGGCTTGGAAACTGGATGTAGAACTCCAGCTGGGAGAGGACTAGAGGCAAAAAGAGTGAAAAATAATTACTCCTGGTGTCTAACACACAATATGTAGGATAATCCATGATGAAATTTACTGATGCTCTGACCAAAACAAACCAACAAACCAAAAACATCCCTGCATCAATCAAGTAACTATACACCAGTCTGTGTACACACACTGTTTGCATGTGGGAAGCAATATTCCCGTGTGCAAAGACTTCTCTGGTGCAAAGCTGCATTCCTTTCAGTTATACTTCACACACGCCAAGATTTTTCAGAAGAACATGCTAAAAAGATGGACTTCTAAACTCCTGTTTGGTTGCTGAAGTAATTGTCTTTGATCTTCATACACTGTCAAGACGCAGCCTCACCTAGTTCTGCAATCTCACAATTTCTGTAGGCCTTGAGTACAGGTTTTGAATCTTAATTTTAAGCATCTTTTTTGTTATTCAGAGCAGTGAGCTAAAGCACTATTCCTTGATGTGTCCAGTTTAGCATACCCTAAACTCTACAGGTCTGGTAGACAGAGTCATTTTTTTTCCAGTTCCCACACAGAGAGCTGGGGAGCACATGGTCAGCTCCTGGCATCACTCAGCATCAGGTCCTGTTACAGTTAGCTTTAAAAGAAGGTCGAATTTAAAGATATTTCAATAAAGAAAAATCAAAACTTCTCTTAGAGGTCTGTCAGAGTTAATGTCTGGGAATTCTGAAAGTATGTCACCCTCTTGGGAGACTCTGTAGTTAACTATCATGGCTAATCTATTTGAGTCCACTACTCCTGGGTTTAAACAGATGATGTGTAAGTGCTTGTTTGCTTGTTGGAATCCCCGTTTATCTTCTGTCTGCAAAGTCATAAATCTTCAGATATACCCTAATAATGCTCCAGGGGAAAAAAAAAANAACCTCTGAAACCAATGTCAGCAAATATGAAAGAAAAAGAAAAAAAAAAAAAGAGAACTGAGAATTGAGATTGCCTAGAACTTACACAGGGGATTTTTTCAGAGATTAAATTCTTGGGTGATGTGACCACAGACTGCCAGTAAATCTTGCTATTCTGCACGGAAATATCCAGGTGGCCTAAACAGCTGAAGAGGAGACATCAAATTGTCTGGCATGCAGCACTTACAGTGATTCCTCCTCTCTGATGACATGCTGTACTTCTTCTAGAGCTTCCTATCACAGAGGCAATGGCTTTTAAAGATATAGACAGTAACATAAGACTACTCTTGATATCCCTTCCTTATTCCCCAGTGCCGCAATTTGCGTGGGAGATAACAAAACCAGCGGGTGTTCATCTGGAGTGAATGACCAGTGCTGCCCACTTCACTGGTATCACCAACACAAGCCTACGAAAGTGTTGAGCAGTCATTTGGACTCCATGAACACTGCAGATTTGGGAGTGACAGATGCTGTGGCTCCTGAAACCACTCTGAAAAAAACAGAGGGTGGCAAACTCTTCTCAGAAATACAGAATTACCATTCAGCTCTTCTGAACTATTTTTCAGACTTTGGGGCACCTTTAAAGCTTTATTTACTTTTTCACCTTCCACTGCTTTGTAATGGCAGTAGCTATGTGAATAGAAGTGTCTGCCCATCGCTGACAGAATAAACATCATGAGTTACTCAGCTGTCACCACAGCTGTAGCTCAACTCTCACCCTCACTGAGGTCTTATTTCCTTAGCTAAGCACTTCTCAGTAAATCTCAGGTCACAAAGCCTTGATTAGAATTTATAAAGTAATAATTGGTAAGTAGATAAGTCACAGAGGGAGTTCCTCACCTTCACATAGCACTGTCAGGAAGAATTCTCAATATTTGCCTTGCTGGATCAAAGCTGGTAGCTGCCAGGGCTGAGCTGAAACATTAGCCCTTCGTACTCAGTAGCAACAAGCACATTTCCCTCAGTCTGATAGGCTTCCAAGGCACAATTTTGAAATTAAAAATTCTCAAAGCTACCCCAATGTTCATGGATATGGTAACTTACCAGTAATGTGCAGGTCTGACACTGAATATTTATTTGAAATTTTTTGATCTAAACTCTTGCATTTCTTTGCCTGTGTATTTTATTGTTGGTAAATGGTTAAAAACTTTTGTCCCAGGGAATTTCTCCTAGTATTATTCTCTCTCTTTTTCTCTTGTTTGGAACTGGGACAAGCCTACATCTTTCCTCTCAGTCCTCTATAGGGATTTTGGTAGAAATAGTATTTAACTGCAAGTTCATGGACTTATTCCACCAAACATAGAGTTCAGTGACAGAGAATGTAATACCATGAAGTAGAAAATGGAACACAAAAATCAGTACTTGCTAGAGAAGAGTCACTGGTTTTAGCAGGTTTACCACAATAATGTCAAAATTAGATCTGGGTCTTTTTTACAATCATGTTCTGCATACGTTAGTCAACTAAACATGTTGGTTTATACAGCCACAATTTTACAATCTGACTTCCACCTGCTGGCCCAGGAGGATGTTAAGTGTCCAGAAGATGCTTGTTCTTCTGCCAGTCACATCCAGATGTCAGGACATTGTGGAGTATTTCAGATTAGACTAAATGCATATGCTAAGGCAACCAAACCTCAATCCTGGTATCCAACAGATAATCCCTAGTAGCAGATGTATGGTTACACACATCCACATCTGTTTGCACACACAGACACAGACCCGCCTTTTATAACAGTATACACATTCCACTGCAGCTGGCACCACCCTGAGCCAATACAGGAACTTCCAGACTGTTCAGCTACTTGAGAATTAGTCTCTACTTAAGGTCAGTTTTTCCTAGTTTTTCTTCTGTATTACAGGACACAATTCCAATGAGGAATCCCATCCTCTTGCTTATCTTATGTCATGCAGATAAACAGAACAATGTGTTTGCCAGTACTGTGCATTTTCCATAATCACAAACACAGAGCAAAGCACACAAGTAGAGAGTACCAAAGCGGCAGATAATCATCTTCCAAACAGATGGACACTGAAAATTACTCGGGAAGTGCGTGCGGTGTGTGCATGCACATGCAATAGCAATTCCAGGGAGGAAACAGTTGTTCATTACTCTTTTGAGAAATGTGTCTTCTAAGTACATGTGTAAATCTCTTTTCAAAGATATGCAAGTGATCACTTTGGCAGAATAAGCAAATTCAAAATTTCCCAATACCAGTCTGGAAACCTGAAAAGAAACAGAAAACAGCAGATGTAGTTTATCTTGAGATTACTTTTTTCCAATTAACCCTTCTCCCTTTTTATTTTTCTCTTATGCATTTTTGTTTCAAACTTTATCATCTGAAAAAAGGAAGCAATTGAGTTCTTGGGAGAAAAAAATAGTTCTTAGGAGTTTCAGGAAAGAAAATTAGAAGTCCCATAATTTCTCACCTTCTTCTGAACAGTATCCATTTTCCAATTTGATGGACTCCAGCTGGAAACTTGTTTGAACTTGAATAGATGGAAGGATTTCATTGTAATGAAATTCGGTCGTAGTTCTCTGAAGATTTGTCTTGCCTGTCCCATCACTGAAGGGACTTTCCATGCAATTTTTTTTTCCAATATGAGGAATTCCTCTGGCTCCAGCCTTCAGGGTATTTTTCTCAGGGTTCTTTATTGCACACCCTGTGGGAGCTTCCAAACAGTGATTGCTCAAACTTGGCAGAGGACAATTTGCAGATTTTCCCTCTTTCTATGGAAATTTCTTTTGTATGAGTTGTTAGAGTTACAGAAGTCTCTCTCCTGGGAATTTGTGTCTCAGAGGAAATATGAAACTCCTGTGATATGGCTTTTGATTTCCTTTTATTTTCGGGATTTTATTCATGGTACAGCACAGTTACTCCTAAATAGAACAGTTTTGCAAGTGTATCATGCAAGAGTTCAAAAGGAGTTCACAGAGTGACCAGTCCTTCCATACCACTTGAAACCAGTCACCTCCCATGTCTTCTAGGATACTGCTGACATTTCCTGACTGATTCCAAGTATCAGTGCTTATTTCACAAGCCCAGTGGCCCAAAGAAATTCTTCTTGAAGTGAATGGCGGACGAAACTTAACCTAAGATCATAGGCTTTGGGAAGCTGCTTGTAATTTCCTCTCAATCCCACTGTCTGCATTAGATGATTTCAAAGGTTTGATGTCTCCCCTAAAAGATTAGCAGCCACAAAACAGTCAACATAGAAAAACCCTCTGCTCTATTTTTCAGCACTTCCAAATGAAATATTTGGATGTTTCTAGTCTGTCAGGAAGTGTCACAATTTCTTAACTAGAAACTGATCACCCCACATATTAAATGTTGAAGTTTTCAACAATTTCCTTGTGAGTTTTGCTTTTGTCACCTCCACAGATTTAACACCACATGCAACATATACACATACAGTGATTTGTTGCACTCATGCCCTTTAAAAGGCACCACAAGATCTACAGATCAGTGTCACACAGCTGGCCTTTAGTTAACATTAACAATTACTACCAGTTGAAATACTATTTAAGTGTAATAACTATTAATATCAATAATTGCACACACACACATATATAAATAGTCTATATAAGCATATATATATATATATATATGGATGCATGTCATTTATTCACCACTCCTGTGGTACATGGCACATGGAATAAGCAGCAGATATGTCATATGTGACCCAAATTCTGTAGTTCTCTGGATGAATGGTAGTGGGTTGCTCTAAGAGTCATATAGCTTTGTTATATCTAGTAATTTAATGTGAAGGAAAGGGTTGATCATAAAGATAAGGCTTTTATATTACATTTTTCAGTTCCCTAGAGATTAATGTCTGACATTTAATGTAGAAAGTTTAATCAGTTTGAATCCTCATAAAACACCAACTTGTCTGTTCCATACTACTTGAGAGTACACATTCCTAATATCAAAATTAGCTGCTAAACAGCCTCACACTTGGCTTGATAGATCTCTCCAGGACTCAGAAACAGTCTATGGTTACATGTACTATGCACCTGAACCAAACAGAAATAGACTATGAATTCAGGAATTAAAGTAATATTTGTATTCATACTTTTGAGCTTAACTACTGAAGCATTTTGAATAATATACATATTTTCAGACTAAAGATAATGAGAGATGTTTTCTATTCTTATAGGACATTTATTTATGCATTCAATCAATTTTAAAAAGGAATTCCTAAAGTGTGCATAATTTGGTATTTAAAAAAACTGTTTAATATTCATATTCTTTCAGAGATCTACAGAAAAGTCATTGTCTTGAGAAAAGCATTTCCAACAGAAAAGCATTTAACAGAAAGCACTTAATGCAACTCCTAAGTTCTCAGCTGTTAAAAGGTAAATCAGATTCGTTGCTCCATTACAGTTTGCAACTGAAATGAAAAACTGTCAGGATGTATTTTAGCAATTATAGACAAATAATAGCTATGCAGTCAGAAACAATGCAGTCCTATACATCTTGATCATAATAGCTATGAAGTCAGAAACAATGCAGTCCTATACATCTTGATCATAAATATGGATGTATTTATAATGACCTATTCTCCAATGAATACTTAAACCTCTTCAATCACAATTTGCTTAGCTACACATAAAAAATTGGTACAAAGCACTAGGACACCATAATGTTGTAAAATATGTCTCTAGGAAGCTGTCATCACTACAATTGCATATTTGGGAAAACATTTTTCAAAGCTCCACATTTTGCAACGTTTCAGTACATGTCTGACAAACCCTAGAGCCACACAGTTCATCCTGCAAGTGCTGCCAGCAAGGTTAGCTGAGCCTTTTATGCTTCCTGGAAGAGGCGATGCAGACAAAGGTGCTGCTGTGATGAAGGAGGGAGGCCCTGCTGAGAAGCGCTGAGTGCCCTCCAGTCCCAATAAATTGCAGTTCCTCTGGAAGTAAAAGGATCAAATCTGTTCTCCCTGATGTGAATGGAAGTGGGGTTAGGCAAACCACCTGCAGTCAGCAATTGAGAGTACAAACTGATAATTACCAACAGTGATTTAACTGCTGTTAACTTCTGACTGCCTGTTCAGCACTGCAAGTGTGCTGTGAATTGGTTTATCTCCCTTGAATGGAGCCATGCTGGAGATGCACCAAAGAATCTGTTCTTCTGCATAGCAAGAAATTTGTCTCCAGATGCATCCATGTAGAATCATGTAACTGGAAGAATGACTCCTTTCTTACATTAAAACTGTGTTAAAGTTTTAATTTTCTCAGACATCTGCAAAATTATCTTCTTTAATCAATCACCACCTCCTAGGGCACGTGCTTTTCATTAGTTTTATTATTATTGTTAGTCTGTCATTGTCCTTTGCTAGATAGGTTCCAATATGCTACTGGGACAAATGCATGGTTCCAGCCAACTGGGATATGACAAATGCATAATTTGGAAGGGTTTCTTTTAAATCCAGTTTCCACTTTATTTGTACTGTTTGGAGCTGTCTCATACACAAGCCCAGTTCTGCTACCACACAGACTTTCACAGTGAAGCATTATGAGCCATGGAAATGTGTGCCTGGTTTTCTGGGACAGCCAAGAATGTGTAAGAGCTTGGCCTCTTACATTTGGCCAACTGGATATCCTGGTGTGCCTGAAGTTACATGGGTTTCCAGGTTATGGTGGTCTCACATGATAATAAACATCAGGTGCCTTATTTTTGACATCAAATGTCCAAGATTCAGAGCATTGAGCCAAAGGATGGTTTTTATTTTCAAAAACAGGAATGATTTGAGAGTTTCAAGAGAAAGGACCTTATGAAAGGCTCATTTACAAGATAATTTATGCTTAGTATTTGTGAAAATTTGCCCCCTTTTGCAAAAGCAGAAAGCCAATGAAAACAAAGTGCACTGTTCCTTCTTAACCAGCATTTCCAGCTCAGTGACTGTGCTTCCACAACATGGAATAAATTTTACCCTGATCTATGCAAGAAAATAGTACACAGATAACATAATCAGGAAAATAAAGTGCAGCAGTACCCAGCTATTAGCTAGAGGGATTCAGTACCTGGAAAGATGCTCTGGAGCAGCAGGTGCTGCTGTGGGTTGAATCAAGGGCTTTGTGGCTCAGAGAACTATTCAAGGCACCACTGTTATTATACAGCAGAGAAGCTGCTGAAGCTACCTACAAAAACATATTATTGCCAGCAAAATTCATTCCACATCACTTTAATGAACAGCAGGTTTTTCCCTTCAATTACTGTGTGACAGAAATTACTCCCTGTGGTCCTGTCCACCAAATGACAGTCACCAAATGAGAGACTACTGTGAATAAAAAAACCCAGCAGGTTTCCATAATGCTTAACAGCCTGATCTGTCTGATTGTTATCAACCTCATGATTGTTATCAATCGCTCACAAAAGGAAGAGATCTGTTGCCACTGAGATAAATGTTAACAGACAGAAAGTTGCAAGTACAATCTTGTACTTATTTTCTCCTTTTTCTCTCAGTACTGTTGAAAACTGATGTTCAATGGTTCAACGGTTCCACAGTGATAGCTACAATAGTTAAATTCTGAAGATGAGAAACACCAGCAGACCTTCTAATACTGTACTTCTGAAGTCTGAACAAGGTTTTTCAAGATTCAGAAGTTTGTGTATTTTTTGTCGATTGTACTAAACCTGACAGTTAAAAATCTGCCTTTTTTCCCTTAATATTTTCCTATTTATACTTTAAAAAATGATTCATACCTCATGAAATGATCAGCTTAATTCTATTCTTTAATTCTGCCTAGCTAAAAGAAAGTAAAAAGGCTGTATGACAGTTAAACACTAACAAACTGAACAACTTGGGGCTTTAGAGACATGAAGTAAATATTTGGGGATTCTTTTTAAACTATCATATCCAGGAGAGAACAGTTGTCTTCTAAGAATATGAATCTTATTAGTTCATCTGAAACTCAGAAAAATGTGAGAAATACGTATAGTGATGAGTAAAAATCATAGTTCTCTATTTTACATATTGTGATTTGAATGCCTGTGCCTTCCAAACTGAGATATACATGTGGCAGATAAATCTGGCATCATTTGTGATGCAAATTGTAGCATTACAGGAAATCTTCATTGCCAGATTCTTACAAACCAGAAAACTCAGCTCATACTGTAACTGATGACTCCTTTGGGGACATACTGTTCCACTTGCTGAAGGGAATCATCATGCAAATAACGTAACTGTGACCAAAGGGTAAAAGAATTGATTTTACCCCATCCAGATATCAAAGAAGAATCCAGCATGATCCTCACTACAGCAATACACTGAATGTGAAGCTATGAAGGTCAGCTGCCTCAGTGAAATACTGAAGAATAGGCACCACAAAAGAGATAGCAAGATCATTTCTGAAGCAAGAGGTGTTTGTGAATTCAAACAGTTGATTTCACACCACCAGTACATTTTATACTGCAGATATATCAGTCCTTTAGAAATTATGCAGAAGGAGCAGGGAGAGCAATAGCCCGAGGCAGATTACCAGCAGAGCTAAGAGCAGCTGCCTTTCATCTCCTTCCCACCCAGAAGCATTTCATTACACATTTAAGACTGTCATGTCACTTCCACACTCCAGCAGTGCAACTGCCGCATTCAGTACTGACAGCCCTGCTGCTTCAACCACCGCTGTATGGAGACACTCCAACCAAGCCAGCAACATTATAATCTAGCAACAGGTTCTTTATAAAGTTTGTTTCACCTGTGTGATTAAATGTGAAAAACAATACTCGGGAATTTTACAAGAAAAGTTTATTTTGTTATACTGTTGTTTGTCAAAGCAGGAATCTTTTGATGCCATATAACTTTACTGAAAGCAACACCAGTGTTGGCACCCACCTGGGACCTATTGCAGATGGCTGATACCCTCTTTTGAAAGACGAATAATATGACAGTTATGAGTTCTCAGGCATTAGAGCTGGGTCTTACAAATATTGGGGGAATGACCACATCTGTGAGTTTTACCTCTCCCCTAAATTGAAGCATATTTTTTTCTGGCCTCTATTTGACCACATAGCTTGGCTAGAGCCATGGAACCACTCTATGCCAGGAGATAGAATTGTCTGCTAAGGTCTCTTGCCTTGGTTGAAAAGCTCAGCTCATGCCGAGTGCAATGATGTGAACTTCAGTGTAGGTATCACACTTAGATTCTAAGAACTCAGCAATGTGGTAGGACATCAAAGTTCTATTATTTCTATGTGTAAGGGGAAGTAAAAGTTATAAGAGAAGGTATGAGATGGTATAAGGTATCTGAAATGTATCCAGAAGGGTTAAATATGATGATTTGAGAGGAAAACACTATACAATAAACTGTAGATCAGATGTGAAGATATTCTCAAATCATCTGACTTCAAAGGTTTGAAAGTTCACACTTTCAAACCTTATTTGAAGTCAGATGATTTGCATGTAGCACCCAAACCACTTGGAAGCTGGACTCCTAAAATCGCTCTGGCATTTGTAACATATCACTCTAAGAAGGAGGGAGAACTGTTGCAAAAGTGATTCTATGCAGCTAGAAGCTAAAACTAATGCCTCAAGATTAACATAGTAAGAATGAACATAAAAATATCAAACAAAAATTAGAAATGGGAGTATTCATTACCTAATCACAAAATGATAACTTTAAAACTACAGTACTTTATGTTTCATTTAAAGATCTGATACCCTTGATAAGGCTTATTAAGAAAAAATCTCCTATGAGAACTAGGTGCTGAAAGAGTCAATTGCATTGAAGCACCATCTCAGAACCAGCTGGGGGGGTGTTTCTTGGAGTTACAGGGAGTCTTTGGACTGTGTTGGCTGCTTCTGGGTCTACAGCAATCCCATTAAATGGTTATTCCAATAAAACAGGGAAGCATCAACTGTCAAACATCACAATATCAGACCACCCCACAAAACCAGTAAGTGGAACCTCATAACACCCCTCTGAGCTGTACAGTAGAGACACTTGCAGTCTCATAATTGAGCATGTGTGTAAGTGCTTGTAGGACTGAGGCCAAAGGTTGAAACAGCAGCGAAGGGAATGCCTGCCCAACCTCTTCAAGGCAAGGATATTTTTTTTGTAAAAGGATATTTTAACCTTCAGAGGCCGTGGACAACATAGTGGTAATGTGACCTTTAACTTCTCTAGACCAAATGTTTATACAGGTGCTCTCATTTCCTGGAAGAGGAGCAGAGGTTTTAAAATTATACAAACACTATTAATTTAAATATTTTTCCCAGTTGCTGTATCATGCCATTGAAAATAAATATATTTATCATTTTACTGGGATCCACACATATAAGATTTTGAAAATCCTTATGGTCACCTGATGGAAGTTTTCAGACTACATGTATAGGAAGGCACTTGAATTGCTATCTAGCTTGAGTTCTAGAGATTACAACAATTAAAAATTTCACAAGAAAAACCTCTGAAGGTTTCCCTAATAATTATGAGGAATCCTAGTGCTGCAGTGGCTGAATATCAAGTGAAAGAAGACCATAGGTCCTGGGATTCCTGTGGTTCATAGGTCAGTTCTGAGGCTGATACCAAGGGGGTTTCTTTATCCCAGTTTGGCAGCAATGTTAACAGACTGAAGTAGGAACACCAGCTTTACATGGGAAATGCCACATACAAAGATTTCTCAGTTGTTCCTACTCCATGTTTGCCTGCTTGGAGCTGACAAAAATGCTGTTCTCCACACCTCTTGGCAATTATCTGTTTTTCCAATAGCTCAGGACAACTCAGTCCCAGCAGAGATTCTCTCTCTAGGTCGGTAGCACCATGGAAAGCTGTGTGGGGTTGGGCTCAGAGTGGTGTTAGCTGTATTTGCTTTTCCTGTAGATTCTTTTAGGTCAAGTCTGGAAAACACACAGATATAAAAGCTCTGAAAAATGTTGCATGTGAATGACTTTACATCTGCCCCTGAGCTCTGAGCCAATTAATTAGTGAAATGCAATTCTGGCTGCCACCTTGCCACTTTGAGCCATATCTCAGACTCTCAGGTAAGTGATTTACAGCAGATGCTTAGAAAAGCACTGTGTGAATCATATAAGGCTCATTTGCTATGTTTTGCTAGCCAGGCTGAAAGTTAAAGCAAGCAAACAGGTTGTGTTGAAATGGAGAACATACCTAGTAATGTGCTTTTCTCAGGTGCTAAGTGAGAAGTGGCACCATGGGAAATTTGTTCCATTTAATTTACAATCTGGGTCAATTCCTAGAGTGTTTTCCTGTAGCAGCTTGGAAATATGAAAACTTTGAGTAATGCTTGCAACACGCACACGATACTGAACTGTTTGCTGCCCTCCCACAAGCACACAAACTAGAATAAGGGTCAGAGGATGTTAAAAGAATGTGGAGGCTAAACATACCACACACAAGAGCAAGACATGTGCTTGTTGGGAAGAAAATGTTAGTCTTGATAAGGGGTAGAGATTTCTACTACCACAACCGCTGGCAACCTGCCTGACGCCAGAGAAAGGCTGGAAAGGGACTGGATGAAGGGTCCTCCATATCCCTTGATCTCTGATGGGAATGCAAATGTTTTGGAGAGATGTAATTTTCTTTAGCTCTGTAGGGCCCAGACTGGCAGAAAAATATTAGGGCAGCATGGCCCAGTCTAAAAATTCATCTCAGAAAAAAAAGTGCAGTACTCTGTGCTAAAACAGAGCCATGTAGTTGTTATAAGGAACCTCATGAGATATCCATCTTAGAAATAGCAGTTGGGTTTCTAATTAACAGCTTTTCCCTGAAAGTTACTCAGTGTATTTCAAATGTCACATATATCAATTGTGTTTGCAGCAGATTTTGTACATGTTAAATATCTGTTTACTGAGAAATGATGTTGTATTCTCTGAATATGTCTGAAAAGTGGTAGCAGGTACTGATGAGGATTTTAGGGTTTAAATTTTAGACATCTAAATTAAAGACGCTTTGTTTGATGCTAAAAATGAGGGGAGGAACTTGGTGGCCAAGAAGGCATCCTGGCTTTTATCAGAAACAGTGTGGCCAGCAGGACCAGGGCAGTGATTGGCCCGTATACGTGGCACTGGTAAGGCCACACCTCAAATCCTGTGTTCAGTTCCAGGCCCCTCAAAAAGACATTGAGGTGCTGGGACATGTCCAGAGAAGAGCAATGGAGATGAGGAAGGATTTGGAGCACAAGTCTGAGGTGGAGCAACTGAGGGAGCTGGGGGTGTTTAGCCTGGAGAAAAGGAGGCTCAGGGAAGACCTTATCACTGTCTACAGCTCCCTGAAAGGAGGCTGTAGCCAGGTGGGGTTGGCCTTTTATTCCAAGCAACAAGTGACAGGACAAGTGAAAATGGCCTAAAATTGTGCCAGGAGAGGTTTAGATTGGATGTTGGGAAAATTTCTTCTTGGGAAATATTGTCAAGCATTGGAACAGGCCTCCCAGGGAAATGATTGTGCCACCATCCCTGGAGCTGTTCAAAAGACGTGTAGATGTGGCACCTGGGGACATGGTTTGGGGTGGACTTGACAATGCTGGGTTAATGGTTGGACTCGATGATCCTGATGGTCTTTTCCAACCTAACAATTCTGACTCAATGGTTCTGTATGTGTGTATGAATACATGTATGTATCAACAACTCATAGGATAAAGGGACAGTGTTTTCAAGTTTATAGATAAGTATGCCCTGGATAGACTGTGCAGATGTTTTAAAGCTAGCTGGAAAGGAAATAATGGAAAAGTAAAACAATTTCTAGTTTCATTACATTGGAATATGTTGAATCTAATGGAGGTTCAGAAGGAATATGGTATTATAGCTCCTTATTTCCAGCTTTTTCTAAAATGACACATCTGCTGCCTTCTCTATGATGGCAACCAACTGTTACAGGATGCCTTTTGATAGTTAATTTGGTTTAGTATTGTCCATTTGATTGATGGAATGCCCATACTGAACGTTTCTCCAGGAGGCAGAAAAGACCACAGTTTTTAGATTACGTGATCATTTTACAAACAGTGAGTCCTTTCTTCCAGCACAAGCAAAGGGAAGGCACTTAAAAAAATTATTCAAATAGATCTTGCTGCACCTAATAAGGCAGAGTTGGAGCTTGTTAACAGACTGTATATAGTGAAGGCCTGGAGCTGCTTATCATGATGGACTTCTAATTTTCATGGCTTTCCAAAAATTACAGTGCCCTAGCATTACATTAATGAAGATTTCTGGAGAGCATTTGTTCAGAAAAAGCATGCACTGAGCCCTGTGTAATCACTGGTTCTCACAGAGTATATGGCCCATCTATAATTGCATTATGATATAAAGAAGATCAATAGAAATAATTCAAGACCTGTCACTTCAGATGAAATATTTCTCTAACTCAAGACCACCTCTGGTGGCAGGCAAATTCTGGTCTCCCCTAGAAAACTAAGCAGAAAAGAGAAATGAATATTTTGAAGGAGAGACTTGATGTTCACCTAAATATACACCAAGCATAAAAAGGATTATTTATGGATTTATTTGGGATATAAAATCAACTTTCATTGATCATATGGGGAAGCACTCTGTTTAGATATACTGGAACTGTGAAGCTATTGCAGTGTATACATGAAGTATATGTGTGTTTTTCATGGGATTATTATAAACTTCGATTCGACACATGCTTTGGTTTTAAGCTTGTATCTAAAATACTTTAAATTGGATTTTTCTGCATCCTTGGCTTTTAGAAACTGTGGTTTGTGACCTCAGGCCTCCTCACTTCTTTTGTGTGTGTGCAGGATGGCAGAATCATAGCTCTACAAGCGCAAGAACTTTTGCTAAAACACAAGGTAATCCAGATTTTCCAGAGATGCTAAAATCAAAAATAAAGACTTTATTTTTCATACAGATTAAAAAAAAATAAAAATAAGGGAATAAAAATGATAAACAGTTCAGTAGTATGGCTAGAGATTGAGACAGAAGATAATTTTACCAGCTCTGGAAAATTAAATGAACCTTTGCTTCAATTTTCAATATGATTGTTGATACAAAATATGATGACAAAATCAGAATACCTGATCAAGTACTTGGTTGAAAAAGGAAAGATCTACATCAAGAACAGACGCTTGGTTCAAACATCTTGATAAACTGCAATTGGGTGTGGAGAGGGCAAATAGTCTCCACAGAAAAACACAGAAAAATTATCAAACAAAATACTGGTCCCCTATCAAGGAGAGTTAATAGATTAAGGACACTGAAATTCAGTGAAGAAAACCTCTTGCAAGTGCTCAAAAATAGAAAATATATAATCTAAAATACTGTAGATTTGTTACTCCGACTTCAATGGTATATTGTGTTTATAGGAGGAAAAACATGAAGAAAAGCTAAGTGACTGAAAGGAAAGATGAAATACATTATGCTTCTATGAAAGATTGAATATAAAACCAAAATCTGATATTTTTACTCAGTAAAATGGCTGATTTGCTAGCTGAAGAAAATACAGGTATCATTAATACCAGAAGTATACATTGTCATGTAGAGTATTTTAATCCAAATAAGGAGATAAATTAAACATTTTCAAGATGGAAATTACTGATAAAACATAGGTTGTTCTTGCAAGGGATGTTTGAGTTCTCAAAACATGATGCTCAGGTTTCCTACTCCCACCCCTGGATGTAGGCAAGGAGGTCAGTTTCACATGCCTACACCCTCCCAAACAGGCACCCAAAAGTCCACAAAATCACTGATGTTTACCACTTTCTTCTATGTCTCTGACTCTATTTTGGGCAGGGTTATTGCCAAACTTGTGCCAGAAACTATCTTCTGTGGGGGGAGCCCCGCTCACTGGTACTTCCTGGTAGATCCACAGCAGGAGATCCACATGCCAGAACACTCCATTTTTGCTCCTCTTCCATGAGCTGGTGCTATCCTGGGCTCCTGGGGCAGTCTGCAGGACGTGTAGAGACTGGTCTCTTCATGTTGCTGCTGTGATGCTGAACACAGCCATCACTGGTTCCTCAAGCCCCTTCTGAAATTTTGTGTGAGGGCAACAACTCCTGAGGGGCTGTTCCTGCCTTCTTCATCACCTCACTTCCAGGAATACCCACCCCCTCCCCATACTTTTAAAGTCACTGCCCTTCCCCCTGACAAATACAATGCCTTGCTCTACAAGCCGACAACTTGTTACTAACATTGCCAAAGGATCATGCAATCTCTGGTTTTCCTTTTTTTCCTCCTCTTTCTCATTTTAAGCTAGGAGCACTTCATGCCTGCAGTTGGCAGGGACAAAGGGGGAGGCAGCAGGGCGGGAAGGGGAGAGGGCTGAGGAACATCTGTTTCACATTTAACCTGGAACCAAACTTTTTCATCATGCTTCTCCAGCCTCACTTGTATATTGATTCAATTACTAGGCTCTGCTAGTGCAAGAGATTTGTATTAAAGCCTCATACAAAGCTATTGTGTTTTGTCACACAACAGTACTGAATTAACTACAAACGTGCTCTACATGATCCCTCTCAGTCATACACATTTGCCTGTGGACAATCTGACCCACCTAGACTTCAGATGGACTCTTCCTTATCTCCAGGAAGGTGTGATACACCTGGCTGGCACTTGCTAGCAGGAGGGTCATGTCCTGGGCATGTCATCTTCACTCCTCCTGTCCCCTGTTTGCCACATTTCTCAGCTCTGCCTCATCAAAGGTTTGCACAGGTGAGAGAAACAAGGCTGGGCCCACGTGCACAAAAGCCTGGCCTCAAGTCCCAGCAGCTGGGATAAAGGCCCCTCAGGTGCACAGAGGAGTGGTGGTATAATGTGACCCTCTCCTCAGGAATGGGGAGAAGTTGCCCAATGCAATCACTTCACAAAAATGGGAAGAGGCACTTAGGGCTGGTTGATACCTGGGGAAAAGAAAGGAAGAAGAAACAGAGTCTACAACCCTCCAACTCCCTTTTCCCCTGAGAGTCCAGCTTCCAAGTAGGGAAGCAAAATGGCAATTGCTCTTTGCAGAGCATGTCCCATATAGAAAGTCAGTTTGCTGCTTACACCAAAGACAGCTTCCATCCTTGGCCACTGACTTGCCATGTAACCATAACCAGAACTTCCTAAGCAATTATTTTGGGTACCACTATACCTTCTGGGCTCTCAACATGACTTTTCTGAAGAAAGCCACCAGAACTGGTGAGATCTTGAATTAAGGAACCTTTTATAAATGTTTAAAACTACCAATTCCTCTTTCAAAACACTCAGGAAACCATGCAATACTTCATAGATCGCATGCTTATCTGTAAGACACAAATTAACAAATTTAGCACCTAGGGAGCTTCCAAACTGCTCAGAAAATGCTGCACAAAGACCACTGAGGAGCCACAGAGCAGGTTGCTGTAGCTGTGTCAGATGTGCAGGTGCTCCTCACTTGCCCACATATCTCCTACCTATTTCTCTTCACAGACAGTGTTTGCCTCTTCTTAGCACCTGTCTTCCAAGATCTTCCTGATGGGGCTGTAACCACCAACCAGTTCTTGCCTGAGTCCATGCGTGCCCAGTTCCCAGGTAGATGCAGCCCCCTAGGCAGACACTGCCTGCCTCTGTGCAGGTTCTCAGGCAGAACTGGGGCTGAGATTGTGAGATGTCTTTCAACAGGGACTTTGCTTTTCGTAACTAAACAGATCCTGAGAGGACCCCTGCCACTAATGTACATTAATAGCAAAATTAATGATACTGTATCTACCAAAGTAGACTTTCAAGTGTTCCATTTAACAGCCTTATTCTTCTTATCGTCTTATCTTCTTATTATCTTTCAGTAAAGAACCTGAAAGATGACAGTCAGGAATATCCAAGATAATTCATCTTTTGTCAGAATTCCCCATTCCACTGAATCCCTCCTGCCTCAGTTTACCCATTCTTGCACTGGAAATAGTCTCTAACAGGGAAGAGACCAAAGCCCTTATGGCACAAACTGATGCTGTGAAGCAGATACCTAAGGACTTTACCCCCATACAGACATGACCCATAACTCCTCACCAGAACTTTGTCCTGTGAGTAAAAGATAACAGGACCCTGTATATCTAGTAAAGGTTGAAATTGTCTGAAGAGATGGAGTCCGAGTGTCCAAAGATTCTGAGCTAAACTAGCAGAACTCTTTCAAAACCAGACCATAACTAGCTGTGATTAGAGCACTTACAATGATCTTTAGCTAATTTTGAGCTCTTTGGAGATCCTTTCATACAAGTGACATGCAAAGAATGGCAGCAGCTGCGCCTGCCCCATGTGTGCTGCGAGCCACCTGCACCCAGGAGCCCCATGGCTGCATTATCTCAATGCTGGTTCATAGTTATTATACCTTATTTCTCAGCAGGGCGTTATTGCTCCAGGTTGAGCATCCTGTTAATGCAGCTGCTCAGCTTCCTGCTGTGTCCCCAGCTGGCAGAGAGCAGGGGCAGAGCAGGCTGAGCCTGCAGGAGTGGATGGATGTAGCCCAGAGGGCCCCAGCTGCAGGGGCATCCCCACGGCAGACCTGAGGACTGAGGGCAGCACGTAGCCCCTGGCACTAGCATTAACCAAGCAACTCCAAACTTTCTCCTGGGAAACAGTCTGAATTTTCCTGTGCAGCTCCCAGGGAAGCTTGAACCACCAGAGGCTTGTAAGTGGTCCTCAACTCACTGAGTGAAATCTAGCTCTGGTACTTCTGTCCCTCTGAGCACAAAGAATTGCTGCTGGATCATGGTTACCTCCAAGACAATTTCTATCTTCATCTGTGACAAATAGAGCAGCACAGCCACCCTTGAAGACAAGCTTCTTGTCATAAAATTTGCAGAGTAGGTATTCCCATCACCAAGAAATGAAAGTTTCTTTAAAATACAGGGAAACATGGCACACCATCAAGTATCCTCATATGGCCTGACATGGCAGGGATGTGAAAGGTAGTAGTAGCAGAAATAAGACTTCTGAGTTTGGGATTTCTGACAAACAGTTCTGAGGAGATATTTTACCCATTTCTATAACCAGTGTCTGTGAGTTTATTTTTCTCTACTTTCTGTACGTCTCTTTAAAATAAAGAGCCTTTGTTGGAAAACCATGTGTCATAAATTGACATCTTAACAGCACGGATATCACCCCTTTTAAAGTCAAATCAAAAGTTTATATTCATAGAAAAAGAAGACAGAAATATGAATAGGGAAATCCATTTTGATTAACTGCTGCCTGATTAACCATGGTTGAGGTATCTGCACTCCAGAAACTTGTAGTTTTTCACTGATGGATGATTTAATTTGGGCATTTTCTTTTCTACCTGAGCTACTTTGTTCTACTCTACCAGAAATATGAAATTATTAGAGAACCGTCTCATATTTCTGGTGTCAATTTTTTTTTTTTGTAATTAACATTTTAAAATAATTAGAACTCATGGCAGAAATTTCACAGTTCTTAGGAGCAAACACCAGCTTGCTTTATAAATGGATAGTTCCATGGAAGTATTATCTCAATGCCATGGTCTATTGTAAAGAAAACCAAGTTTTCAGAATTAATATGAAAAAAGAAAGCACAGAATTCATCAATCTGGCACTATGTGTGTTTATGCATCAGTTTTCTGAAAGTCGTGGCATGTGGTCTCGAGCCACAGAAAGGTATAATAGTCTGGGGAATGTTCAGAAAAGGATAAAAAGGATAATAGAAAGCATTCAAGCTGCTCAGGACAACTTCTGTATAAGCAATGCCTAAGAGGTAAGTCTTCACTCTGGAAATAGTCAGAAGGGGATTTCATGGGGCTCTACAAAATCAGGGGGAGGATGAAGGCAGGTTGAATATACATCCACTACTGAACACAGACAAGACATAGAGGATCTCAAATGCAATTAGCTGGAAGCAGGTTCCGACCAAACAAAAAACATTTTTACTCACACCAAAATCTGTTTAATCTGTGGAGCTCCTCACCATCCTCCTCACAGGTGCCAGAAGACCTCAGCTTTTTAAAAGGAGGCTGCAGAGATTCATAGAAAAGAAATCTCTCAGGGCAATTAATTATACAGATGATGAGCAAATTGCAGACAACTGGAATGACATTTGAAAAATTATCTCTCCATTTTGGCCATGTTTTGTTGTTTCCTGGGTGCATCCATGTGGCAAAATTCAAAGCAAATACCAGGTTAGAATGCTATTTGCTGTGGCCCAGTAGATCAGGGTTTATATCCTTGTATTGAGCCTGAACACCCAATTATGCTGGGTACCATCCACAAGGAACACCTGTGACAATGTATACCCAGAGCTACCACTGAGTGCAGAAGCCATCCAGAGCAGTGGGGCTCAGCTAAGGCATTCTGCTACTCACATTTGACTTCAAGGGGATTTCCAGGCACTGCTGCACAGGAGATGTGGCAGCTCCAGCCAGCTCATGCCCGTAGAATGTCTGAGACCTTGAACAGGATAGATGTACCCATGTATTTCATTGCTCTTCAAATAACTAAGAGCTCCCCAGTTCCTTTTTGGATTTCAATCATACAAAATGCCTAAATGCTGGATTACTCTTTTGCAATTAACTAGCTGCGGGAAAAGCATGGAACTTGCATATAAGGACATCGTTAAAACTAAGGATCCCTCTGAATCATGGCCCTACAGCAGATGGGGCTGCAGCAGGTTCATTTCCCTGTGCCTTACAAGGTCCTGCAGTTCAGTTCAGCTCTTCAGTTGGCTGGGCACCTTCATGTCACAGCTCAGGGCATGCACTGCAGCCTCTCATTTGCATCCCAGAACACATTTCTGGTAAGCTGCAGCACGTCTCACTGCCATGGAAACTTCACACTGGGAGCAGGACAATTAAAAAAAAGGAGGAAAATCGTAATTTTGTCCTACAGGACACCACATGCAGCCCACAGGAGATGCAGTGTCAAATGCAATGCAGAAGGGATGGTGCTCTGGAAGAATCAAATGGCCAGAGCAGTCTTAGCACAAATAGCTTGGCCTGAGGAGCACAGATCAAATCATGGAAGAGAACTATTAAGCAGAATTTAAGCAGGTGATGTTTCCAAAAAGGACACAAGTAATTTTTGAAGTAAAAGATGTTTCCACTTTAAAAAACTTTATATATGCCAAATGGAGTAGAAGGATCATCCAGAAGCTGTCTTTTGACCATCACTACCTTCAGCCTCTTCTTCCTGGCCACAATGAACTCAGCCTCTGTGATAAACCAGTTCTACACAGATTCTCTGGTGGTTTGCTGGTTGTGCACAGAAATGCTTTTACAGATTAACAGTATATAAACCCCATAAAACCGGCTTAAAATGTCTCACAACGGCATAATCCAGATATGATCCTAACATCCAGAACTGCTTCCAGCTACAAAGAGACTAATTACAGCTACCTTTGCATTGGGTGTTTGGAGTTTCCTGACAAAACAGCTCTTCTAATAACTATAAAAACATCAGAGAAGCTAAAGGCTCTCCTAGCTATTGGAGGCTATAGAGCACTTTCAAAAAAGCGTGCGGCACAGAATGAGAGTCAAAGGTTTAATAGAGCCCAGACAGACTGTCAGGAAACCCAAGGCAGTTTCAGAAGCCAACAGTTTACAGGGGAAGTTCAGAGGCAACCACCACCTTACCCCTCAGTGTCCAGGTATTCTTTTACACTCAAGTCATGCACAGGGGAAAGGGGAGGGAGAAAATGGAATATGTGCCCAAAGCTCAACTCATTTCTTCAAGGCTTGTCAGAGTGTTTCCACCAATAGGTCACCACACCCTCCCCACATGAAAGAACTGTACAGAAACCAATGCCAGTAACTTTTGGCCTCGGGCTGACATAGCGTTTTCCTCTTTCTCTGATGTGATGTGAATAAGCAAAGAAAGGTGTTGAACTGAAATGCCTCAGACACTGCAGCATGAAGAATAACAAGGCCCCCTTTTCTGTGTGTTACTCTAGGCTCTGACATATGGTACTGAATGTACTTGATTATTGCATAAATTCTGTTAATTTCTGGAAGCAGTAAGGAAGCAGACTTCCAGCTAAGATCCTTATCCTTGTATACTCCCTGGAGTGCACCACTTCAGTAACATTTTTCAGCAATACCATAATGAAGGAGCTCCTTATGTGAGCCACTGCCCTGCCCTCACTATTTTCCCTCACCCCTTACCTGTCCCAAATGAAATCCTTGCCTAGGGAGAGAGAAAAAGGGAAAAAAGAAAGCCAAGAGGGGAACTGTTTTCCCAGGCCAAATGCCATTTACTCTGGCTTCCCATTAGGGACTGAAGTAGATGATTCCAAGCTGTTCTCTGCTGTTCAGTGGAAGTGCAGAGGCAGGCAAAGATCACCCTCAAGGTATGAACATCATCTGGGAACATTGGTGTGGGCCACCTAAACTGGGTCTCACAGGTCTCAGCATTAGCTGAGAGCTAATGCTGAGCTGCGCTGAGCTGAGTTGAGCTGAGCTGGGCTCAGCTGAGCTGAGCTGTGCTGAGCTGAGCTGAGCTGTGCTGAGCTGGGCTGGGCTGAGCTGAGCTGTGCTGGGCTGAGCTGGGCTGGTCTGGGCAGGTTTGGGCTGGGCTAGTAGCCTCCCCTCCATCCAGATGTTTGTGCCTGTTTTAGCTAGCTGCATGTGCATGCTCCAGACAGCTCTGGAGAAATATCTACAGGTATATTGTCTCTTCAGCAGAGGAATTAGGGCTGAGCAGTGGCCTCTAAGTTCAGGTTGGTGTGAATTATGTCACCATCTCAGCTCTTTTCATCTCTCTTTGTTCTGTCATGTGGCCAAACCTGTCAGTGGCATACCTCATTGAAGATGTGCAAGAGATGTGGCATTACAGCCAGGAGAAAGGAGCTCTGATGAGGTAATAAAGTAGTGAGTCATAATGTGCTTTAATGAGTAAATACAAAGTTGTTTGCATGTCCCAGAGACCCAAAGCTTAAAATTAACCTCAGTAGCTCTAGGTTATAAGTTATCTGAAAATATTCTGGTTCCTGTAGTATTACAAGAATATAACCATTTGCCCTTCTGGATTCTCTCTTAGCTCTTCACAACCTTCCCATAGGACTTTTTAGACCTCAGACCACCTAGAAGGAGGAAACAGAAAAATATAACTAGTAAGAACTCAGGACAAGATATATGCCTCCTTTGTTCTCTGCTCATTGCCTCTGAAAACAAGTGGTGGAAACCCCAAAATTATCAGGGATTTTATTTTCCTGGCAGAATGGTTTCTGTTTTCTCCCATGTTGTTCCTCATTTTCTGCCTCCCACTGGCAGCAGTCCTCTGTTCCATGTCCTCATTCTTGATATTTCCAGCCTCCTGCTCTTTCCCTGCCAGACACCAAAGACCAAAACCAAATGCATAAGATCATTGAATTAATGAAAAAAGTGACTGGACCTAGTAAGACAGGCAGCTATCACCTTGGTGACATCCATTGGCTCACTCCATGTCCAGCACTGCTGTATGTTCAGACCATGAGGTGTTTAAGGCAGGGATTATGTCTTATGAAGTCTGCACAGAGGTGCTGACTGAGGCCTTTGGGCAATGTGAACATTAAATAAGAGCCTTTTACTAGAAAACATTCCCACCTGGAAAGGTTCAAAGAAAAGCCTCCTTGTACAAGTGAAATTCCTGCTTGGTGCACTGGTGGTTTATTTAACAGAGCATGGCAACTGAAACAAATCATTGTGCAAGAATAAGCAGAGAGTTCCCATTTCACTCCACTTGTCCTCCCACAGATGGATTCACTAACATGTGCCTGCTGTTTTAGGATTTTATTGGGATAGGCAGCAAGATAGGGTCTTTTCAGCATGCAGAGATGATCCTTCAACTTTCAGAAATGTGAGGTATCAACCCTGAGGAGGAAAACAATAAAAATGTTAATGCAATGGATGAGCATCTGTCATTCAAACTGCATGTGATGCATTCCAATTTCCAACAAAGACTGATACAAGAACATACAGCAATAAAATTTTAGCATTAGTTATTTCTGAAGATCAAGAGGAATAATAATTTGTTTTACTACCCTTTCATTCCTATGGGCTGCTTACACCAAAATATTCGTTCTTACTAATTTTGTGTGAGGATCATAAAGAGGAATTGAAGGAGGAAGGAACAGATTGTATCACTGAACTCACAGTAATCAAAACTTGAGCAAAAAGCATTCCCTCTTTCCTGTGTTACTTACCCCTCCCATTACTGGCTGTATGCATTAAAGGCACCCTTTACACAATTGCATTTGTTCACAGATATTACATCTACTACGTAAAATAAATGCTAGGAAAAATATTCACTGCTTTATTTTAAGTCTTCTGTGATGACTTTCTTCTTGAATCTCTAAATTTCTGGTTTCACCCTGTGCAAAATATGATACATGCCCCCTTACTGCAAATTGCTTTGAGATGTAATGGATGAAAAATGCTTTATACATACTCCTGACTATGGGCAGTTTGTTTATTCCCCTAATAACCAGTTCCCTCAATGAAGACATTTTTATTAACATCAACAGGAGAGGCATTTAAATTGGGGTAGGATTTTTAAAAGTGAAATTATTCTGTGCCCCAGTAATATAACATCTAGGAAAAGAAACGTTATTTGAACAGGTGCATTTTATATATCACATGCACGTGCACTTTCACTGCTTGAAGCCCCTCTAGTGAAATTCACCTGGGCAGCAAATGAGCCTGTAAAGTTACATTATTAATTTTCAGGCTAGTGTTCCCATTTAGATAATCGGCGTCATGCCTTTGCAATTTACTCAACTAAGCCGATTCAGCAAAATTGCCCTTTTACAGCATATGTACCCCATATGTGAAGGCTGGACCTACCCTTTCATTCCAGCATAGTAAGTAAGAACATGTTGTCAAGAAGATGTAAATTCAAGGCTTGTACTAATCAGCCATGATGCACCATCTAAGGATTTGCCTAGAAGCTGAGTGCACTTTTTACATTTATATGCTGTATTGCTGCACATGTTGGAGCCCACATAATAAAACAACATGGTGCTCTTGATCAGACGTGGTATAAGCTGGACTGCACGTGCAGGCTGTGTGTATCACCATCAAAGGAGAAGCTGCACTGTGTCTCCACTGCCTAGCCACATCCGGACTGACGTACAGAGGAGAAAGTGTGAGGAGGATCCGGGACAGAGCAGGCATCCTGTGGGACACTCAGAGCATTTCTAGCAGCTTGTCAGCTCATTTGGGGACAATCAGTTACAAACAGGACCCACAGAACAGAAGGTGGATTAAATAAGTAGAAGTACTGAATGTATCTTAACAAACATATAATATTGGATTTAGTCATGGACTGAGCAAATCATGTAGTCTGGCGTTCAAACCCTCAGAACTCCTGACTTAATTTCAGTCATTTAAATGTAGATGCTCAGATAAAACCAACCCTCTGGATGTCCTTCACACAGAGTGAATGCAGAGAAATACAGTCAGCACCCAGCTTATTTCAGACACTTCAACATTATGATAGGATAAATTGTTCTCTAAATGAGCCTCAGCGCCTTCACTTATTGTACCAGAAATTTCAATTAGATAACAAACTTTTATATGAATGAAATTAATCAGGATGAAAAACATAATGGGTTTTATGCACTGGGAAAACTCTTTTTGCCAGCATTACTTCAGCTGAGTACAAATTTCCAGTCATGCAGGGCCAGGGGCAGATGGGGGCTACAGTACAGAAAAAACTTCACTGATGCTTGTTCAGTAGAAAGTGAAAGCCAAATTCAGGCCAGCTGAAAGATGAATATCATGAAACAAAATACTTCATCAAAGATATTATAGTGGAAAAATATGTTAGTTAATAGTGACTCTATAGAAGGTTCATGGAAAGTCCTGAAAAATTTTCCATGTCTTATTTGGTGAATGATGTTCACTGGGTATCTCACAGGGGGAAATACCATGTGATCACAGAAGGAAACCAAACCAAACCAAAGAAAAGGGGAAAAAAATGAACTTGGTATATGATGTATTTTGTTAAAATTAAACAATGAAGGAAATTGAACCTCCAGGGACAACCTGGGTGAAGAGGTTACAAATATTGCTTTGCCCTGCAAGAATGATGTCATGGTTTCTGTCAGAATTGCTAAAATACCAACATGTGTTTTCTGGAGCATGGACTTAGAGATATATGGTCTTTGTACTCACAGACTCATTTTCCCACAGAACTTCATGAACTGAAGGATGAACCTTCATTACACTGTAGCAGCCTATAACTGTTTTTTTACAGTATTATTTAAACCTCTCAAATCTTCTCTATATTTTCTGACATTTCATCTGAAATGCATTAAAGAATTACTCAAAATTTGGATGGATATATCAACAGAGCAATTGCATTTAAACATTTTTTATCTCAAGTGTTTAACAGACTACTGCAACCTCACGTCTACACGTTTGTCATAGGTGAAGTAGGAGCTTCAGACAAAGCTTATTAGGGAAGCCCTCCTGTTGAGTCACAAGGTGCAGAAGGGAGTCTCTTGCTTTCTAAACAGCTCAGAGAGGAACCTGAGGGGAAGCTGGATCCAGTCTTAGCCCCAGACTGTCACTGGTTTAAGAAATTATAGAGGTGTGATTGAGCCTTTTTACAACTTTTTCCAGCAGGTTTAAGGATAGAAAACCAGATATATTTATATAAAAAATGGATGATTTATTATGCTAAATGATCAGACAAAAGACCTTTATCAGAATTATTTGTTAGAGTACAGAAGCTAAAACTACAAGTGTAGTATAGTATAAGACAGGATAAAGCACTGTAGTAGAGCAATTATACTAAAGCTACGAAAAAGAAAAAATTATTAGAGATTGATATAAATCACTAATACCAATGACTGTGGACAAAATCGCTTTCACTCAAACTCGAAGTGTAACTTGAGGCACCCCCACTCAAGGGAGGATCCCCACATATACTCCAAGAAGGGATATATCAGAAGAATATGTCCATTTGAAAGTGGAACTGGATTTTCATAGCATAAAGTGGTTGATTATCAGTCATTTATCTCCAGGCATCTCAGCATTTTTACACAAGGGTATTTTACCATATCTGCCACTGTTAAGGAGTCAGACTGGTTTTAGCATAATTCAGCACCAAAACAGCATGACACACCCTCTCTTAGTCCACCACCTACAGCCTTGAAAATAGGGCATTACCCAAGCTGCCCAACCACATTCCGGGTGGAGCATCCTGCGACAGTAACAGACAGTTCCACAGGGGTGTTTCTCATAGATCTGTTTATGAAGTTCATAATGCAAAATGTATTATATCATTTAGATTAGCACTTGAGTTGCTGCACAGAAATATATGTCTATAGACATCTTACAGATTTGACTGATTTGAGCTATAAGTGAATGTGCACCAGTTTGATCTATTGTATGTTGAATTGGCAAAAAATGTGAAATAACATAATTTGGAAAAAAGAAGACTCATTTATCCTTTCAGAAAACTCATGCTTCAAATTTTAAGTCTAAATTTAATTTTCTTCCCGGGAGTTCCAAGTATAAAACCACTCAATAGATTTCTTTGTTTTCCATCAGAATAATCCCAATCAAATTCAGAGCTGCACAGCCCAACAGATGTCAACCAAGCCTAGGATCAGAGGCCAGAAAACACGATCCCAGAACAGGATCAGCGTATACAGGGATTTCCTGATCACAACCCAGACCTCTAAATCTGTGGCTGGGCAGGGAGGCAGGGAGGGAGAAAGAAGAAACTTCAGTCAGGGTACATGTAGTTGTGGTTCAGCACTGGTAATAGATGAATTTTCTGGCAGCAGTCTCCACCAAGTGATTTCATAACTGCTCATGATTTTATGAGGGAATTCTACTGATGCAGGCCAAATCTCTTCCAGTTGTGATGTAACATAAACTGATGTACTATAGGTATTGTCTAATCTGCCACACTTAGGCATTCCAAACTATCTAGATCAAGCTAGACAGTCCAGCCAGGGAGATTCAGATTAGGTATTCAGAAAAAATCTTTTCACTTTGAGACTGGTTAGTCATTTGTGAGTTAGGCATTCTCACTACAAGACTAACTGGGTACCAGGGAAGGGGTGGAGTCCCTGTCTCTTGAAGTGCTCAAAAGGTATCTGGATGTGGCTCCGAGGGGTATGGTTTGGGGTGATTATGGTGATGTTGGGTTGATGTTGGACTGGACGATCTTGAATGTCTTCTAATCTGGATGACTCTGTGATTCTGTGCTATTTTTTTGATGATCAGCTATGCAGCAGAGTTCTGGCAAACCAAATGATAAGGATTTTATTATCTATTACCAAGACAGGTTAAAAAGAAAAAATTGGAAAAAAAAGCACACGGCAAAGCTGCAATTACTATATCCTATACAATACTGATTTCCACTGAGATTATGCTTCTTGAAGACAATGTGGAGAATGGTGGGACAAACAGGATCTGAGATAGGTGATAAAAGCAGTCCCAGTGACTCTATGTTTCAACTTCTGTGGCCCTCACTTTAGATTGCCAAATAGATGTGAGATTGGAGGGCTATCACATTTCAAAATCAACAACTATTCAAACCCCCAAAGTGGCTAAAAAACTACATTGTGTCCTGGTGGAATGAGAGGACCTACCAGCCCTACAGCGGCTGGCTTCAGGATACAGAATAAGTTCTGCTGCTTACAAAGCTGGACAAAAATACAACCGTATGAACTAGAAATCTTTTTTTGCTTCAGTGGCCACTTTAAGACCTGCTACAATATGTACTTGCAGAGAAATTAATCAGTAGTTGTAGAAGTCCATTGCATTGGCAGATCCATTTTTACTTCTTTGTCCTTGATTGCACTGGTGCTAATTCAGTCTTGAACAGCCAAAAAAATATTGTATAGAAAAATATGTTCCTCAAAATGCATTTCACCTCATGGAATAATACACTGGTGACACAAATAGCAGTGATGAGGCTCACATTGTTTTCTCAATATCTCCAGTTCTAAAGAAAGTGGAAAAGACAAAAGAATGATGCAGAAAAAATGGACTCGATATCTTTCCGATATGGATATGTATCAGTCTCAACACAATACCTGCATTACAGAAGAAATTCTATGTGTTCTTTGCTCCCAAACTCAAGGAAGTGCATCTATCAAGCAGATATTAACATAGTACTCTTTCAGCTATCTAGTTGCTGGCATGGAATATACCTTCCCCATCAGGGACAACAGTAGTACCTCCTCACTCTTAACTCATAATGGAATTTGAGGATAAAAGCGGTCATAGCAAAGCAGAAGAATTTGGAATACATTGGTGCTGCTCTCTGTGGCATAAAAGACCTGAAAAAGAGACAGACATGAATTAGATCATAGAAATGAAGATCATTGGTCTGAATGGCACACACTAAATACAACAATTTGGGAACCACTTTCACATTACACACTGCAGCAAATCTAAGTATCTCATATCATCTCTGCCTTCTAGAATCTGAAATCCCTGAAAAATCACTCTTTTTTGTAGCACAAATCTAATGAAGAGGATGTCAAGTCAAGAACACTGAATGTGACTGGCACTTCAGGGCTCCTGGATGAGTCCAAAGATGAACAGGAGAAAGCTCTGAAATCAGATCTTGGATAGTGATGAGAAGTTGAATACTTCAAAGCTCACACAGCTGTAGAAAGGAAGTTTACAAATTAAGGGTCATTGAGGTCAAGGACACCTGCTAGTAAAAAAATACGTAATTTTTGTTATTAGCCAAAGATGAAGAATCTAGTGAAGCCTCACTGCTGTGCTTATAAAGTCACACGACATTCTTCATTCTGATCATCCATGCAAAGTTAACCTAGTTCTTTTCTGTTTCCTGCTGTCCCATGACACATCATAAAAAAATTGCTAATAATTACTTAAATAACATCCATTTTTCTAAGGGTGATAAAAATTTTGTTTACCCTCTGCAACTGCCAAGGTGTTTTATTTGGATTTGGATAAATGCTCGTTTGCAACATTAGTGATTCCACTGGGGGAATCAGCCTGGAAAATTGCTGGTTACATTTTCCCCTCCAACTCACAAACTACTCCTAGTGCTTTTATGTGGTGTTGCCATTCCGACTTGTCATTTCAGAAATGCAGCACTTGAAGACTTCTACCTATGTAAATAATAAACCACAGCCAAATCCTGGAGTACTTAAATCTTCTGATGTAATTCAAACTCTAAATCAACAGAATGAGAGTCTTCAGTTTCTAAGTTCAAAAAGATAAACAATTATGAACCAGTTGTGATGTGATAAGAAGGATGTGAATTTGCAATGCTATGTGCTTAGTCTCACCTCTTGAGTACCTTTCCTAATTTATTTACTTCAGATCCCATAGGTATTAATGTACCAACATAATATTCCATAGAGAAACACCAGATAGCTCTGGTTACTAAACACATTAGAGACACTTCACCCTGCCAAGTTTTTCCAGTGGTTTTGACTTGATTTCCAAAAGTAGAGCCCTCTTGAACTGTCCTGCTTTAGGCTGGGATAGAGCTCATTTTTTTCATACTAGCTGGTATGGAGCTGTATTTTGGATTTTTTCTGGAAACAGTGTTGATAATTCAAGGTTGTCTTTGTCATGTCTGAGCAGTACTGACACAGAGTCAAAGCCTTTCCTCAAACCACCCCACCAGTGAGGAGTCTGGGGATGCGCAAGAATTTGGGAGGGGACACAGCCATGACAGTGGACCTGAACTGATCCAAGGAATATGCCACACCATATGGCATCATGCTCAGCACATAAAGCTGGGGAAAGAGGGAAGGAAGTGGAGGGCATTCAGAGTGATGATGTTTGGTTTCCCAAGGCACCATTAAACATGATAGAGCCCTGCTTTACTGGAGATGTATGAAAAGCTGTATGCCAGTGGGAAGGGAATTTTGCTTTCCCTACTAAACTCTTCACAGGAATCTTCTCCAATTTTGCAGCATTAGTCCTCAAATACAGACATCAGAAATGGAGGCTACAGCACATACACTGCTGCCCACCCAAAGTCTGGACACTTTCAAGTGTTACGAGTTGAGTATGAAAAATGGCACCACCTAAAATTACTAGACTTTTTAAACACTGACCCTAATGACTGATTATTTTTCAGTATACTCCACATTACTAAATGTCTCATCTGAAGTGATTAGTTATATCAGTTGCAGTGGAAGAAGAATCAAATCTTAGTATTCTGCCTTAAACACTTGATACCAAGAAATTGTAACAAGTTTAAAAAGTTGACATACATTGGAGTTTTAAAAAAAGGAATAGGAAAGAGAAACTCCCCTCCCTTTCCTGTTTCAGTTTACTTTAACTAGTGACCATAGTGCAAATAAACTAAATAAGCAGCAAAAACAAATAGTCTTTCCCACATCACCTAAACAACTGTTGTATTCTCAGGGTTTGCAAAGAAAAGGAATATACGTGATTAGTTCAGCTAACACAGCTGTAGAGACACAGTTTTTTGGACATGTGAGCTGTTTGTTCTTTATGAAAGCTGGAAAGGCTGTGTTAATTCCCTCCTGCCCTCAGCATGTGCAAGGGGTTGTGAATTCCATGCTAATAACTCTCAACTGTTGTGATGATTTCTCTGCTTAAATGCAGTGACTCTACAGTTCTCAAATGTGAAATCTGAAGTGGAAAATTTAGGGGGGATTCTGGAGTGCAAAGAGTATCTTCAGGAGGGGAAGGAGATGGGAGTCTGCCCTTTGGGACAAAATGCCTGATTATAAATCAGTGCATTATTTAAAAAGTGGGTGACTTTGTTTGAGTCATATAAGGAATTCAGTGGCCATCCCAAGAAAGGACTGCTACCATGACAGTCAGCCTACAGTTCAGCATATCCACAACATCTTAAAAGTCAAGTTGCAAAGTACTCGCTGGGAAAAGTGAGGTACAAGCCACAAAAAGCCCTGCAGAGTCTTTATGTAACCTGAGTTGCTTCAACTGTGGCTCCTGGATGAGCTGCCCAGTTCCTGTGGCCCCAGATGCACCCTAACACCCTGGGAAGCCCAGAGGGAGTCAGGCACCATTCCCCCTCCAGCACCCACCCCTGGCTGTAGAACACACCAGCACAAAGCCCAGACCCCGGCATCCTAAAACAACCCACAAAGCAGACGTGCTGAACAGATCACACTTGACTGCTATGCTGTTACAGATCTTCCCAGGGTCCTTCAATCATAGTGACATTAAAAAGTTATATTGTCCAGGCACAGAGCTAAAGCAGGGCTTTTTCAGCATGATTGAGATTTAGAGTCCAGAGTTCAGTTTGGATATGTTGTGACTCTTTCTGGCTTTCTGAATCACAAAGGATGATGAGCCTTGAGCTGGTGAACTCACCAGTGAACAGACCAATTGATTGTCAAGTAGTTTAATGGTGTCATTTGTCATCAGTGAACAATCACATCAGTGACCAAGATTTCAAACATCATGTCTGTGCTCACTGCACAGCTGCATGCTAGATGAAGACATGTGGCATTTTTTACCACATTACACATCTGGAAATTCAAAGCTAACCTGCATTTGGAGAGCCTGAACTGAAAAATAAACAAAATCAACTGTGACTTCATGTAACCTTGGAAAGAGTTATGTCTTGAGAACAGCTGTGCCTTACTTTCAATGCTTTCTGATATGCTACAATAAGTTACATCCCAGTTACAAGGAAGTTAGTCCTCTCTTACATCAATCAGGGTAATCTCCTGCACCCAATATTTGTTATTTGTGGTGCATCACAGGGTTGCTAACCTGAGAAATTCCACAGCTTCAGCATCAAATGCAATTGACGGCTGTGTCTTGCAAATGCTTGCAGGGCAATTGGTGGGTCACACCGCTCTGGCCTCAGCAGGCACTTCACTGGGTGCTACCTGCAATCTGTATTGCAGCCCCTCTGCCCCAGGTATGTCCTTGTACAGCCCACCCCGCTTACCGTGTGCCAGCACTGTGCTAATTGTATCTTATTGGACAATATTTTCCTGAAGTAGTGTTGAAACTCTCTGTCATGCATCTTAGAATTGCTTTTAGGTGCCTTATGCAATTTAGGGCCTGCTCTAGGGCTGATAAACTCAGTGAAGAGGTAACACTTAGAAGAGAGGGACTTCCAGTCTGACAGGTGTGGCTGCCTTACTGCTGATCACATTACTGCAGGGAAGGAAGGAAGGAAGAATAGTTCCAAATCTGTGGGTTTTTACTCAGTATTTAACCCTACAAAAGCAATCAGCTCCCTTCAAATATAGAGTTTGTTCTTAGAAGCTGAACTTGTGCTTTCCAATATAGTGAGGAAACAAAGTCTTCTTCAAGAGGAGAGCTGAGATCCAAAGGATAGGGGGATTTTCTCAGGGGGAAAAAGAAGAACTGATTGAAGAAATTACTACAACCATTTTTACATTTTTGCCCTTTGTGATTTTTCAAGCAGTGAATTAAAGCCTCTGTAAAGGAGCTCACACTGTGTAACAGGGTCTGAAGACCGCACAGCAAGGGACACCCACACATTACCATTTCACCATTTATCACTCACTGAGGAGGCTGTAGAGGTTACCTCAGTTTACGGGGAACTCATGAAGGGATCTCCAGCACACTTGTTCTCTACCCCAGGACTGTGTTTATGTAGTAATTATAACCATGACAGCTAATTGTTTCTCTAATCAATCACACTGGAAGTTTTGTTTGTTTTCCTGTGCTAGGGAACAGGAAGGTTTTACCCTTCTCTAAACAGTGAGAAAGAAATGCAGCATTTTTTCCAGACACAAGTTGAAAATTATTATTGAAGAAGGGCTCAATTAGCAAAAATCCTACTTACTATAAGTGAGAGTTTGTATGTGATGACACTGAGTTCTAGCCACAATTTCGAGTAGATGAAAAAATCCACTTTGTAACAAGAGTGAGTTCCCCTTCAGGTGATACAGGGAGAGGTAAAATAGATGCCACAAAGTCACTCCACAAGCTGGAAATAACTGTGCACTGCTCTCTAGTTATTAGTAGACCATACAAGCTCCAGCAGCAAACAAAACCTGCATCTGATTGCAGCCAGGAGTATCCAGGTATCCAGGCTCAGCTGACACAATGGAAAGAAGAAATCTCTTTTTTCAGAGAAACCACAGTAAATACAGGAGCCCCAGAGATAAGGAGATGTGTTTTGCCCTTTTCCTGTGCCTTGCCATGTTAATTAATGACTCTGGCGAAACAAATTTGTCATAAGGCTGGGGTTTGCTCCACACCTTCACGTGCACATCTCAGTGAGTTAGTCACTGCTCTGAGTTACTGGAGTATGGGACAAGGCAAATACTCCAGCTTCACTCAGGGCAGTCACACTGCCCTTCTTGTGCAAATACAAGCATAAGCACATCAGGTTTTCTGTTGTTACAGTTTATACTAGTTTTCTTATATTTGTCAGTGCCAGAATTTCTTACTACATGAAATTAACATTTTGAAAACAGTTCCTGTCTACCTTTATGACTCAGTAAGAAATAAGACACAGTAGATCCCTAAACAGTTCATGTGACTGTTCTGTGCACAACAGACTTGCTCTGAATTTGATGAATCTGTCAGGAATTGTCCTCATAGAGTCCAACCTACCTCAGAGCAGAAGGGACTAAACAACCTGTTTTCCTGTTTTATGTGTTAACAGATTAGTGAACAAACAGCCAAGGAAGTGTACCTTATATAGAGCAAATTTAGGCCCAATGACAGTGATGCCATCTGACCTTTCACAGGCCATATAAAAAGTAATTTATACTCCCATTTGCCAGGATGCTGGTCATGCACCAGCCCTAAATGTGGGTCATTGACCACAGCCCTAAATCATCATCAGGTACAAGGCAGCCTATCAAAGTTGCTTCCCATTTTATAGTAGACATTTCAAATAAAGCTGTGTATATCGATGATCCAAAAGTTTATCATAAAGAAATCTACTACCTACATATATCTCACTAGAGGAGAAGCAAGTTTGTAGCCACCGTGCTGCCTACTGTCACTTCACCACTCATAACCAAAGGGGGAAAGTTCTGCATCCTGTGGGAAAGCTGCACACATGGTGTAAGAGAAGTTCTGGGTGGCCACTGGATTTATGAACAGGCAGGTCTCTGATAAATAAACAGCCAAACACTGTTGACTCATGTTCCTGGCCTCACACTTCTTTTGGAGGTGAGGAATTCTTTTAATAAATCCACTTATTTAACGTCTCTGCTTAAAAATAATTAAGAAGTTGAAAGGTCACACAACCATCTCTGCTTCCTTCTAATCCTGGAGAACACATTTTTTTCCCTGGATATATAAACACAACGTAATAATGTTCTATTGGTGACTCTAACAACTGGGCTATAATTGAATTGTAAAATACCACTGCAGAGAAACAAAATAATTAGAAAATCTGATAAATTTTAATAATACACAATACTGAATGGTTTGTTTCCTAAATGGACCAAGAATAGGAGACCTCTCATATGGACCCCATGACCTCTGACTGATACCAGCTTTACCTGTTACTAGAATTACTGGGCCGCCAGGTTGCTGGATATTTCTGATGCAAAAGTAGAGGCAAAAATAGGATTTGATAAGTTATGAAAAAGAAATGTTACATGTTCACCTTGCTCCTGGCAGGACATGATGCTCATGCCTGGCTAAGGGATAGCTAACTGCCAGTGACTTACTTAATCCCTCTTAAACTGTTGAATTTGGGCTAAACTGAGATTTAAATTATACCTAAGATTTATGGTCACTTTCTTCCTTGAAGGCATTTTTGCTACTGTATTTTGGGGAAGACTGGATATCAAGTTCTACCCTTTCTGCGCTGGGAACTGGTCAAAGACTTCTTTACTAGAATTCATCATAATTACTTGAATTTAAAACTTATATTAAAAAATCCATTTCCTTTTGGTATGTTATACATCTCTCTTTCAGGGTAGCAAATCTTTGCTTCACAGGACATTAAACATTAAAAATCCCCAAAATGTGATAAGGAAGACAGATTGCTAAAGGGTTTGGATTGTCTATGGTCCAGTGATTAAAAATATAAATTCACTACTGCATTGATCATGATTCCTTCACTCTTTCCAAAATCTCTATTTAATGTGAATTTTTTTATGTGTGTTCTGTAAATCTACCACTGAGATGCAAACAGAAAAACTGCAGACACAAAGGGACTAAAACAAAACCCAAGAACTCAGCTATGCTCAGATCCAAACTGTTGCTTCAAACAATTAATAACACAGAAAAAACAAGTTGCATGAAGTGTACACAGTACAAAATTTTTTCCCTAATCCTCACTGAGCACTGTATTAATGGTAATCCCCTGTAGGCAGGCAAGCAGCAGAGTCTTGGATGGCAAGTCATAAATCAACAGCAAGTCAGAGATGTTAAGGTTGTATCTTCCCTAGGAAAAAAGATATATATTTTAACTTGAATTAGCTACCACAGTGTTTAGCCCTAATGAAAACAAAGTAGTTGATAGCTTTCATAGAGGTTCATGGGACAAAATAAACACTGTGGCTGCCCTAGGCTTTAATCAGATCTTCCACCATCTATCTAACCTTTCTTCTGGAAGATTTTACCTCATCTTAATAAATTATACTCTCTGTCTTGATTTAAAAATGAAAATGAAATCTTAAGGATAACAGGAGATGTGTTGAGAATTCAAAAGAAACTTAGAGTGATGTGCCATGTCAGTCCTAACTTGATTTAAACAGGTTTCAGCAGCAACTAAAAACTTCAGACAGAAATAAAGTCTGGTCTTTGAGTGGTTGTAACCTGGTACAAAGACTGAACAACACCTTACCCTAGGATAATGACTGGATATTGATTGAACTTTGAATTGGTTTCTCATTCAGTACAAGAAAGTCACACAGATCCACAGTAAGTTTGGAAAGTAGCTTTTTGCTTTCATGGCACTCCAGAGTTAGTAGGATAAGATGAAGAGTGGGTAATTTAATCAGCCAGATATTAGAGGAATTACAATATTGACTCTGGAGTCTCCATCAGCTCTTGACTGGTTGTGTCTCCAGAGCTTCTCAGACTTCACATTTGCTGAGGGAAAATTAATTTCTAATGTTTCCCAGAAGAGAAAATTGTATACCATCTATGAAAGAGCTATTTCTTTTGTAAACAGCAGAGAGTCAAAGGCCTCTACAGGCAGGCCACTACAAATTTAACTTCCCTTTCACTGTTTACATGCAATGCATTCACTGCCTGTAAATGTCACTGTGCTCCAATCAACACCTTGTTCCCTGTGCAGAGTAAGGTATGGCACTGCTGGACTTTTAACTTGGATATGGTAAAACGGGACAAGCACGTGCCTCCTCTTTCCTTTTAGGACATCTCAAGTGCAGTACTGAGTCCAGAAGGCAAAGGTGAATGTTGCAACCTGAGAACTGCTGAACCCAAGAACACTGAAGACTGATAATCAACAGACAAATGATATTATTTGCTCAGAGGGTTGAGGTTCTGACCACACTGGAAACACAGAGTGGGTAAGAAAAACAAAGAGTTTAATTTTTCTGGATAAGATCTAGTTCACTGAGAACTGCACTGAGAACTTCTCCCTCTTATTCTGAGAGAGACAATCTCCCCTTTTCTTCTTTTTCTTGCATTATCTCTTTCATTTGCAGGCTTATCGTGAGCATATTGTATGCTCTTCATTTCATAATGTGGTTTTTGTGGCAGTGCCACTGTTCACGTTTTCTCTTCCACAAACTGTCCTTCACAATGAGTATCCTGTGCTATGCCACCACTTTAGTAATGATCAGTGCTCGCAGATGAATGTTACAATACCTATAAGAAATTTTTAATGCAGTGGCACTACATAATAAGACCAACTCTGTAATAAAGCTGATTGCATCTTACAGCGTTTATCAAGCACTAAGTATAAATACTCATTACCATTTGTAGAGTTCATAAGATTCATTCATCAGTTAGCTTATTGATCATATACTTTCAGAGTTGGATAATATCCAATTCTTTGTCAAATGAAAATCTCTTCCTATCATGTCATTGTTGACTTTCAAGCATTATATTAGCTTAGACACCATATGGGAAAAAAATGTAATGACCCAAAACTGAATAATTAAGTTTAACCCATAAACACTGATGTTAATGACTACCAGGTTGCCATGTTCTTCTTTGAAGTACAATAACTAAAACTTTGTTTTGTCCTTACAAAAATCAAAAACCACTCTTAATTTCCTGGAATAACATGGGATAAATTCCTATTCCATCCAGTACAATTTGAGCATTTTAGCTTCCTCAGTTACAACTTCTGTTTCTTGGAAATTGCAATGTTCATATGACTGCTTAATAAGGAGGAATTCATTTTGCTCTTCATTGGCTGGTTTGAGTCTTTGCAATTCCAGAGAGGCCGTCTGAGTCCTTTATATCCTCTCCCTTAAATTGTGCAACATAATTGCTGGTACTAAATACTCTGATACTCTTTAAAATGCTCATGGCTATTTTGTCACGTGCATGTAATAATGCAGGGTAGTCCTCTTTTCTAGATACATGCACAGAGAGAATGAGATAAATGATTAATAACTTTAAAAATTAGTAATGAATACAAAATAGTTCAAAGAAAACAGCAATATAAGAGGACAGTATTCTAGATATTTCTGAACTAAAATACTGCATACCTAGGAAAAGTTATCATTAGGTATTGATATAGTGTTAAAAATAGAATTGAAAATAAACCTGGCAATCACATAACTCTGTGAGATCTATCTGAAGCCTTATTTAAATGAGTTAAGAGAGAGTTTCAGTGGAAGTGCAAATGCAACTAGTTTATGCCTTGTAGATCAAGGGCTTTTGTCAACCCTTGGCTTCTCACATTTCCCTACATGAGGCTCAAAAAAAGGCTCCGTATGTGTGAAGGAGTCCAGCATGTGTAAGCTATTAGAACTATGACGCAATTTTGCCTCCTGTTTGCAATGCAGCAATTCCTGCAAAAGAAATTAGGGCATACCCGCAGGACTTCGAGTGGGGTTATCAAGAGGCATGGATCCATTCCTGGATGAAAGCATGGAGGACTTCTTTCTGACTTGGTCCTTACACATGGGTGGTTTCCATTTCAGCCAAGGTACATGGCACTCATGCAACCAAAGTCATCTCCAGATGACCACCAGCAAGCTGGCAAACAGGTGAACCCACAGAGGAAATGCCATGTGTTGTTCTGCAGGCATTTTGCAGGAAAATCACTGTCTGCAGAGCAACCCATGTAGGAGTAACAGATGCTGTAGTGCAAAGGAAGACCCTGGTGAGACTATTAAGTCAGTGGTTTCCTTGTGCTGCATTCATTCCAAGTTCGTACTTTTTTTTTTCTTTTATTTCAGACAGACTGCATTGATCTTTCATAAGAGAATGAAAAATAAGCTTTTCCTTACTGGTCAAAGTAGATTGTGAGCAAATGCTTTTGACTGAGATATTTCATTTATTTCAGCAATTCTATGGTGTAGACTTTCTCTGCTTCATTGGTCTAGTAAACTTTTTCTTCTACAGAAAGAAGACATTAATCATTATGTTTGTCCTAAGATGATCTTCAATTTGAAGTTATTTACCTGCCAGGCAGAAGAAAACTGTCCTAATTAAACAAAGTTATTGAGAAGGCTTAATGATCTTTTTTGGAACTATTGAAGAACTGGAAATAATTCTGTGCTGTAGTACCTTTTTCTGCTCTGCCACATGAAGTGTTCTAAAGGCATCCAATTCATGTAGATCTCACTCTAGTGATCCTCTTCTAGGCTGTGAACTTATGCTGCTTCTTCATTTCTCAGGAGAAAGTTATTCCAAAACATCTGGAAAGTCTCAGTGCTGTCTACCTGTGATTCCTGACTGTCCCATGTCAGCTGTGCCCAGAAAACACACCAGAGAGCAAAAGATCTGCTCTGAATACCTACCATACAGGGTTAATTTGAAAAATACCTCATAAGTTGATCAAAAGCGGAAAAACATTAGGAGCAATTTGTTCTTTTGTACAGAAATAAGCTTATGAGCATTTTTGCTTAGATGGTTTCCAATAGGCAGAAAATAGAGTCCTGCAGTGAGTCCCTTTCCTAATGCAGTTTGTTTATACTCAGGGCCTCAGTGAGACAATGGAGCAAGATCTGGTTGGTGGCCAAGTACTGTAATATGAACTGATGGAAAAGAGAGATTGGACCTGATGTATACCACCATTCACAAAAGCAAGTGCCATGTTGGCCGCACAGCAGAAAGGGATGTTGTGTGTGTATTTGCAATTTAAGTGTGGGAATGGGTGAAGACAGGCAGACATGAGCTGCCCTGCCCATGATCAAAGTTGGTCAGATGGAAGATGGAAACCAAACCCAGCCTAGGAGCTTTATAGCTGACTTCCTATGGACTCTGTTCTCTGGCCAATAAATCCTGCCTCTCAGGCTTGCTACCTCACATGCAGCTTCAGCTACACAGCTCTCACATGAGTGCAGGAGCTCAGGTCTGCCTTCAAAAACATCCACTGCCTGCACGCAAGAGAAAGAATAGATATTATGTATATATNTGCTGAGGTCAGACACTTCCATTGCAAGCATCAGAATCACTGTTGTAAAAAGATACATCTTCCACTTTTTAACTCATTTCCTGAGCTGAAAGGTCTTCCAGAGTCTATCTGCTCAAATTATTAAGAATTTCTCTCCATTCCATATTTAAGTAGATGCATGGGCCATTAATATCTTTTTGCTTGTATAGAACATTTTCATTCCTGTGGGTTTGCATTCAATTTATTAGGTTAATGAATTTCTTCTGATACCTAGTTCAAGGATGGGAAACCTTCCTGCCCTATTGCAATCACAAAAAAAGAACTGAAAGTAAGAGCCTACTTTAAAGTGTTAACAGATTTATCATAAATTCAGATGTAAGAGTTTGGAGAGGGTGAACAAACCATGGGCAGCATCAGGCAGTGTGAGAGCCACCAACAGTTGACTCATATCTGCATTTTTATAATGACCATATGTGAAAAAGAATTAGAAACACAGAATATAATCAGCTATGTCATTATTTGGAAATATCCCACCAGGGGAAACCAAACAAAAACAAAACCAAACACAAAAAAAGCAGAGAACATCTGTATTTGAAAATAAAATTATCTTTCCATGATTTCTCAGGAAAAAAGACTGTACACAATGAGAGATGGCACAGAATCTTGAAAGTAAAAAATCTGGAGGAAAGAAGACTGTGGGAACCCTAAAAATCCCCTCAGGGTAACTTTCAGGCTTTGCCCTGGAAGAATGTACCATCGAGTTTCCCTGCATAGGCTGAAAGAGAATATTTCCTTCTTGATGCCCTGCAGAACTATTGCCAATCTATCTTAGATTGCTCCCCCATTGGCCACCTAACCCTGCCCACCCCAACTGCTCATTCGTCATACCCCCTACAGGTTGCTGCCCCTTGCCCTGCCTTTGTTCCCCGCGGTGCCCTCAGACCACTGGCCACTGGACCTCATTCTGAAGCTGGTGTAGAGCACATGCTTTGTCCCTGGGGTCCCTTCAGCACCAGGAATAAACCTCTGCTGGAACTGAGTCATACAAAGACCCTTCCTGTCTTTCCTCTGCTGTGGCAAGTGTGTGTGCATGGATTTGAAATGGCTGTCCCTGTGGCCTGCTCTGAGTAACTTCTAAAGGAGATGCTTCGAGAAGGCAGCAGCATTTCTCCATCCTGTCACATCACTACAGAAGAGGGAGTCAGTAAACTGCCTGTGATAGTATGTGGCCTAGAAAGAAGATGGGAATGTGACAAAGAGATTGCAGAGCTTTAAACATGTAGAAGTACTCTGGTTTTGTCACTGAGGAGATGCCTTTCTCACAACTTACCAGGCTCGAGCTGGGGGTACACTAGGATTCAGTGAGGAAAATATAATTTTCTAAATCAACAGCAATGCTTTTGGTCATGTATATGTTTCTTAGGAAGTCTCACTACAAACACAGTCAAGGTTCAACACTTATGAAGCCTGACACAAGCCAGTCCTTTCATAAAATGTCAGCAAAACTTATTTCTTTTGTCTGGCTCTGAGTTTGTCTCTCAGTAATTGGAGTTTATTTTAAAACAAAAGTTATTTATCTAAATTATTGTTGTGACTATAGTCTGACCTTCCCATTATTTCTACACCCTACGGAGCAATTAGTGGTGAAATTTCCTCCTGCTTTATAAATCAATAAATTATTTAGACAAGATATCACTTTGAACTGCCAGCATGTGACAATCAGAAGCATAATAGACAGCCCACAAGAAACAGAATACTCCTTTACCTGCATGTCTTTCCAACAAGCAAGAGTAAAATCACATGATTTCTATCAAATGTAATAGTCTGAGTAAAAGTCATCTTTTCTTTAACTAGCTGAAGAGGCATAGTGTGCATTGCCCTGTAACATGCTTCTAAACACTGACAGAGGAGAACTTGCCTTCCACCAGGGATTCCAGACCTTTGGACAGAGTAGCTTGAGTATGACTAAAAGGGTTGCAAAATCTTTAAACAGAATCCCATAAAACATATAATGTACCCTCTCCTTGCATCTACTACAGCAATTAATGCCAATAAGTACAAACTAATTGTTAACATCTGTGTTGAGAGCAGTAAAGCTGCATTTGCACTCCCACAGTTTCAGAGGAGAAAACTGTACTTCAGCTTCAAACATCCTGAAATGACCAGACCAGAATAACACTTGAATCAAGAAACAAAACAATATTTTTCATTACTGCTATTTATTACAACTCCATCTTAACAGACCTTTAGCAAGTATTAGAAAGGGCTTTATATCTTCATCTCAGTAATGTATCTCTGCCCTCACAGAAACGATAGGTCAGGTGAAAAAATTATCTTTACCAGTGACACAGGGATTAGTGATTTCCAGTCACTGCCTGGGAGACCATATAGTTACCAAAGCTCATTAAACCGGAGTGGGGGGGGCAGCAATCTATTTCTCATTTCCCACAATGGCAAATTTCATAAGCATGATATTCATTGAAGTGATCACCTGAGCAGCGTCACCTTTCCAATCTGTGTTTTGCTCTGGGGTGCTTCAAAGACCTCAAAGCGGCCAGCTTGTCACACTGACTGCTCTCTGCTTAGGACAATGGCAGAACAAAAAAGAGGGATCTGGCTTGGAGGAGGACTAGAGGTTTTCCTTAAATCTGTGATTGGTAAGGTATGTCCTATTCTGCTTGGAAAAGCTCCAAAAGGTGACCTTGCAGGTAGGAGAAGGTACTTAAGTGGTTTATGACTGTCATTTCCAAAATGAATCCACACTGGGAGAGAGCAAGGAAACTCATGAATGGAGACAACAGGCAGCATGCACAGGAGTTTCAGCTTCTCTTTGCTTCACAGAACCATGCCAGCATCCAGCACTTCCAGTTGGATCCTCCTCAGTTTCTAAAGAGCAGTGTAGCCACCCTGCTAGATTAACTCTTTTATTTTTTTTGTTTTCCATAGCAGGCAAAAGCATCTCCACCAAATCTTTCTTCATGTTTATAAAACTACATCAGCATTAATTTCTGGGCAACATATCAGGTTGTTTGTACCAACAAAATATTTCTAACCACACTTCTAAAACATCTCTACAGATGAGATATGTAAAGGATAGAACTCAGTCAATTTTTGATTGTTTGAGTGTTTTAGGACACAATGGGTGCAAACAGTAGTAAGACTTTGATTTTTCTCTGTACTAGTATTTGCCTGGTTTAAGCACCATAGGAATTATAATCAATTAAATAGTTGTCTTTTTCCAGTGAGATGCTGTAATACCAGTTCTAAGACACTGCAACCTCCCTACCTAATGAGAGTGCAGGTTTCCAGAAACTGATTCCCAGCAACAACCACAACTTCACTACCAGCCATGAGCTTCTCTTGTGCCCTTCCCCATCTAAGCCCAGGGAACTGTCTGCTTTTATGTTCCATTTGCTTGATTATTGCAGCTGCTGAACCAGATAGAAAAAATGTAATTAGCATTAAAGTTTTAGTATGAAAACAGAAAACTGGGTTTACCCTAACTGTAGACCAGAAATGCTAAATTCTAGTTAGAAAATTGATTTGCCTTGCTTTCATTACCTCTTTTTGGTGCTTTCTTTCAGAGAATTGTAGTCAATATTTTGTAAGTCTTTTATAAAACACTGCACTAAAAAAAGGGATATGTATTTTTGTGTTGGGACTGCTTGACATTACAAAGAGATACTTTTTGTAGGGCTCCACATTTGGAGGCTCATCACATTCCCTGAAGTACTAATTTCACCCTTATCTTAGTCAAAGATTATAAGCAAGCTTTTTGTTTGGTTTTGTACTAACCTGAACCCAAATTTCACAAGTACCATAGTAAAAGAAAAAAATAGTCATAGCATATGCTGACTGACATAGTGAGCTTCCTCATTTATTACAAGCATATTTCTTCCAATATAAAATATTAAAAAAAAAAAAATAAAAAAGCTAGGTGCATCACTGTCCTGGCTTTGTTGCGAATATAGTTAAGGCCAGCCATTTATCAGCCAGTATAGTGAAAACTTCCTGTACTTTTGTTGTACCTGAAGTTTCATGGGATGTCACTTTCCTTTTTCTCTACAGCTCCCTGACCCACACAACTGTCCATCCGCCAAATCTGGCTATCCTGCCAGGAACTTTAAAAACGACTGAAAGCCTGTTCAGAGCTAAACTAACAAAATGATCTCAGTGACCCTTGCAACCAGAGCCAGATGGGACAGACCAGTCCATGGAGTAAGAGTTCTTCCATGAATCCTTGGTCCTACAAAAGTCTTCTTGGAATATATGGAAAATACATCTCTTTGGACAAGTGAAGCAGACTCTTAACACCACAATGCCTCGTGCTGGTGTGTGTGTGTGTGTGTGTGTGCCAGTCAGGACGAGCTTTACTGTACTAGACAGCATGCTGGGAACTGACCTTGGCAGGGTGGTGCAGCAGATCAAACATACAGAAGTCCAGGGATGGGCACAAAGTAAAGCCTGTCCCCACAATGTTGTTTCATCTATTGCACGTGTGAAGAAGCTTTTACAGCTGAGCTATTTTGATGGAAAGGGCAAGCAGAGATTATCTAGTGTGGCCTTCTCATCTGTGTGGTTGGCCTCCCAGGGAAACGCTCTGATCTTTTCCTAGTACAGCACGTGTGTGGAACTCTGGGGAAAATTAGAAATGGAATGTGTGTCATTTATTTGTTTAGTTCTTTGCAGACCCCCAGCACCCTGTGCTGGCTACTCAGTGCTGAATGCTTATTATTCAAAGGATGGCTCCTCTCTAGGGCTAATCCCAGCCCTGAAGAAGTTGATGGGAATCTTCCCCTTGACTTGAGGATGCTTTGGATAGAGACACAATTTTCCTCACTTCATGTTCCCGCTGAACTCAGCAGGGCATCTGAATGTGCAAGGAAAGAGCCACTGGTCCTTCAGTTACTCAGTGTCAATATTAACCAACAAAGTAAATACAAGCAATGGGCTTTCCCATACTTAGTAATTAAATACACTTCCTCTATTCTCTGCCACTTTTTACATTAAAGGATCTCCATTGTTTTGGTGTAGCATTAATGGTCATATTTGGGAAGCATGTTTAGAAGTGGGCACCATAATCCCAAAATACCAACATGATGTTAGAATGTATTTTTTAAATATGGCAATGGGAAGTCAGAGTTTATTGAAAGGGTTTTACATTGTTTCTGGTGTGCTACAAAAAACAAATTTAGTTCACCCTGTTCACATGTTACAATACTAGTTTAATAATACAAGATAACTCATCTTTTTCTGCCATCTAGTGACAAAAAATGCAGCTAAGCTGTTTTATAGTCCTTTTAATAATGTAATTTTATTCAGTCACATTCAGGCAATAATATATATCTCTCAGCATGGGGTTTTCTGGCAGTTCCAGAGCACTTTGTGTGATTTGAATAGAGGACAAGGCATAGACACTGTGTTTTGTCCTTTCATGTATCACCATTTTGATAATTGCTTCTAGCCTCTCATCATGTACATAGTGACTTGGTCAGTCTTTCAATGCAGAAAGAACATCCCCAGTGTAGAAATCTACCTGCCATACATGTCTTCAAAGAAACTATCTGGGGAGATTCTGTCTCTCTGACAAGGAACATTAAAATCTTCCTTCCACCATTGACAGGTTATACACAAGCACACACAACACAATTATGCAGTGGTGGTATTAAGACAATCAGTGATCACCAGGGACAAGCAAATAAATAGTTACTATACTTAGCCCAAAGACTGTATATTTCTCTTTCTTTCCTTCTACTAAAATTGAAGCCATGCCTCACTGATGTCAGTAAAACCATTAATGTACCTAAAATTTAATAATACATTTAAAATGCTTTGGTCGAGCAAGCCATTCACCTCCTATTCCATAAAAGCTGTATTGTGAAGCTATCATATGAATTGAGAATTTTCCTATTTTTTGCCTAGCCATTGCCTTACGCAAATATAAGAATGAATTTTCTGGATCCTGCTATTTAGACACCAGTAGAGACACCAGAAACCCATCTCTTCTCTTTTTATACCATCTGAGTTACGAGAGTCATTCTGTAAGGTTTAAATAGGCTGCCTGATTTTTCCCTAAACAAGAAGCCTCACTCAGATCCCCTTAAAACATTTTTTAAAAATCTGAAAATTTCAATACACATTGGACAAGACCCAAGATAAGCCCATGAAGAAATGGTGGTGATATTCAGCCTCTGTACTACATAGACATGATCCTTGCCAGTTCAGGAAAGTAAATTACCTCTGCTTCTTTTTCCAGACAATGTCAAAATCATCAGATAAGGTGAGCCAGAATGACAACACACATTAACACATCACCTCTATCTTTACATTAAACATTGCAGCCTTATTAGCAACAGCTGGCTACCTCATTATACTCATCGGAGCAGACCAGAATTAATAAATCAAATCCATTATTTTTACATTGTTTCCAATCAATTATGGTATTATTTTCTTCTCTAAAAGTGGGGAAGTGCCACAATGTCTCATTACCGCTGTGTAAGGCATGAGCATTACTAATGAAGACCACTGTGCACTTGGGAGTGTTGTCTTACAGGTATTTGACTGTTGAGGATGTGTATATGTGATTCTCCTGAACTGTGACATCCATATAGTTATTGAACAGTAATGTATCCCAGCACAGAAATTTCACTGTCATTTTAGTGATGTGATTTCAAAGATTATCTATGCCAAAACACTGCACTTTTAATTTCAAGTGAAGAGAGTTCACATAAAGATTACATGATAATAACAAGAATTTGTGTCAAATGGCTGTCAAAACTCTATGAAAACTGGGTTCAATGGAAAGTAATGACAAGCCTTATAAAATACTGAGGTACCAGCTACATTTTATAACTATCTCATAGAAACAACAAGTCCATGACTGTGTCTTCTCTAAACAAATGAATGACATGGCATTTTTGTTTAACTTTGCATTTTCTTTATTGTCCTTAAGTCTCTTCAGGTACATCACTTTATATGAGAAAAGAAAATGATCTCTTATCTCTGAAATAAAAATTAAATAGAAAAACCACGCCCAGCATTGTTTTTTGGGGTTTCCATCAAGGCAGAGTCCTTCTGGAACAAAGCCAGATGACTGTCTTGGTCCCCACATACTCCAATGACACAGGTAAAGAGGGTTCTTTGAGAGATTGGTCCCTGAGGTGAACAAGAAAATATTGAACATAAGAGAAAAGAGATATTTTCAGACATCATCATTAAATATCCTTTTCCCACTTTGAGATGTTTTCCCACAAACTCTCCTTATGTTTTATGAATAAACAGACCATACAGAGAAACCTTGGATGAAATATCAAACACAAGCTCAGAAAATTAGAAACTATAATCCTCAGTCAGTCATGTTTCTTCAGTGATCAGTGTAATGCAGCCTTTGTGACTTTGAATGTCATGGATCAAGCCCTAAAGGGACAAGACAGAACTACAGAAAAATTACCATTTCCTTTTTTTGTTGGTTTAGGGAATTTTGTTCAGTTTTGTTTGGTTGGGAGTAGTGGGAGAGGTTGTTTCAAGGAAGCTTTGCTGGGGGTTTTTTGTTTGCTTTTTAATGGTTTTTCCAGTTTGGTTTTTATGGTCGGGTAATATTTGTAACAGCAAATAATTTTACATTTCCAGTAAACCATAAGTCTGAAGAGCATTTACTTCCACGAGTCTAAAGAGACTTAAGCATATATACGCATAGAAACTTTAGAAACCTTAAAAACCTGTATTTTCTGCATTTTCACAATGAATAATTTAGAGCAGAAGTACTGATGTCAGAAAATAGCTCAAAAAAGAATTACCTCAAAACTAAGTCTACTAGCCTATAGTAGTGGGATTCTTCTGACTATATCCAGACACCTGTGTATGCACAGGTCACCCTACTCTTCACTGCTGTCAGTGCAGAGCCAGACAGTGAAATCAGTGGTGGTTTTAGAACAAGTCACCTTATCCTAAATTAGTTTTCAGTATTTGATGGACATGAATCACAGCCTGAACTCTGTCAGCTCAGCTGACCGAGCCTGCGCCCACTGAAGATCAAGACGTATGGGACTGCAATACCCACATCAAAGACACCTAAACCTAAAATATCTCTGCCTTATTCCTGACTTGTGATGAATTCTGAAGATTTGTGATATTCTTTTTCATTCTCAGTTGACAAGATATAAGCAAGATGATGTGTTATATGTATGCTAAAATGCCACTTCACTGCAGCCATTTGTCAAGTTCACAGGGGTAGGAGTCTGAGGACATCACACAGAGGAGGTTCTGGCTAAAGGTACCATTTTGGAGATGCAACATAAAATAAAGGTGCTTATATGAAAAGGACTGAAACCTCCTCCAGTTCTTAGAACAGGTGTTTAAAATAGTTATGCCTTTTTTTGTCCCCATTAAAAACCATACAATTTTTTTTAGACTCTAAGTATATACAATGTCTATCTTGAAGCCACCTTGTGGTATGAATCTCTCTAGTCTTCTTTCTAAATTATACATTAATTAACCAGATATGATTCCTAGAAAAATTAAGCTATTGTCAAATCACTGGGTAAATGCAGAGACTAAATTTAATTCCTGAACCACATCCACACACAGCCGTTCTGTGCATGTGTTGACCTATTTGCAGAGGGTGTGATCAAGAGTTTGGCTCAAAAGCTCCTGTATCAAAGCCCTAGAGAGGAAATGCTGTGACGACAGCAATGCAAAATGCATCTGTCTGTTGTAATTACACTGCTATTTATTTACTTGGGGTAGACACTTGTACCTTTAGAAATAGATTGAGACAACTGTCTGATTTTAAACAAGTCATGAAAGAGACATGGTTAGAGTCATGAGGCCGCACAAAGTATGGACACAGACATACTTATGGCTCTGTCCCAGTTTTTGATAGTATCAAACCTAGGAAGGCTTTAATGCAGTGAATGGGCAGTTAGCCACATAGATAAAAAGATCATTCTAACTCATCTTTGGAATAAGTTTATTTGGTGAAAATGTGACATACAATTACAAGTTTCATTAACAAGTAGCCTTATAATAAAAAAATCAAGTTTCATTTTCCTCAGACTACCAGGAGCAACATTGATCTTATGTTCCAGTTCAGTTCATTAAGCCAGTTGCCTCAGTGACCAGGGTACAGCTTTTGAAAACCCAAAGATACAACTTGAGCCAGGTTTTCTCACTTCCAGAGCTGAGCTACAGAAGCTCAGAGTCACCATGGCCAAGAGACACTTGCTCAGAGTTGCTGTGGATCAGGTGGCATGTGGTGACTTGTCCATGTGCCTGTGTGTCCTCCTGGCCTAGTTATAAGGATTTAAATAGCAATTTTGTTTTATTATTAGATTTCATTATATATATTTGGTACTTTATTTATACACTACATACGATATATATGTTATTAAATGCATAGCAGAGTTATGGATTGGGAGGGCCATGGTTTCAGAGTCAGAGTCTGATTTTCGGGCCAGAAATAGCATTGTATGCTGGTTTACAAGCTCTCACCTCTTTTCAGCTTCTCCCTTCTCATGCCAGATGAAGGATATTAATTTACTAAAGTCCCCAAAAAGCAGTAAAACATTTCCCACCATGCAGTGACCTTTGTGCAGACAGAGACACAAAGGGCACTCGTACTTCTTCTCTTTTGCATGAGCATTTAATCCTATTTGCAGTCTAGCAGTAAGTTATGGGAATCAAAGATAAAACTTATGTTCCCAGAACCCATAGAGAATTTCTGTGCAGCACTGAGCTAAAGCCTGCCTTTACAGGGAAATATTTTAGGCTTTCATTCACCAAGGGCCATGAGAGTCCAATGGAGAGAATTAGCTGTGTGCCAAATATTATTAATAACATCAACATATTAAGGACTGTCTACTTACTGCCAAGTAAAATAATATTAAATCATGTTAGCATAGTGGGAAAAACTCATTCAATAAAAAAAGGAAAAAACCGGTAAGATTATTTGTTCTAAGGTCTGAGTTAGGAAATATCATTTCAGATCTCAGACCACATGCAAGTTTAGAGTTATTTTCAGTCTTTTCTTCATTTCTTTGTTGTAACGTAGCAGTCTGATCCACAACCATTTTGCCAGTTTGCAGGGACTACCAGATTTTCTACTCATAGGGAGTTAGGACTACTATGAAACATTAGCTGGGTCTCCAGTTTGTCGTATATGCATAACTGGTTCCCTCTTGAGAACCAGAACGGCTGCTGCACTGGTAGCCCAGTTCCACTGTCAAAAAACTTTCATTGCAGCAAGAAAACCTTGAAGCCAAACATCTCAGGGAAAGGGAGGGGATGGCAGGATCATCTCTGCTATAAGGACAGGTTGAGAAAGTTGGGGTGGTTCAGCCTGAAGAAAAGAAGACTCTGGAGGGACCTAATAGCAGTCTTTCAGTACCTAAAAGGGGACCTACAAGAGACCTGGAGAGGGACTCTTGAGAAAGGCACGTAGTGACTGGACAAAGGGGAGTATCTTCAATGTGAAAGAGGGGATTTTTATATTAGTTATTAGGAAGAAATTCTTTACTGTGAGGGTAGTGAGCCACTGATATGGGTTTCCCAGAAAAGCTGTGGATAGTCCATTCCTGGAAGTGTTCAAGGCCAGTTTGGATGGGCCCCTGAACAACCTGATCCAGTGGGTGGCACCCCTGCCCAAGGCCAGGGGTTAGAACTAGGTGATATTTAATGTCCCTTCCAGCCCAAAACATTCCATCATTCTGTTTCTGTGTGCTCTCTGTGCAGCCAGCCAGCTTGGCTGACTGTCAGCTTTGTCTCCCAGGAGTCAAAAGCTATTCCTTTTAGCTACCCAGAGACAGAGCTTGTCACTTTATACAAAATGTCATAAAATAAGTCCAGTTGAAAAAGAAAATGGCTTTCACTCCTAGTGGCCTTTTTGTTCTTTGCTGGCTTTTCACAAACACAATGGGCTTTACATTCTCTGATTCAGCCAGCAAAGCTGTGAACATCTCTTCTCTGTTCAAAACAGCTTGGGATAGTCAGTACCAATCTATTCAGTTAAGGGTAATAGACCCTGCTATTTGTGACGGGATTTGAGATTTGCCTTTGTTCACAGTTTTCACTTCAAACCACATGTAATGCTACACAAATCACATCACTAGGTGATGTTCCAGGCTGAGTTAGCCCTTCAAATGTGAAGAGTCAGCTCTTACTGTGGCCTCCAACCTGAGGAATAGTAAAGATCCATCTGCTTTTATAAGGGGATAAGCTAAAGCTATTCATATCATAAAATAATTTGAGGGAATATACCGTGTTCTAAGTGCAGAATATGCAAGAGCAGCAGAGAGACCCAGAGAAACAAGGTCTTAATTCTCACATACCCACAAGATGATTTGTGTATTTAATACCAAAAGAGCAGAGAGCAAGTATGGCTGGTACCTGGATATAAACGTGTGTACTTTCATTGCTGGATACATACTTGTTCTTAAGGCTTTGCAAATGGGCAGGTACTTGGGACTGGAAACATATGAGCTCCACAGAAACTATACAGCCATATCTGTAACGTCCTTAAAAATGTGTTGATTAGCACCACTATAAGATGAAATGAAACTAATGTTCGTCACTGTTTCCTAATAGAATACTGTCAAGCATTGTCAAGCATTTCTTGATGCTGAGCATTAACAGTATTCTGCTAGAAGCAGGGGGAAACTATTACTGTTGAGTAATCACTGCCTGAAAATTGTGGTGTTGTCACAGAACCGTTCCAAACTGAGCTTCCAGGATTCAGCAGTATCCTTTTATACATAATAGGCAGAATTCAACAGAAAAGTTTGCGCTGAACAGAGGAAAAAAATCCTGGCTCTGTTTAAAAAAAATCCTGTTGAAAAATTTGAATTTTATTAAGTTTTAAGTCTTAAGCATCAATTATGCCTTTTCTTTTTTTCTAGTTGCCTGCACAGGCATTGGTCTTATACAAATTATTATTCGGAAAATGTATGTATGGATGCCACTAACTGTATCAGTTAGCACACTTTCCCTGAGGGTCACACTGGCGAAACACTCTAGATGAAGGAACAGAGGCAGGATGCTGTGATATGATGACTTCATTCAAAAAATCAGTGATGGCAAAGAAAGAAGCAAAGTACCTTTCCTAAACAGCTCTTAGGAGAAAGAGCACTGGCTCTTTCAGCTAGCTTCAATTTGAGCCAATGGTCTATGATTAGCAATATTTTACTCCCAGCCCCAAATTCAAACACTTTTATTAATTTTATTTTGGCAGAACCTAATGTTAACAAGAGGTAGATGCATTTTTAATATCTGGGAAAAGAATTTCCTGTTCACTTCTATTTACAGTTGTTTGTATTTCATTATCCCCTATTTAGATGAAGTTTTAATAGTTTACCAGTTCATGAAAGTCTACAGACATTTCCTTCACCAGATCTAGTTCTAATGAAAAGAGTAAAGAAGATATTTTATAGCAGCTTTGTTGACGTACACTACTGGTGATATTACGTTTGAAATGCAACAGTTCTCATAGCATTAAGTATGGAAAGGAAGCTGAGATGACCCATATTTCAAATTCCAGTGGTTGTCCAGACAGGACTCTGTTTGTTAGCAATGATGACAAAATGCTTGTTGCTACTTTTACATTGCAAGCCATTTTCCTCCTGTGGTTAATTTACTCCAGGTGAACATTTTGGACAAAATCTATGTGTAGAATCTACAAATAACTAGGTTCTTTAAACAGATTTTACTAAACAGTATTAAATATTATATTCCACAGAAATAAAAATGGCATGTCCTAGCAATAACAAACATTGAAGGAAGGCAGAGGGAATACCACATCCTCCTGCACTGAGACTCAGAGAGAAATCCTCTTGGGAAGGTGAAAATGGATTTACCACGGATAAAAGAAAAAGGATACAGTGTGAGAGGATGCTATTTTCTCAGCCTTAGGCAATATACAACACATTTTTACCAGCTGGAAAAGTGTTGCTTCTGCTTACAAAATAACTGTGGCAGAGCCGAAACTTTGATTTTGCCAAATTTGAAGGGCCACATTTATGAAGTCAAGATGACAGTGGAAAAGGAAAATCTATGCAAGAAGAAAACTATGGTGAGGACCACTGAAAGGAACCAGGAAATTAAATCATCACAAGATGTTTCTATCTGAAATAGCACACGTAGTGATACTGATCATCTGCACCTCTTCCAAATTTTAATTATTTCAGAAGTAAGAACCACAGAAGAAGGCCTGAAAACTCTTTTGAAAGGACAGCACTAGTAGATTTTGTGGGCGGTCTTCTACTGCCTCTCTCCAACATGGAAAAGGTCTTGCTGGCTCACTTACACTGCCATTTTGTGTTTATCCTACAAACTGAATTTAGGCTGTTGTTTTTGATAGACAGTGAGTGTCTGCTTTTGACATGATGGAATCACCCAAAGACTTCATGATTATTAAAAGCATATTAAACAAGATTCTCTTCCTATTTATTGAATTGCAGCCACATACTCCCACTTCTACTGTGGTTTCCCTTTCACTATATTCACTTCCTTATGGGATTTTCTGTAATACTATCTTAATCACAAGCTTTCCAGTCCCTTCTCTAACTATTTTTCAAGAAGTACTCACCAAAATCTCAAGCATACAGCTATCAGCATTCCCATGGTATTGGTTCCTACTTTGTTTACCGTAGTTTTGAAGTTGCACAACTAAGTCTAGTCTAGGATGCTAAATTCTTAACCAATTTATATCAGCACAGCGTCACATGATCAAGAAAGCAATACCACTCTATGTTAGCTGGCATTGCACCCACAGCCTTAGGGAAAAGGTTTTTGTCTGTGAGCTGAATTAAAATAATAGACATTTGAGTATGTATAATTAAAACAAGATTCCTAGTAAATTCATGGACATGTCTGAACACTTTCAGTAGCAATTTTCCATGGTTCTTTGTAAGATATACAAAGAATTGATACATAAATTGAAGTGTGGCTCTGTGGCCATTCTCCATACCTAGTGACTCCTGACTTTTGAAGTATATAAGTATATAACCAGTCTTGAACTAAAGGCTATATAAGCTGTTCAACAATTCATTATAGAACCACAATTCTCTGAACAGGGAAACTAAAAACAACTGTGTGCGTAATACACCCCTCAGTGCACTGCATTGTTTGTAAACCTCCAGTTTCACAAACTAACCCAGGATTTTCTATAAGTTTGGTTTGCAAAAGTTCACTGACCTAATCACCCACAGGGCCAAGGTTGTTCAGGGTCTAGGGAAACAGTGTATTCTTTAGGTTATATTTCTTTGCTAATTTAAGGAGACACTTTCCCTGTTCTTTTTACACACCAGCAAAATGCTGAGTCCTGTCTGTTTTGTCACAGCAGTGGCGGAACTCCAGAGGAGCCAGTTCCTCTTATGCAAGAAGGAATACAGTATCAATGTCAATAACTAAAAACATACCACAGGAAATTTTTACTAAAAATTATTCAAGATTTCTCCTGAACACATCAGGTAAAATACAAATGTGTTACAAGTTACAAAACAATGAAACAAAGGCAGTAAGATTAATAAGGTTATCTCTAAGAGGCATGTGACATCTGGCCCAGGAAGCAGTGCCCCCCTACAAGCCAGGCCATGTATTCTGATGCTCTCCTCAAGGACCAGGCACTGGCCAAGTCCAAACAAAACTGCCAGCCTGGGATGAACCTGGGAGAGAATACAGAGGGAAAAGTACTGCTGACATGTGACAATTAAAAAAAGGAACATTTTGCGGGAGCTGAGAGCTTAAAATGGGCTGAGAGGTCACTGGAGGGAGAGCAGAGAACAGAGGGGGAACTAAGCAGCCCAGCAGTGCCCACAGCTCACAGAGGAACTCCAGGCCAGGTGATGTGCAGGCTGCTCCACACTGGTGCCTTTCAGGACAGCGGGCTATGTCCGCCAGCAGCCAAGGTCTACACCTAGGGCCCTGAGATGATTCTGCAGCACTGTGGAGAGTCAGTTTCAAGCGCTTTTCAGCTACTACAAGGAGAATTTAATATTATAGTTCTTCTCATGTTTATAATCCCAGTACCCAGTCTTTTCAAGTTCTTGACTTTCAGATAGTTTTTTGTCAAGATCTTTGTATTTTTGGCTTGTCTCCTCACATCTTCATCAAATCATGGAAGCAAAAGTCAGTCCTCTATGTTTGAAATCAATCCAGAGTGAAAACCCTCCATCCAGCTTGGATTACTTACTAGTCTTGCATAAACCTTAGTTTTGGATGATGTTTCCTACAATTGCAGCTATGTAATTCCCTAAAGAGTACACTTATTTCTTACATTTTACTGAATTAAGGACATCTGTTATACCTGCTAGCCTCCAAAGGTCTTTCACCAGAATAAAATGATATGACCTTTCTGTCACTGTCCATTAGTACTAATATAATATTTACTGTAATTCAGTCACTGACATAACCTTAGATTTACTTCTTTCCTCTACAACCTACTGGTTTGGGGTACCTTCAGTCTTTATTTCATGGTCTATTACACCTCTACGGATTTTCTTTCTACACCATAGGATGCCTACTTCTTATCCAAAGTAACCCTTTTGCTGATCTTATTGATTTTGCATTATCTTCAAATCCTGTGCACGTGCTTGCCTCTTCTCAGACAATATATAGTTTATCCTGTAAAAACTAAATCTTGTTATCCAAATTCTCAAGTCACATAAACTGTTGGTAACCTTTCTGACCTCTGTCAGAAATTGTTTATTACACCACCTTGTTATGTAGTCCCCTTGGTGGATGCATACCTTGGATTTATTACTTAAAAATCTGCCCCATTCTTCCTGATCAGCAGAGGAAAACTCGGCTTATTTTCTTATAAATACTTCTCTTCTTCAATTAAACACATAAATCTCCCCCAGCTTGTTCCTTATTCATTTTTATCAGCCTTTTATTAAAGGAAACATTTCCACAGTCAAAAGAACTCTTCTAATTAAAAATATGAATATTTTGTTTAAATTATATGGTTATTAGGAGAGTTCAGCAATAACAGGATAAAACAAAGAACATTGAATTAGTTTAATTTTCAAATCCAGCTGTGGAAGAGAACAATAGAGGTAAAATAATGAATCCACACAATGGCTTGATAGTAGTTTGCAAATGGACTGAAGTATTTAAATACCCAACCTTGTGCCTTCTTACAAGTCACCAATGCCTTTGCAGTACCTGGAACCCATGCTGGCAAACTTATCAAAGTCCCTGTCCTTTAAAGAAGTTCGTGAGTACTTCTTCTTAACCTAAGAATAATTCTATAGTTGAGAAAGACAAAGAAACAAGACCAGGGAGAGAAACACATAGAAATGTAGAGTTTTTTTCCTTCGGGGAATGTTTCCACTTACTGAATGGACTGTGTTCCAGGCTTTTGAAGAGAAATCCTGACTCAATTAATTTGTGGGAATTTTGCCACTGACTTCAGTGGTGCAGGATGTCACCCCTCCTGTTCACATGAACACAGATCAGAATCTATGTGAGTTAGTAACCCAGAGGCATGACAACATTTTCTTATAAAAGCCAAGTTTTTCTCTTATTTCTACTTGACCCAAAAGATGACTGTGGATTTGCACCACTATAAACAAGAAATTGCTTTGGAGGTTAGCATTCATCTCCACATATTGCTTCTTTGCTGAAGGGAACTTTGCTTTGGATAAATTCTTTCTCAGCCCAGACAGGCATCTCTCCTTTTTCTTTTCCTTTTAATTTTTTTTAACAAGAATTAAAATGCAAAAGCATTCCCTAGAATCAAAAAGTAGGTTCTTGACTATTAAACTAATGTAACCCATATTCTGTAGACTTCAACATGTTGCAAAACACTGAATACTTCAACTCTTCGTTTCAGCTACTATTTGCTAATGGGGATATTTTAGAGTAAATGTGAATCAATTAGGAGCTGTATGTTTGTGTTACAAAACCCTGAATTGGCCTTCATCTTCCCAAAGTCTTCTATTCTACCTAGAGAAAATTGACCTAGGTGAGAGGAAGTAATTAATTTAGAGCTAAATGTTGACAAGTTTGAATCAATAACTTTCTGTCTCCAATCCCATTACATTTTGGCCAAAGAGCATACAAAAATTAGTCATTAACAAGAATAGTCTAACATCAGTCACTCCTAAAAAACTCCCAGAGAAATGCTGGAAATAATTATAAAGAGCTACATACAAAAAAAATATGGAAAAAAGAACAAAAAAGAAAATCTTTAAAATTATGTCTTCAGACTCCTAGCTTTTTAATGTCTCTAAATTCTCTACTCTACAATAACCTCCTGTTTATCACACTGTGACAGCCAAGGGGTATAAAGCTCTTCTGATATGTACATTTAATCTAGTGCTTCAGTGAGAAAAGTTATTTCATTTAGAATGAAATTTCTTCACATCATTACTTTTTTCTCAATGTTTTTATGGCTCATCCAATTAAAAGTATATTGTAAAATTCAGATGCCATATTCTGCCTTGTGTTAGGTGTCAATCTAAAGGGCTGCTTCCTGAAAAGCAGATTCAATTGTCAAAGTTAAGCAAGATAAATGCTTGGAGTATCTAAAAGCTCATTAGAAAGTCCATGATAATCCCATGTTAGGTGTCACCTGCTGCTGGGCTATTCTAGCAGTAAATTACTATACCTGTCTTAAAACCTTTGGCCAATTTGGTGCTGTAGGTCTTGATCACTGTGTGGAGCAAATCTAATCTCTGCCCTCTGTGTTCACACCTACCCAAACATGAAGAAAGCTTTTAATGACAAATCTTCACTACCCAGCAGCTTGGAAAAAAGTGGATGTCATGGGTGACAAAACTGAAATATACAATAAGAAAAACGTCAGATGAGAAATAACAGATTCTGAGACCTTGCACCAACTGTGCAGAATAAATAGTGAATAGATTCTATGCAGTTACATCCTATGAATGAAGTTCAGTCCAGGTCAATTTTCATTTTGGTATTCCAGGCTTTGAGGGAGAAAAACAACAGGGGACTTCCCAGTTTAGGGAGGGATGCTGTTGGCTATTGACAGAAACTGCTGCTGAAGGTTTTCCTCAGAAAAAAAATTTCTGAGGAAAACCTGTTTTCCTCAGAAAAAAATTAACTGCCTGGAATTGATAGTTGCAAGTATTTGGCCTGGTAATTGGCAGACAAGTCCAAAAGAAATATCTCTCATGATCTCAAAAAAGGTAAGAAATAATCCCTAACTGAGCCTTGCCACTTGAACTTAAAGTGTCCCTAGACTGTATTTACAGGGTGTCTGGTTACAAGAATGGACACTAAAAAATAAACACCTGCAAAGGAAGTTTTAAAAGTCATCTGCACTGCTGCATTCATGGCTATTGTTTTTGCTTCCAGAAAAACAAAACAAACTCTGTCTTTATTTGGTCAGTTCTACCACGATAGCCTGGGAAAAGAAAGAATTATATATTCTAACATACACAAACAAACTCTCAAATTTTGTATAAAATTACTTTAGGATCTTGTGAGTCTTCATTTGCAGTGGTACACAAACTATGAAATCTCTCTTGCTGATTGAAGAGAGCAGACATGTTGACCTAGTAACAGAGTCTGGCAATCCATTTGTCCTTCTTTCCTATAATAAAAGCTCTTCTCCAAGACACATTGTCTGAGAAGAAACCAATCTCCTGTTTGACTTCATAGGTGATCTAGGGATTGACTTGTTAAAATGTCAGTTTTCTCCAGGGGCTGTATAGGCCTTCCCAATTAAACTGGGGCCAGTCAAAGGTCTCTTTTTTTTTTGTTTCATTAGCTTTCAAGGAGATAAGGAGAGATAAGGACCACCCCCTACACACATCCTTAGATTTTAATGAATGTTATATCTGTCTTTAATGAATGTTTAACAGGTAGCAAGATCAAGTAAAGATTAATCAATGGTAATGACATCTCTCTATTTTATCACATTCACAAGCACCTACTCAAACTTTTAAGCAGCTGAGCCAGATTCAAAGCCAAACCGTCTCTCCACTGACTTCAAACATCTGGGACAGTAGTGATGCTGTCTGCCTCACTTGAAGTAGAACTCACTCCTTATGCTCATATTCCTTAAAGTATTTTATAGGCAGCACATGCCTAACATTTAATCTTTTGACAACATGGTCAGTAATTACTATCAGTGCCCTCATAAGTCTCAATCTACTTTCTCAGTTCTCACCTAACCCTTTGAAAACCTTTTCTGGGAGACTAGCTCATTCTCCTACTTTACCTGTACTTTATCTTTCCATTCTTCAGGACTGTAACAGGACTTCCCCTGTTGTCTGCCCTTTTGGAGACATAATCACTATAACACAATACTGTGAAAATCTGTCTTCCTGTGTCTGTTTGAAACTTGCTGATTTTTTTTTCCTCTTCTTTCCTCTTGTGAAATACCACAACATTTTTCAATTAGAGTAGGTTCTTCTTGCAACTGCTATCAAAGCACTGTTATCACAAAACATCTGTCCTAAATGTAAGGACATCTGTTTCCCAAACTCCTTGGTCCCTAGACGACTCATTTCTTTGATAGCTCTTCTTTGTAAAGGAAGTATTTTTTTCTTTTTTTTTTTTTTTAAGATCTTGGCTTTTAAGATTTTTCCTTTTCATTTAACATGTTAAGCTAGTGCTTCACCATATTAAGCTATGAGATTCTTTGCTTTTCTGTCATTCTTTCTGTGGTACAATACTTACGCATGTAGTATCATGGTTTCAGTTTCTCTTCTAAGTGAAGAAACTAATAAGTTTCTCTTATAACTGGTCCTACACTGGTTTTTAAGTGCTGCCCAAGCAGCAAGGTGAAGAATTCTGGATTTCATCCTCTCTGAAAAGCTGACACTGAGGTTATGAAAACAGTTTAAGGACCACTGGCCCTAGACACCATTCAAGTTCATTAGAAGGCAGCCATTTAGCTTCTGTAAACTCTTTTGCAATTTTTTTAATTTCACATATATATTGCTGAAACCAAGCATATCAATGCAGGTCTTCTAAATTATTCCCTGAATTTTGCAATCTAGCTCTATGCTGAAGAGCAGAACCTTACAATTTATTTTGCCAAAATTGAAGGAAATTAAACACTCAGCAAGGTTGCAGCTGAACACCCAGTGAAAACACGGAGCTGACTTTGTAACATTCCTGCCGAGACCTTGTCATGTTAAGTGGCAAATTATGCAATCACTATGGTACAATCCTTTCTCACATAGTATTTCTCCATTCAAATCCTGTGCAAGCACATAACTGCTGCATTGTCAGAAAGGTTCTTAGCAGTTATTTCCTTTTTATTTAACTTGAGCTGTGACTACTGCCTCGCAGCCACGTCAGGCCATGCAGCACAGAACCTTTCCTGTGTGTCTCTGTCCCAGTTACTGCTCCAGGCAAAGCCAGCTCAGCCAGGGAGATCTGATGCCTTCACACACCATGTGCTTCTCACCGAGCTTTCAACAGCCCTCTAAAGTGCCATTCACTCACCTGCCCCGTCCATTGGACAAGTGAGATGTGTTGAACCAGATTCCTTCTGGACATAAATCAGCTCCACTTTAGGGAGCTGTACTCAGCCTCACTAAGCAAGGAATGGTCCAGCAAGCAGGTAAAAATAAAAAATATGTTGTCTGCAGAAATAGACTTCAAATATTCATGAGGGGTCCTGATACAGGCTCCTCTTTCAATTGAGTAAACCCTGAAACTGCCCTGACACCCTGTAGTTTGCCAGATTCTTCACACAGATAAGGAAAATAGCTAGATTCTAGCTCTTTTAGTATTATTTTTCATCACTGAATTGAAGGTGAAAGGAAACTTAAAACAACTTGTCCTATGTGGTTTCTGAAATAATAGCAATGTGATTCATGAGGGACTTGGATTTTGAGGAACTTAAAACTGGGTTAGACGGCCAATTCCCTGACTCCACAAGCTCAGTGCTTTCTACTAAAGCATCCAGGAGTAACAACACTGGCGTAAAAAAAAAAAAAAATTGCATAGCCTGAATCAGTAGCAGCAGTATTATAACTGAACAAGCTGGACAAAAGTGGTTAAATGAACTTTGGAGTTTTCAGTTTCACCCTGAAGTACCTTTGTGCCATGCATTTGCCCTGCTTTTCTTACTTCAGCAGTTTCTGGAGATGATCCATAGAACACATTTTGCTGTCAGTCAGCTTTCAGTAAGCAGGAGGATCTGCTGTTGAACATGCCATATATTACTGTAGTTAGCACACTTCTTTTTCGGGATTAAAGAAACTGCTTGTGTTCCTCTGAGACTGCAAGTTAACACTTATTTGTAAATGTGAAAAAAATCTAAAAACCTCAAGAATTCACAGCAGCATTGACCTATGAAAATTAATACCAAGGTGGCTTGTGCCTCTCTTCCATGCTGGCAGTTTTCTGAAAGGTTGGTAAAAATGATCTGTTGATCTGTTCTTTTATGGGTCTTTCTAAAGAACCTGCTACCATAAGTGCATGAGAACTCAGATTTTCCTTCCATAAAAGAAATAGATTCCAAGGCCAAAAAAAGGAGATATTGAAGAAATAAATCAAGCAACGTAGAAAGGATAAATCAGGTGGGATCCCTCAAGGTGATGTCCAGAATCTTTATTTCAATCTTGTAGAGCAAAGAAGGAAAGAAAACACAGGGTCCATCATCAGCTGTAACTATTGCCAGTGTGGGTCTCATACCTCACTCATCACTTGCATTCCCTCTGTAGCCCATGGTAAGAAAATTCATTTCTGGAGAGCAGCACCTGGGTGTAAACTACAAACCTCTGTTTCTCTCTACTGTCCCTGACACAAGGTTTGATATTTAGTCTTGTCAGAACATCAAAAACATCACTCAGCAGCGCTCTCTTCATAGATACCTCTTTAGTCTCTAGGCACTGAGGTTTCCAACACTAAAAGTATCTCTATCTTGGCAGCTCTGAGCATCTTGGCTTGCCTGTTAAGCCTGAATTATTTCCACATCTACAGACTAGACATTCCCTTCCAAGTTATGCATCCAGTACTCAGTGTAGTAGGTTTTCTCACAGTATCTTTAGGGCATCAAACATTCAAGGCTAGCCCTAAGAAGATGAGGGCTCCAGCCTCAGTGCCCTGTGCTCACCAGTACGGGTGTGGATCCATGGCAAAACACAGAATGAGAAACATCTCCCTTGTACTGCCCAAGGGGATCTCCATCCTTCCACCCCAGGATGGCTCCCACATGCTACATTTGTTCTCAGTGCCTGAAATTGTTCTATTCTTCTATGGAATAATAAACTACTAATTGGATGAAAAAGAAGCTAGAACTAATCTTTACAGCCCCCCCAAAAAAACATTTCTCCCTGGGTTTTCAATCTGTGGAGTAGCCCTGACAGCCTTTGGGGCAAAACAAAAGACCGGGAAGGACCTCAGTCACTCCTACCCCCTTTCATATACCCATACATACATAGCAGAATAAATATTACTGAACAAATTCATTCCAGGGACTCTTTAAGGCCTGCTGATTACACCTTTTATTCATTCGTAATGCTGGAGATCACATAATTTGAAATACACCGGAGTTACACATCAGATGTTTTGTTTTTAATTGAATGCTGCAGGCACAAAAACAATGTACAGTGAAGGAGGCAGGTTCCTGAAGGCAGACATACAATATGTAGAAGGGCATAATAGAATCAACAGGCCAAACTTTTCAAAACAAGCATGTGAAATAAGGCTTTTAAATTCAAATTTCCACACCAGAGTCTCAACTACAACAAACCAGAACTTACTTTGCCATGCCTTTCTTTGATGACATTCTTATTTAGAATCATAGAGTTATTTAGGTTGGAAAAAAACACTCAAGGTCTTTAAGTCCCACCATTAACCCAACACCACCAAGTTCATCACTAAACCACATCCCTAAGTGCCACATCTACACATCTTTTAAATGCCTCCAGGGATGCAAAAGACATCACTCACCTAGGCAGTTTGTTCCAATGCCTGACCACCCTTACAGTGAAGAAATTTTTTTTGCTATCCAATCTAAACCTTGCTACAACCTCCCTTCAAGTAGCTGTAGAAAGCAATAACGTCTCTCCTAAGCCTCCTTTTCTCCGTGTTAAACAACCTCAGGACATTCAGCCACTCCTCATAAGACCTATTCTCCTTAAGTGTGTGTATTGGCATTTCACAGCCTAACATTATTAACCATCTGAAGAAACAACACTTGACTTTACTATGTTCTAAACAAAAATTTGGCAACTAGCAGCAGGTAGAGAATGCAATGGTCTTAAGACATAAAAACACTTTTAGGAACAAATCTCAGTGGTGTCACACTTTTAGGAACAAAGCTTAGTGGTGTCACAGGAAAAAGAAAGAGATGGCTTCATTAGCATTTTGGCAAATGCAACTGCATCATGAAATTTTACTTCTTGAAGGTAAAAATTAGGCTAAAGCAGCCATTTTTACCACATTATGAGGCTATATCATGTGCTTAGAAGGGTATTTCTCAGTATATATGCAATATACAAGCTGTGCTAAATACATATATATATATATGTATGTATGTGTGTGTGTGTGTGTGTGTATACATATATACACCTGTACTAAAATCCCACACAGCTGAGTAGCTCTACATGGAAAAAAATAGGTGGAATAGACTCTATCTTTTCTTGTGACAGCAAGTCAGTGGAAAAAAAAAGCAACTCTGCCTCCCCATCCAGACTGCTATGGTCTCCATTAAGGGTCCCACTGTAGCTCCTCAGCTGGGTTGATCCTGTGTTGGATCTCACCAGTGTCTTTGGAAGGGCTTCACAGAGCAGAGCTGCCCCAGCAGAGAGAATCCTGGCAAGGCAGAAGTGGGAAGGACCCTCAGCTCAGACAAAAATTCTTTGGGATCTTTCTTACTTGCAAAATAGTCTTTTGTAGTTTTGAAGATTTTTATATAATGTGCCACTTATTCTGTTTTGTATCCCTTGCCCTTTCACTAGGTCCTTTTATTTCAGATAGTTGTCAGAGGATTTTGTTTCATTGTTATTATTTCTGGTTTATTTGTCTTATTAACCTAGTGCAGAATGAAAAGTGAAATTTTGAGCCAGGGTTTTCAGCATGGTGCTGTTACTTCCCAGAAAAAGAGACTCCTTGTGTAATATTGGCTTCTGCCTAAACATCACCATGAACTCCTCCCAGAAGTCCTGCGCTATGCTGAATACATTCCATGATTGCTGGGTCCAACCTCTGACACAGGGACCTTGATTTTATAGAGGTTTGACAAAAATGTTCAAGATGTTCTTTGCCATTCAGGGGGCTGAAAGATGGGCCACATTTAATATGTAATTAGGTAGAGCTTTCCATTGCAGAAATGACAGCTACATTTAAATCAGTCTTGGGCTGAAACTAAGGTGTGGCATTGTATTTTTTTTGCCATATTTTACACCAGGATAGGTAACTGTGTGGATTGAGCTTCCAAAGTATCTAATGGTAAACCTGTTAAGAGCAAATTTCAGATACGTATTGCTAGCTTTGTAAATCTACTAATCACTTTGGGTACAAAATGTAGCAAATATTCACTGGGAAGCAGTGCTTCAGTCCATTGGCAGGATAGCAACAGATATGAGTATTACAGCTGGTCAACAATGCGCAGCTAACTCAACACTTTTTTTGGCAAAAAAAATTAGTTTTATGAACATTTTTCTCTGAAAATATAAGACAATTTCAAGTTTTCCATTAAAAGTTGTCCTAGGGTGACTTTATGATGCTTGTATCCCCAATCATCTGTTCTCTTTGTGCTCTATATTGAGTTCAGTACCTTTAAGACTAGTTCTAAGACTGAAGCAGGGAAAGAAGAAGCACCGAGTTTGTTTTGAAAACAGCTCTCACTCCTCTGCATTATTCTCCTGGACTCTGCGTGTTCAGCTGAGGCTTGGACAGACTGCAGACAGAGATCTCCTGTGCTTTTTAGTTAGTTTTGGCCAGCTAGGGCAGAGAAGTTCCCTAGACTGTTTGTTTTTGGTTTTGTTTTCCTTTTTCTTGGGACTGTTTAAACCTGCTCCAGACTGAAAACCCAGAGGAGAAATGAGAGATCCCCCCTGTGCCCACCAGGGCCCAGGACGGCATTTTTCTCCAGCGCCGGAGGAATTGATAAGAGACTGAGAGAGATGATCTGCACCCACAGCAAGGACTTGTCTGTTTGCCATCTCACTTCAGAACAAAAGGTTTTATTGTTTCATATTATTCATTCTGTGTGCTCATGGGCACTTTAAATAGTTTTTTCCACATTTTTCCAAGGAAGTTTTTTTTTCTGGACTGGTTGTGGGGGATGGGCCATTTGGGTTTGCTTTTCCAGAGGAACCCCATTTGAAAGTTTCCTCCCAAATTTGCCCTAAACCAGGACAAAAGCAATAAACTTTTTGAGCAAAAAAGATATTGCTTAGGATTCTTCCTCTTTTGGGTATGCAAAAAGTTACCATTTCCTGCTGTTAAAAGGGAAAATAGAATGATTTTCCCGTCAACCCTAAAAAACATTACTCATTCAGGAGAGACCCTTACATCTGAGCCTAAAACAGACCATGTCAGTAATGTCTCTTGGAGAAGGAGAACCCTGTGGAGGTGGCCCTATTCTTTAAGGTGGTTTAAGCATTATTTCATAGACTCAATAGCCATGAAGAGCTGGAAGCTCTGTCATATTTATAAGAAGCCCAAATTTGCCCTTGAATGGGATCTAGGTTTGTTATTAAAGGCTGAATATCAGCTGTTCCTTTCCACTCATACTCTTTGAGCAGCAAGGCTCCTCTGCTTTCACCCAATGTATGGGCCACAGATAGTAGGAGATTGTGTATAGGTTACACAGCCTTTCCACATAGAGGCTCTCAAAATGACTGAAGAGATTTCTACCCTTCCTCTCCATAACTCCTTTTCCTGGCTGGGGAGCTATAATCATTCTGATTTATTAATTCAAACTAAAGAAAATCTTGTCCATAATTTAAAAGGTCCGGATATTGAAATAAACAATATTTTTAATGAATCCCTGAAGTTTTTTCAGTTCCCCTTAGCTGCACAAAAATAACTATTTTACAAACCCCTTGTGAATCAAAAATAGAACATTTTGCCAGATCATACACAGTATCAGGAAGAACAGTTGAAATAGCTGACAACCCAAATTGCAGCATGAATATCTACAAGCAAAAATACTCATACAATACAGACATTGAAGAAGCTATAACCAGGCTTACAAGTAAATTATTTCCAAGCCAAATATAAGTAAAAGTTGATACATCCTAAATTAGCCAGTCAGCTCCAGTCCTCGCAGGAGCCCTTTTTGTTCATTGTCTTGGGCTCCCTCTGACAGAAGATTGATATATATCACAAGAAATATTGTAGTGATTTTACTATCAAATAACATGTGTGGGCAAAAGTTCCTGTAGACTTTGGTGGCAAAGGCTCAGTCTGACAAGGATTTTTAGGGCAGCAAGAATATTATTGTTGTCATCTGGCCAATTTCTCACAGAACAGCAGTTCATTTCTCTCTGTAGTTTTTATCTAAAGCCATGTGTGAGCACCATTTGTGAGCTGGCTTTAGAGAAAACAAGGTATGCATGAGAAGGGCTGCCTGTTCTATGTTTCAATAACAGCTTAAATTTTCAGCATCTTAGCATCTATTCCTTTTAAGTCTCAGAAAATTACATAGGTAAAAACCCACAAAATCTTAGGTGGAAGCACTATCATCTTTAAAAGTTCTGACAATAGAATTAAGATATATCAGTTTCTCTTTGACTCAGTGTCAATAGTATCAGGTACTAAAACTTTAGAAACAATCCTATTTAGAGCCAATATTTTAGGCCCACCTCAGTTGCATAACATAGCAACACTTCTTGACTTAGTATTAAGATAAAGGTTATGTTGCAATATGAATACTTGGAGTAACATCTATCATTGAGTCAAATATGCTTGCATGATTAGTGAAAATATCTAGTTCTCTTTCTAATCATCACATTAAAACACAACCATAAAATCTTGATTGTTATTTACACCCATTAGGATTATGTTAAACAAGGCAACAAACATCCGCTAACACAGAGGTATTGCATGTCAGTGTTATTATTAAAACCATTATATGAACTATGTTTCCTAATAAGTTGCATCCAATAAAATTCCCTTATAATAAGAGCGTTATTTAAATAATATTAGGGTTAAAGCAAGAACTGGCCGAAGAGGCCTCTGTTTTCAGTATGAAACAGAGGTTGAGTGACACAGCATGTGGCTCCTCTGACACAGCTTAGCATAAAATTGGTAGGGATTCACTGGTTTCCCATCTTACCATCACAGTTGTATTATCCCAGTATAAAGCATAGCTTATATGTGATGGTATTGGTTGTTATCACCCTTGAGCCTTTGCCAGGATGACCAGAACAAGATATAAGTAAGATCCAGCTCTCTTGAATTGCTATGTCTTTCTGCACATTTCTGTCACAGGTAGGAGTTTAGTCATGCGAAGTTCTTTGCCTTTCTGATGACTTCTTCCCCTTTGCCTGGACCTGTTTTTTGTTAGACTACCTACATATCACCAAAATCAATTCGGTAAGCAAACACTGCTGGCTATATGGTAGTGGTAATTCTGATACATTTGGTATATCCAAGAATAAAGTACATGCAGCAGATTAGGAGTATTTAGACTTTGCTTGCCTCCCTTCCCCCTTCCTTCCTGCTGTTTGTCAGGATGCTTCTGTTGAAGATCTCATTCTCTTCATCACAGAAATTAGCTCTAAAAACTTCATTGAATGGTGTCCCCACATGTCACTGTGATCCAATGATGAGGGGACCCAGTGGCCTAAGCCCTCCTCCTTCCCTTCCCTGAAGTGGAACTGTGTCAGTGCTTCTCACACCTTCTTCAGGTTGCATCCAGCCCTGAGGTAATCTTATAGCACCAATTCTGCATTTTTCATCAGAGGAATTATTCTAGAGAGGCTGAAGTTATCTCTTTTTTAATTAAATTAATATATCAAGTATGTTTTAAAACAAAAAAATATAAATAAACAATACACATGGGCATCTAAGTTTAGGACACAGATTCAAGATGGCTTATATTAATGCTAAAAAAACAAGCCACTTTAGAACAGTTACATTATAGTGAAGGAAGAATTTATGGATGCATTAATGCAGAAGTTTAATCCACTTCTGTGCTGGGAAACCCACTAGACTAACATAGAAGTGTTTCTTCCAGTGGAAAAAAAATAATCTCTTTCTAAACAAGATCCCTGAGCTACAAATCTGTGGTGGGAGCAAGATTTTAAATAAATCCCTGGTATAAGATTTGTTGCCTCAAACATATTTTCTTGAAACAATCATTTTATAGCTAAATAATTTGCCTGAAAAACATTACTTGTGGGGTTGATTTTTTTTGTGTCTGTGTTTTACAGTGTAATATGCTAACAAGCAGTTCCATATACTCAATGATTTAAGGTTTTTGGAGTTTTCTATTTTACTTCCCTGCATACATACAAAAACACCCTATAACATGCATATTTTTCTATTTTCTATCCCCTAAAATCATGTGTGGAATTACATTTTACTACTATGTACCATCATATCTTACATAGATTAGTATCAGAAATAGACAAATGTTCAGTATCAGATGCAAATACTAAACCATTTCCTGCAGTTCATTTAAAGTATAATATAGTTCCATTCACAGTCATGCCTTTTTGTTTAACACGGGAATATACTTCTTAAGTCACCATGCAGAGAGAGGCTGTTTGTGAAAATCTTTCCGAGAGCCAAGTCAGCAAGCCTGTGAGTACGGGGGTGCAGAGTAAACCCTCAAATGGAGAGAGAGCAGACTGTAGTGGGCAGAGAGGTGAGAGGGGAACTTCAGATTTGCTCTACCATTGCCATTAGTTTAAAAGAGTGCTATTATCCCAGCAGGGAGTCTTTGACACTCTCAAAGGGCTGTTCATCCCACCCTAAAACTGATCTAAGTGTGACTGCTGGAAGAAGGCTCTTTCTCACCCCACATCTCCAAAGAAACACATTTGGTGGTTTTGCCTGCAGAATGATTTGTTGTAAACTATGGACTAAACTTTCAGCTTCTGCTCCTCAAGGAGAGGTTAGGCAGCCCATCTGCCTCCCTAACAAATAAAGAGCAAAGCAGAGTGCTGGGTCCGGCTGGGCCAGCAAGTCTCCAACAGGGCGACCCAGGGTGGTACAATTAGGGTGCGACCGGCGATACAGCAGTTTCCTCTTTGGGCTCTTTCCCCACATCATAAGTGGTTTTTTCTTCTTAATTTATTTTCAAGCTGACTCCTTCTTTGTTCAAAAAGTAATCAAAGTCTTTGTAATTGGCCAGCTACCGTTTAATCTAGCTGACATCCATTGTCTTTAGTGTTAACATATTTGGGCAACCCGTCCCAGATTTCTGTACTCAATCAATGCACACACTGTGCATTCCAGGCTTAGCAAGTATTTTTATCCAGGACATTCAGCAAGGTTGGGCCATGTGAGCTCCCTTTCAGTCATCCTCTCTAGTGATCTTCCCACATTTCCCTCCCCAGTCTTCTTCAGCAAGCTTCTTTTAATTCAGAATTTAAGGTGTTTCCCATGAAGGCAGACCAAGAGGTCTTCTAGCCCAGTGACAACAAGACATACTGCTTCCAAGTGCCCTATTAAAAATTTTTCCCAGTCTCAGAGACTTATGAAATTTTTTTTATGAGCCTTTTCTGATTTCTGAATGTCAGGTTTAGGCTGCAGGTAAGAGGCTTGAAAGTGGCTTTCAAGCAATGTTGCATAACACCTGTGTGAGTCACTCAGCTACACCATTCTCCAAGTGTAAGATTCAAGTAACTTTTCTTGAAATCTTGATTGTGACAGATCAGTAAACACAATAGAATACAAAGTTAGATGGATAAACACATCTCAGTATATTAACTCATTAATCTAGTATGGCTGAAATATTTATGACCCAGTGACACAAAACTGTACTGTCTGTGAACATGCTGAGAAAGGGAAGAACTGGTGTTGAATCAATGTAAGTGCTGCTGAATCAGCCTTAGAGGAGTTCAGCACAGTGCATCGTCCTTTATGATCAAAGAAAGTGAGGGGAGCTAATGAGCAACCAGCACTGCCACCATCCCACACACACCAACCCTCCCACCACACACCACAAAGCACTACTGAGCAGACAGATAATATTTCATGGGAAGCAAAAGTTTCTGCTCACCACAAGCAGCACTGTGATTAGTGGTAGTATCAGAAGAATCCTTGCCAGCGGATGAACTCCTAGTCCATCTCTTTCCTAAGCAGATTTTCTTAAGTACCACTCAAACAAACAAACCACCATTCCTGGTTTGTCATATGAATAAGGGGAAATGCTTCAAATATTATGCACACCAACTTCATTCCTGGGATTGCATTTAAATGCATCCTGGCTTTGATGGCCACTTTTCTGTTCACCCACATCCATACCATTATCAAACAGAAGTTTTCTGCCTTACAAACTTCCTTTCCCAGATTCTGAGCAGGCAGCAGTAGCTCAGTGTCACCAGTTTAACTCTGTCACTTTTGTCCAAATTGTCTGTTGTAGCAGCAAAGCAACAGCAAAATTAGAAAAAGCCTTTTCCTTCCAAAGCAAGTTGTTTTAGACATCATCATGCTCTGCTACTTCCTCCTGCCATGGATAGCGCTTCTCTACACAGAAAAGGGTGTGGGAATATGGCAGTGGAGGGGCAGGAACGTGAGGAGGGTGGGGAGAGGTAAGAAATTCTCTGGGACTTGGAAGGAGTATAAGAAAAAAGTAAAACTAGAAACCAGTGGCTGGAAGAGCATACGATGCTGCTAGCAAACCAGAAGCAAATTAGAAGATCTGGAATCAACATTCAAACCAAAGACCTCCTCAAGTTCTCTCTGCAGAAGATGGTGGGAGCTGGCTAATGAAGGGAATCAACAGAAGCACAGAAAGTAGGGACACAGATAAAATGGTAATCTAGGACTTAGTTTTACAAAAATAAAGGTCAAAGACCTCAATTTTCAATGGCCTAAGCGATATTTTTACTTGTGTTGTTCCTTTTTCTCTTAGCTGGTTCCTAGGAAATTTTGTTCTCATCTTCAATGTGTTCATTGGCTTTTGTGGTCCAGTCATGGAGGGAAACTGGAAGATGTATGTGCATATCAGACGCCAGCAGTGACAGAAGACAAGTGCAAGGGGAGTCTCCATTTCCCACAAACTAGACCTAAAGCCTATGCTGAACAGCACTGTCTTCAAACTTTATCAATAATTTGAGTGACAGACTTCAGTGTAGTGCCTTGACTACCCCCATAACCGCACAATTGGCTAAAAGCTCAGTGGTGTTTGGAAAATTGGAATTCATGTGCAAGAAAAGTAAAAGCACTGATTTTCAGGTAATGTACTCTTGGTTCCACCCTGACCACCGTTTCAGATGCTGAAAGAAACAAAAAACTTTTCCCAGATACAATAACCAGGGTAAATTTTTACTTATGACTGAATATAAACTCTAAGTGCCAAAATTTGAATATAGTGCCACAGAGAAAAATGCTGTTCCAAATAGACTTACAGTTACCAGACTCTCTGAATAAATAACAACAGAACAATAAACTGTCAGACAGCTGCTAATCATCACTTAGGAAAGCCTACATTCCCAGACATGTCCCATGGGTGGCTACAGGTGTAGCTATGGAAAGAGCTGCTGCAAGTACTATCCTAGCAAACCCCAGCAAACCTCCAGACATACAAACACACCACAAAGCTCCCATAAACAAGACAGGCAGAATAAGGAGTGAGAAAGGAAAAACAAGTCAGGAGTTGCAGTAATTTTCCCAAGAGCCAAGAATAAAATACAGATCTTCCCATTTCCATACTATAGCCTTTTCCACTTCCCACTAGGATCTTGCTGTTTGCTGCTTTTTAAATTCTAAAGCCCAACCTTAGCATGAATTTCTGGAAAAGGGCTGATTTTTCTTTTCTGTTACTAGCACTCAGAGCAATAAGCAATACCACTTGAAGTGAAGAATGTCCTATTATCACTTCCTGTCCTGAGAACAAGACCTGAGACCCCTCTGCTTGGCATAAGAAAATTAATTCACTCAAAGATTTTTAATCGGGATACTTTCCAATTCCTTCTTGAAAGGGAGGAGTAAAAACAGCAAATATTTCAATTCCCATAACCCATGTATCCTAAAGTATTACTGGATTCTCTCTAATCTCCAGCCATAATTAGCATGATTAATTGCAGTGGCAAGAACAGCAGGTCTTCCTCACCAAATCTCCTGCATGACAACATTTTGTTAGTGTGTGAGAATGAAGGACCAGCTGTTTATAGAAGAGTGACTGTTCTTGTGCACATGTTCCAGCTGGGACCACACAACAAAGTTAAAGCATGTAAGAACTCAACATTTTTGTCTATTTCCACATATGTTTTGTGTGTAACTTCACTCATTGTCTCTCCATATGTATATGTGTAGCAGTGTGGATTTTTTATGTTTATTTGATATGTTAGAATGGTTTGTTCTATTCACCCCCTTGGTTTCCTAGGTATAGTTGTTCCCTGCTCTGTCTCCTATCATTCAATGTATCCTTCCNGTAATACCTTTTACCCTATTTCTCTTCTGCACACAGCTGTATGATTTTAACTCCCCCCGCTAATTGGAGAAGATTACTGATGGAAGTATTTTTATATACCTAGCTTTTTTATTACTAGGAAAGGAAAAGAGAAAATATTAAGAGTCCTCATTAACCAAACATTTGATTTCAATTGTCCTGGTCATTGAATCCTTAATAAGGTTCCCTTGCCTCTGATGGACAACTTGAGACCTGAGTTCAACCCTCAGTATGGATTTCATGTACTTTGTGACAAATTATTTAAAATCTGCATTGTTTCAGAATTCTCCCTTCTTCTGTGCCTTGACAGTTCCAAGGAAAGGAGGAATCTGTAACAAACAGACATCATTTCTGCGAAATATTTGGTCAGTTATGCTAGAGGTCCAAAAGATATATGGCAGCCATCTACTACTCCCATCACCAGAACTGAGGAGCTGGTACCCCAGAGAGGATTTCAGTTTCTGCCAGATCCAGAATCCTCCACCCCCCCCGGGCAACAGGTTGTGCAACCCTCTGATTATATCCCACTGGCTTCCTGTGGCCCATGAAGCCTCTCCAGTGTGTCTTCAAATTGAAAGTGTGTGCTGCACATTATTGTGTTGGCAGCTCTCCCTCCTTGTGGGATGGTATGTGGGGGTCTCTCAGAGCTGGACAGAAGTCATCACCCTCATTGTCAACAGCTGCAACAGTGCGGACAGGAAAAGGCAAGGACAAGCAAGGAGAGGTGAGGATCGAGTCAGCACAGTCAAATTCCTTCAACACAAGAGGGTGAAGCCTATATGTAGAGAGTGGTTTCCCTGGGAAGAGGAAAACCCTTGCTTGATGCCCTGGAAAACCCCTTTCTAAGCACAGTAAGCAAGAAGCTTACTCCCATGTTCCCTCAGTTCAAGCATGCAAATCATTACTAGAAAGTTCCTCATTCTTTGTGTTACCATAGGTTGATTTTGGTTCAGGAATTTTAATATTCCTAATTGTTCTCCCCTATTGGACCCTTCCCTCAGACACCACCTTAACTCCTCCCCACACTGGGAGGCATAAATACCCCTGTTGGGCCCTGGACCCCTCTTTTTACCTTTCGCCTTTTTTACCCCTTGTTACTACTGCCTTGTTCCATTTTGCTCCAATACAGTGGACACCTTATTGTTTGTTATTTTTGCATTATTAAAAATCCTTTTCAGACAACTGGGTCAAGGTGCCTCTCTCTATCAAATCACCATCGGGGCAGAGTCCCAAGGAAACCCAAGGGGTTTGAATGTCAGGGCTCAGAACCCCAGGTGTTTCACCTATCCCTGGCCTTATGACAACACGTGCAGTAGTAAACTTAAACCAGGCAGGGCACAGGTTTGAGTGATATCTCATGGCCACCTTTACCATCAACTCCAAATAACAGTGTTGGCCACAATGGAGAGTTCATCCCAGTATGCATCTTTGACCCACTTCATTTAAAGGGAAGAGAACAGTCCTGACTTATTGTCTTTAGTAGCAGAGGTGTGGCCAAAGGGTAAGAACGCTGCATTCCTATCTCTATTTTTCATGTAGCCCGCATCTAAAATGTATTTGAATTATTACATCTCTTGCTGTTCACAGAGCACACCATAATAACACACTAAATTGAATTGTCTTCAAAGCCATTCCGGAATTGTATTTGGGATTAAAAGCTTGTTTGCAGAAGCACTGGACAGTCAGATTCAGTTGCTGCATTGGCATTGTTTGTTTCCTTGAGAGCCCATGCACTCTCCAGCACATTGCATGTACACCAACACGTGCAGCTCACAGTGCCTCGCTAGCAGCCACAGCTGGGACATTTGGATGTTGCAGTCAGAGGTCTAGTGAGAAGCTGACAGGGAGGGGGAAGTAGATGTCGTCCATTTAAAGAGTCTGCTAAATCAGTGTTGAACCCATGAGTGCTCTTCTGTATCTCATATGCCTCCAAGTGGCTTTCAAAGTGCAGATTTGTCTTTTCTGCTTCAGAAATGAAAGCTCCAGTAATCAGCAAGCCATTATTTGAGTGGGCATGAAATTAATTCCTGCAGCTGACTTTTTGAATCTCTAATTTCCTCCTTGGTAGCTTTCATAAATGATAGTGAGACTGAAATGGATAGGTACCCTTCCTTGGAGGTTATTAAAGTAAATATAGCATTAACTGGATTTGGTCCCAGTGGAAGCGTACTTTGATCTCCAGTCTAGGTAATATTTCTCTTCCTCTCTTCAGATGTACTCTATCTGCTCTCTTTAGAAGTGACAATTGCAAGACCATCAGTTATTTAAAATATCTGCCATGGCAGGATTTTAAAAGCAGACTCCAATGCAAAAGCTTCTCTTTCTGAGGCTAAAGCTGCACAACACCCATAACCTTTTATTACATTAAGAACTGGAGATTTCCAAGAAAAAATAAGCTAGACCCCCTCTGTCTAGATACCCTTTATCTACATCTTCCTGGAAAAACAAGATTCATGACTCCAAACTGAGAACAAAGGAAAATGAGGCACTGACTTTCAAGGTTCAAAATTTTCAGTTTCAAAGAGAGACAGTGTAATATTGTGTCCTCAAAAATATTTGGTATTTGTGAGTTAATCTTCACTAAAGATTAAATAATTCCCTGTTGGAGTCCAGGGCAGGTGGAAAACACCTCAAACTGCCCTGGGGAGTCTGAGACCCTGGCAGAGACCCCAGGAAAAACACAGTCTTTGACCTTAGTCCATGGGAAAAACTTCTAACATTTATAGATGAGTTAAGAAATAATAAAAATTTTAAATAGAGTTAGTTTAGTTTGTCACAGGGTGAAAAATTGTAGTTTTGGGTTTTTAGTATGGAAGTAGATCAGAGCAAGATGGAGAATTTGGGGCGGTGCCTCTTCTTCTTCTTCTTCTTCTACTCCATCTTCTGCTGTGACGGTGGCACAAAGACATTGGTAGAATGAAACTGAGGTAGAAATTATTTGTTTAGAATAGGTGATAGTAATTGGCACAAAACCATAAATATAGTATGTTTTTAGAGTTAATTGGATTAGAAATCTTTAAAACGACCCTGACGCCTGTCTCCATGTTCCTGTAGCAAAGTTTTCTCCTAGCACGCTGACACTCTCGTAAGACCTTGAGATAAGAAATTGAATAAACATCTTTGAAGACCAAGCTGCAGGATCTGTCTCATCTTTCAACCCTGGTACAGGACTCTGAGAGACAGAAAACCCTATATAGGGAGATGTCGGGGTTAAAAATCCCCACAATTCCCGTTAAATTAAGCAGCGTTCAGTGTTGGATATGAGGCTGATTGAAAGGTTAGGATTCAGCACCTCCCTACTACCTTCTATTCACATTCCTTCACATGAGCATCATGTTTCCTGGCATATAGTTTGTCTCATTGAGCCTCCTCTCAGTACCTCCCTACTACCTTCTATTCACATTCCTTCACATGAGCATCATGTTTCCTGGCATATAGTTTGTCTCATTGAGCCTCCTCTCAGTATTTTCTTACCACTTGCAAGATCACAGTTTTCAAATGTTCCCTAAGTGTATATGATCTTAAACCCCTGGTTTTCATAATGAAGAGAACACAAAATGTTTCAGGAAGACATCATAATATGCTATGTCAGTTCCTCCCCAAGACAGTAATTCTTTCCAACTCCCTAAATATGGTGGAAGAACAAATTCATGCCTCAACATGTATGCAAATCAGCAGGCTGGCGGATGAAGGCAAACAACTCATGATGCCTTAAGATTTTAGCCTTTATATTTTTCAAGTCCTGTGCTGTGTTAATGCATAACTCTAAACTTCATATAAAGTGTTAACTACTATCCTCACACTTTGGTCAGACAAAACAATTCCTCTGGGCCTGAAACCCAAGGACACCCTAGTCTTAGGCTGTGAAAAGTATAAACAAAAGTGAACTGGGGAAAAAGCGAACAGGGGGAATATGACGCCATAACCTGTAATTGGAGAATTAACCCCTGATATGCAAATAAACCAAATTTATATCTGTCAGAAAGCTCATGACCGTTGTCCATCTTGGGTGTAGCCTCTGGGAAGCTTTTGACTGCCCAAGGTGTATCTATTGAAGGCCTTTAGTAAATACCCACTTTATTCTCTCAACTTCATCTAGCCTCCATTCTAGGTTGCCACTCCAAGGCATCAATGGAAAGGCTTCTGTATCTCATGAGTGTTTTAATGACCAGCTAAAATTAGTCAAATACTTTCACCTTTTTCCATTTATCTCGCTGGGTGAAAAAGTCACAGATGCCTATCAGGAAGCATGATATGATGTTCAGCCAAATCACATAACGCTGACATTCAGTTTGAGCCAGAAGGATGATGTGTCACATGTGCACAGCAGAAAAAGGAACTTTCCCCAAACCTTCACTGTGAAATTTTGTGCCCAGAGTTTAGAATAATTGCATTTTACAATGCTGTATCTCTGAGTGTCTGACTGGCAACAGATGATGTGAATTAAATGGTAGATTATGTCAGCACTGCCAGATGTTATGCTAACCATGGCTGCTTCCCTTTGACAAAATTTTGTCATGAAACTCCTGACTTGCTTATTGAAGCAGTGATGAATACATAGCCATGCTACATATCTTGGGTCAGGAGTTTGAATTTTCTCTTCATCCAGGACTGCAGGTGTAAGTGGAGAAGAATACATGGAGTTTTCCACAGAAGGATGGAAGAAGAATGGATGACTTCCCAAAACGTAACTTGAAAACAGCCAGGTCAGGTGATGTGGGAAGGTTGTTGCAAGTCAGACTGACTAATCCTGCCTCTGAATTTCCGTTTGCTACTGCTTTTGTTTATCTGAAATTGACCTTTGTGAGAAATTTTAAGTTATTTAATATCTTGTCCATTTTCTTCTCTGTGTGGTGCCTTGCACGTGGATGGGAGAGTGTCTGCGTGCTCCTAGGTTCAAATGATTACAGTTTTTCTATTCTTCAGCACCAGTGGAGGACTGAGAGAAGATTTCCCCTCCACACACAGCACGCACATGATCTGTCTAGTAAAGAAAAATGGAATCCCAATAACCCACCTGGTGATGTCCTCCATGGCAGCACTTACCCCAGGGGTGCTACAAGAACTTACCTCATCTGGCCTAGTCTGTGAAGTGAAACAGAGCCCACAGAGGAGATAGAAAGTTAAATCTGGAATGCATTTAGGCACCATTACAGAAAGGAATGAAGCACAGCTGAAATGTCATGAGCACTCCAAAAACCAGCCCAACAGCCTTGATTGATTGCACTCAGCCTTTTTAAAATGAGATCTTCAGAAAATCATATCATCTCCAAATGGAGAGAAAACAACCAGCAATGAACAAAACAGCCAAGACAGTAGTAATCTAGCTTCTAAAAACTGTTGGGATTTGAAAGAATTATACATTAACTCTGCTATTTAAGTGATTATTTTAACTGTGGCTCCCCATGGGTCTGATCCAAAGCTGACAAAGTCATCTTCCGGAAACAAAGGGCTGTGGCTCCACTCTGAACTGGCGTGCCTTTGTGTAGTGGGCTCTGCTGTGTATGTGCCCCATAAATTACATCTGCACAGTTTTCTTACTAGCAAGGATGAGAAACATTACCAAGGTTGAAGCTTTCAGGAAGAAAAAAATGTTGCTTATGGCTGTTCCATTAATAGCAAGATGCAACAGGGTAAAACCTAAGTCAAACAATTTAGACTAAATCTCTGAAAAAAAAAAAAATCATCCAATAGTATGTGTCAGACTGTTAAATATCCTCCCTAGACCAGAGAGAAAAATTTCCCTAAGTATTAAGAACCAGATTAGACAAGAAATTTGCCAGTATGCTGCAGATAGTAATTCTTCTCAATGGAGTAAGTGGTCTGAAGGGATGCTGTACATCAAACTTTTGTGACATGGTTATATATAACCAATCTCCCAGATGGTCCCTCAAGAGAAATACACATCTTCTCCAAGGACTGCTGTGGATCACCTCTAATTTTGGAGGCCAGTTTCAAGAATTTGCCTTCCCTGCACACCATCTTACAGCAAAGAGATAACAATCTGCTGCTGCCCCTTTACTGCTGCTTAGAGTGATGAGCTCTGAGAAACCCTGCACTTCCCTTATTACCATGTGCACACATCATTGATTCATTAGCTGAGATGCCATGCTAACACATCTCAAGCCAACTTTGGCACCCAAGCAGCACAATCCCTTTTGCTGGTACCCTGGTAGAGGATGGAATAGTTATTTTTCTTCACAGTAGCTCTCATATGGTGCTATGTTTTAGATTTGTGTTTGAAAGCAATGTTGATGACACCCTGATGTTTTTGCTATTGCTGAGCAGGGCTTACGCAGCATCAAGGCCTTTTCTGCTTCTCACGTTGCCCTGACAGCAAGGAGGCTGAGGGTACACCAGGAGTTGGGAGGGAACACAGCCAAGACCGCTGACCCAACTGACCAAAAGGATATTCCATACCATACAGCGCCATGCTCAGCATATAAACCTGAGGAAAGAGGGAGGGAAAATGTAATGTTTAAAGGTATGGTATTTTTTCTTCCCAAGTAACCATTGCACACGATGAAGCCCTATGTTCCTGGAAATGGCTGAACATCATTCTGCAGGTGGGAAGTGGCAAAAGAATACCTTGGTTTACTTTGCATTGCTTACTTGTATGCACAGCTTTTGCTCTGCTTATTAAATTTCTTTATCTTAACCCATGAATTTTCTTACTTTTACCCATTCAGTTCTCTCCACCATCGCAATGAGGGAAGAGTGGGTGAGCAACTCTGTGGGGTTGAGTTGTCTACCAGCGCTAAAACCCAATAACTGATTTCACTGGCCTGACCCAGAAAGGATGCCATTCAACCCAATGAGAAGAGTCCCCATCAGTGTCCCTAATGAACATTGCAGGAAATGAAAGAATATGGGAAAATTTCTTTTCTGGGAGAATACCAATTTTAAAATCAAAAGCAGATTATAAACTTCAAACACATGTGACAAGCTTTGTGAGAACAGGAAATCCTGGTAATGACCATCAATACCATGGGTAGAAACTTCTATGTCACACAGACAGAGCAGATAACAAAAGAGGCAGCACAACAGAGTAATGCTGCAAGAGCCTTTTGGGGCCATTTCCATGCTTTTCCATGTATCATGGACCCCACATTTCCTGTCATGAACATTAGGCATGTAACTGTAGTGTTTATGTCAGCCTGAAATACAGAAGGCTTTGAGGTGACCTAATTGCAGCCTACAAGAAACAAGGAGAGAGACTGCTTTATAAGGTCATGTAGTAACAGGACAGGAGGGAATGGCTTTACTCTGGAAGAGTAGATTTAGATTAGATATTAGGAAGAAATATCTTCACCATTAGAACTGTGAGACACTGGAACCCATCAGCCAGAGTATTTGTGGATGCCCCATTCCCGGAAGTTTTCAAAGCCAGACTGGATGGGGTTCTGAAAAACCTGGTATAGTGGAAGGTGTCTCTGATGATGGCAGAAGGCTTAGAACTAGAAGATCTTTGTGGTCCCTTCCAACCTATGACATTTTTTTCATTCTGTGGTACTTTGCCTCTGCAGTTACAGGAAAAGAGGCACCTTCAGAAGGAAACTCATGCAATAGCAATCACCAAAGAGTATTGTCACTCTCCCTCAACTTATATGTCAATTTAACATGTTAACTGGGGCATTACAACAGACATTTCTAGTTAGATGGCCAAAAGCAAGGCCAGGTAGGCTACTATAGATATTCAAGATGATGAATTCAAAAGAAAGAACTGTCCTTAGACCGTTGAAAAGCACTAGATATCTGTCAAAGTGAAGAAACACCCATGACGATTTCATTAGGAACCTGTCATCATGGTTAAGGCAGTGTCAACCCACGGCAACTCTCCAAAACTGATCAATTATGGTGGGTGTCATATAGAAACCACACCTACAGAACATGTAACTGTTTTGGACTTTGGGTCCACTAAGAGAATGTATGGAGTTCTCCATATGCTGATGGAGATCACAGCTCCCACTGCCTTCAGAGCAAGGAAGATTAGCTTGGTTTTCCATATCTCACCTGCAAATTGATCATCAGCATGGACTCATCATGTCTTTCTTGTGTTGGGGATCCCAGAGTTGGACATATTACTTCAGGTGGGATGTCACAAGAGCAGAGTAGAGGGGGAAGATCACCTCCTTCAACCATGATTGTTGGCTATAAATCCTTTCAATGCAGCCCAGGGTGCAGCTGCCTTTCTAGGCTGCAAGCCTGCATTGCCATTTACTCCCATTCCCTACTTGCTCTGGTTTCAGCAGGTTTGCTAAAACATTGCTCTGTGATTTCCAGCTCATGCTCTGCATTGCATTAGCAGACTGTACTCTAAACAACCAGCTTATTCTGCTTTCCCTCCTGGGAATCACTCCGTGGGTATATGAGGGTCTCACATCCAGACAATTTATCATTAAAATGCAGTATCCCATAATCATGCCAATGGTAAGTGAAACCATGATACATAACTGTTGAAAAGACTCAGAGCTTCATCTCACTACATTGGGTGAGAATTAATTCAAAGGCTGTAAGCAATCAACATGTGGTATTGTTCTAATAAATATTCAAAATGACAACCATAAGGCCCAGCCAATGCCAGGAAAGCAAATGTCCATACAAATTCTCTGTGGTAAGCACTCTCCACACTTAATATATCCCTAGAGGCTACTGTTGTCATTACTTCATGTTCCAGTTATTTTGAGTTTTTCCACTTCCATACACTTCTTCACTAAATCCCTGTGATTCACTAAAGCCCTGTGAACACATATACCCACTGCACAACTTAAAGGGACGTCTAAGGCATAGATACACTGCACACTACAATATGGGAGCAGCGTTTGGGGTTCATTCCTATTAGAGCATGGGCATTTTGCAGAAGAATGTTTCTAGTTGTGTAGGATTTGCAAAAGCATTTTTTCACTCTGTTTTGTTCCAGTGATACCTGGGTAATGAATTCTTATGACTTTGAAACGGAACTTATTGATCATCCTTATTTTTTACCATCTGTAGCTGCAATATTAGGATTTGCAGAAAATTTGCAGCAAAAATCCATAACATCTCAGGAGGATAACATCCCAGCTCTCCTTCACACTTGGGAACAGCAGAATGTAATGCACTCACACAGAGAAATAAAAGGCTAATCAGTTTTTTATATACTGAGAATCTCAAGTTGTTTTTCAAAGCTACATCCATTAATACCAATTGAACACAAGGAAATATAGGCTAGAAGTCTAAACATTATGTGAAACTTGGGAGACCTGAAGGAATATCTGCAAATAACGTGTCTAAGAATAAAAAATCTAATTCATCTGTAATCAAAGAACCAGAAACTATCTCAGATGGACCCGTCCCCAAACTTTTTACACAGGTTTGATATGGAAATCAGGAGTTGCACTGGAAGTAAAAAAAAAAGCTCTCAGAAAGGATGATACTACGTAACAAACTTGCTATCTACTTACACAAATGTGGTTCAAGATTTCTCGGCTAAGTCCCTGCGAATGCAGTGCTGCGTGCGCCAGCAGCAGAAGCAAGAGCAGATCAAAGCCCTGCATTTTATCCTAAACAGGCATGGTTTGAGTTTACCATGATATGGAGCAAGAGCAGATGCAAACTTGTACCAAGCTTTTTTCACAGACTGTTTTCTGGACAAGAGAGAATAGCTATTCTCTTAATTTCACAAATCAGAAACTAAAGTCTGAAGATGCATTCTCAATGATACATTTGTGCTTAAAACTTCTGATACAGAGACCACACATAGAATGAAATCACACGCACAAAGAATTCTATCACATATAGGGTAAATCCTGTAATATGGCAAAACTTACAGTCAGCATGGAGAAAATAGGGCACAGAGATTGTATAAAGAAAAGCAGTAGTAAGCGCTATAGCAATTATAGATGTACTACGTATGCCTTGAAAAAAACCTGTAACTTTGCCAAAACACTCAAATTTGCAAAAATCAAGGAGAGTCTCAGCAGCCGTGCTCTGAAAGCAGGGCTTTCCTTGGTATCACAAATGCCAAATAGTTTAGAAACACAAAATTACTTTCTGTAGGTGTCTGAACCAGAAAAATGTTCCTCAATTCTTTTTTTGTTTGGATGATCTCCTAGTTCTACCCACACATTGTACTCTTAATCCTGCTGCGCAGTTTAGCTAAGGAGGCCACAGAGATTGCATTACATGGGGTGAACTCCAGAATATGTGGGGAAAGACATGAACTCTGCCATACTGGTTATGTAGGCTTGAACTTAAAATGAAGCTAGTTATTCTTGCTGTGGCACATTTCATTTTTTTTTTTTTATCCATAACAACCATTTAAAAATAGCTTTCTAAGACTCACAGAATCTCTCCATGTTTGCTATTTTCAAACAGATACTGCTTTACACAGACTGAAGCAAGACCTATTTTTAGAAATACATCATTGTTCTTGACTTTCTCTCTAAAAGTATCTGTCTGCACAAAGGTAGAAATTCTGCCCCCAACATCGTTTATGACTGTGTGTTCATGGTTAAGCCAAGATGAAGACTTATCCTCCAGTGCAGGTTATAAAAGCTTTTCCTTTCAGACCATGAACACAACAATCTAGTCAGGTCTAGGGATTTGACTCACAGATATTTGTACCAAAAAAATCCACATTCCCCCAAAAAATGGCTTTCAGTTTTTATCTGTCATAAAGCATGCCTGTACTGCTCTCTGCAGGCCTGGGTAAGGCAAGTCCTGAAGCAAAGTTTGTCTCTGGACAGAGGCTGGTCAGGACCTTTCATTATTCTCCTGGCCTGGGCAGATGCAATGTCTCAATTAGGCGCATACAGATCAGCAGATGATCTGGAAATCCACTTCAGACCATAAAAAGATGGCATGAGTTCTAGAAAAGCTTAAAACAAAATAAACAGCCCAGTAGATTATGAAGAATCACTCTGGCTTAACAGCTTCAGCCTGTGAATTTGTGCTAAACTGAGCATGTATTACTTTCTAACCTAAGCAAGCACCTAATTGACTTGAATGTTTACAAATAAACCTGGAACTTGAACAAGTGAATGCTGGACTACTCAGACAGCAACCTTAGACCATGAATGCCTTAGAGATCATGACCACGTCCATTTTAAACCAAAAAGTATGATGACCATGTACATCTTCAATGAGAAAAACTTGGGACCATTACTTACTTAGACTTAGACCAGCTCTAAAATGTAAAAAATAAAACTATTTCTTTTCTGTGTCCACTGTAGCTAATATAAGGAACAGCAGACTTCAGAAATACAAGGAAATATAGTCTAGATATCACAAAGTATGTTCTAACTGCAGGGCTACTTAAGACCTAGAATAAACTAGAGACTTAACTATACAACGCAGGGCGAGTTGTGATGTTAACAGACCTCTGTGAAAACAACAACAACAATACAACTCCAGAAGCAACTTATCACACTCTGAAATAGTGTCTGTCAATAATTTATTTAAATCCAACCTCTGGGCTACCTGAAACCACCACACCCCACATCTGGTCCTCAGCAGTCACACTGAGGTTCCTCTAGCACAGTCACACTATGGCAATAAACACCTGAACATTTGCAATAGGCACCCATGCCTCCCACACAGGGGTTACTGCTGCACAGGTCACTGGAGAAATGGGACGCAAATAACATAAACAAACTCCATTTAATTTTATTACTCCCAGTTCATGTGTATATTTGGGGTTCAAGCTTATTCTCCTTCCAGGTGTGCTCTGTCTCTGGGATCCAATCAAGTCTTTGAAGCAAGTGGAGACCTTACCTTTTCCTTGTTTTTCCTTTCCCCCATCCCAGTCTGTTAAGTATTACCCCATGACCTTTCACTGATTGGCTTCAATTAAGGCCATGGATTTCCTCTTCCTGAACCAAAGTCAGGTTACAGTGCAAGAATAATAAAAGCGAAACGAATGTGTTGCAGTCATCCATGTACTGTCCCCAGACATCATTTGGAGTAAAACTTTACTTGGAACTCCCACATTTCAAGAGTCTCAAGACAAAACTTTGATGATTTGATAATCTCAGTGCTTCTCTGTAGAAAAAAATTTCTTGGGCCTTTTTCTTTTTCTTTTTCTTTCTTTTTCTTTTATAAAAAGGCAATTCAGACAGAGAGGCTGTAAGGAAAAACTTACTGGTTTTGCTGAAGTTCAAGCAAAACTGGACACATTTTGGACACTTTGATTTATATGAAGTTTTACAGCATATACCCTGTACCTTTTTTATCATAATGAAGGATTAGTTGTATTTCAGTAGTGACAAAAGGACCCAGGTGAGTTTGGGGGCCTGCATTAGCTGTCAGCTGCTGGAAAATAAAAAAATCCTTGCTTCTTCACTGAAAATTATCCTTCACAAAATGTCCCAGCCTCCATTAATTTATTATAAAAATATATTGTCCTGAAGCAAAAGGCTTTTTTATGTGAAGGACTGTGTTTTATTCTGGGTTCTATTTAATATGAAGTGGTGGCTTTATTTTGTTGATGCTGTTGAATATCAACTTTTCGTTTCATATGAGCTTTTATTTTACTTTCTTTTTTTGTTTATTTTAGTCACATTCTTCCTGGCAGCATACACTTCATGGTATGCCACTATATTCATCCTTTATGGGAAAAATCTTTGGACCATGGCAATTTATGCAGAGAAAATGCTCATTCACTGAAATGTATGTCAAGACTAAAATCTGATGAGGAGATTTAGCTTGTAGTTCTCAAACCAAACCCCTCTCACCTTTTAGCACCAAAAACCAACTTTTGTGCTTCTGAGTACCACTAGAAGATGCATATATATTAGCCTAGTGTCTTTTAAAAAAATTTTCCTCAGCAAGTCAGAAAGCAGCTGCACATAAAGGCTCTCAGTCATTCTTTATTTAAGCACCACTCTCAGTATGCCTTTAATATAAGGAAGGTAGGTTTACAGCATAAAACATCACCATACAGACTTCCTGCAACACTGAAGGTTGACCCAAGCATCACATTTCAGGGCTGAGGGCTAAAGGATTTCATTCATTTTCAAGACCATTGCTAAGTCTAACTAGAGGGCAACAAAGTTTATATGACTTTCTCAAGTTGAAAGGCACGAGACGTCACAAGCGTCAGTCTGCATCTGACAACTACTGACACAACCAAAAGCCCTCATGAAAGCAAATCAAACAAATGATGGTTATTTGGAAAAGTGATTTAACTTAATCTTGTTCCACTGTAAAAATTGGATTACATCCAAGTTTCTGGGGCTATGGTGGGTTCCACAATCACTCTTTTATGGGCCACAATCAACTTATCAAAAATGATCCTAACTAATTATTTATAATACTGGCTTTCAGATGGTGTTGGTTTTCCTCGGGTTTGAAACTCAGCCAACACCTATATTGCTTCCGTCTACCACCAGGCTTCCTCTGCAGGGGGAATTTCATACACTTTTGAATGAAGGAAACAAAGCAGCTTCTCCTGAGCTCAGGAAAGGCTAGTGTGTTTTTAGATCAGTCTGCTTCACTTTAAACATTTCATCCAAGATAATTTAAAGTCTGTCATGAAATTTATGATGTCTTACTGGACAAATATTGTCCTTTACTTCATAAGGCACCGGCTACTGTAATATAACAAAGTGAAAATTGCTTTCCAGGGAAACATGTAGAGATTTATCAGAGATACCTCATTTAATCACATTCCAGTATGCCAGGTTCAGTCACTCATCTTTGACAAGTAGAAGAGTGTGGGTTAAATTATAATTTAAGCCATTATCAGGGCTGTAGTTAAAGACTTTTTAATAATGAAGTACCTGCATCATACCCCTAACAGGAAATTATGAAAATATTTATATGAGCTCTATGTACACTTTGTAAGCATCAGAGCGATGGAAAAATCCAGCGACAACAAAGTGCTGAATAGGTACAACTCATTCTGGTTCTCAAGGATCATGCATAACTGGGAACTGCTGAACTTCAGCTGTAAAAATATTCTCTTCTGTTACATAGTCAGTCCAGTGACCCAGCAAATAACCATACAGATTAAGAAAGTCAGGGACCCTCTGTAACCCCAAGCAGCAAAACTCTCTGCACAGCAGAGGAGATCCTTGCTCTGACATACCAGACCAACAGATGAGGGACAGTTTACACCAACTGGCCAGTCATTCCACGTGCTGGAAGGTTGCAGGATGATCAAATACTAAGATGTCTGTGTTGGCTGACAATGCACTGTCGGGAAGAGCATGGGAGGGAAAGACAGGGGCCATTGCCCTTGAGTGTAAAGGTGGCAGCACTAATTGGCCATGAGGATGGGAACAGTGTTTTGGTAGGGAAGTAGTCAAGCTTGTTATTAAGTTCAAATCTTTAATAGCTCACTCATTCTTTTGAGTCTGCAGCCTGCTTTGTAATTACTTTTAAAATCTCTATGCTTCTCTGCCTATTAGAGCAAGACCAACCTGTCAGGGCCACTCTCCCGAGCACACAAGCAAGATCAGCAGTTTTATCAGTTCCCTCTGTGATACAGAATTTAAAATGAGCAAGGCTGGTTCATTGGCTCAAAGGACACAAGCATCACAGCATGACTTCCTTCTACAGTGGGAAAATCTTTCCCTTCCAAAACCAAGCTAGCCTCACACGTAAGGCCTCCATAAGGAGAGTGTCTGGACCGGGCGCTGCCTCCAGCCCTTCCTGGGCATTGCTTGGACAGTGCTAAAGGCACCGGCCAAAGCTCTCCTGGGGGCATGTGAGCAGGCAGAAAGCATGGTCCCAAAGAGAGCTCGAACCCCAGCTTAGGAGAGGCACACAGAAGCACTCCCGGGCTCTGGGATGTACGGCTGCTTCCCAGCACTCCCGGGCTCTGGGATGTACGGCTGCTTCCCAGCACGAGGAACGAGCCCGGGCAGCGCTTTAAGCCCGGGCAGATAAGGAGCTCTCAGCCTGCCCAGGTGTGTCTGCACCAATACATCCAGCAGCGCTGGCACCTTGGGGGTGTGTTGAGGGGGATCAACACAGCCCTGGAGACAAGTTAGAGGGCCTGGAGTGCCACCTTCTGGCACCGTGTCCCTGCACATTGCCAGCATGAGCATGAATGCAGCCAGACATGCGGGGCGGGCACACACATACACACACACATACACACACNCACACACACACACACACACACACACACACACACACGCTCAGCCCCAGCAACATCCCCACCAGGCTCCTGCCTCTGTGCTGGCTCTGTCTGGGTGCAAAGTCGCTCTCTAACCCAAGGACCGCCATCTGCCTGCTGCATGAAGAATGGAATGGAGAACAGCCCTCAGACACTCCAGAATACAAAGAGCGAGCTTGCCTTTTCAGCTCAGGTTCACCCTTGACATAGGTCTCAAAGCAAGAAACTTTGCAATAAACTACAGACATTTTCCCATAAAAGAAACACAAACAGGACCCAAACCTCAAGCTTATGAAAAGGGGTGAACAACAATTCAAAATATTCATGCCTTTCCCTGAATTACACAGAAAATTGACATAATTCCATCCTTTTCCAGTCACTGTAAGTGCAAGGCAATAGATGCTCTGTGCAGACAGTCATTTGTGGAAAATAATCTGTGATGCACAGCTTAGTGCTCTGTATGAACTCCTCAGCAAAATATAGCGGAAGCATTGACAGCTACCCACAGTATTTAGTCATCTCCCTAGTAACATTTCATCCAGCGGCGATCCCAGCAACCTATGAAGTAAGGTGAATGATTTGTACTACACACAGTTTCTGAGAGAACGGAGGGGGAAGAGCCACAGAGAAAGATGAGCAGTGACAAATAAATGAGCAAATCCTCATGGACATTTCCTGAAACACTTCCTTCATGTTCCCACCACTGATCTGGGGAACAAGCCAGATGCAAAGTGGTATGTACAGTTTCAGTTGTCTGATGTGAAGTAATTTTATGCCAACACCAAGATGTCTAATATATTTTTTTTTATCTACTAGTCTAACAATTGGCTGTCTGTGTAGTAATCAGTCCCTCCCCTTCTCCCAAGCTGTGTGCAGACTGAACTCTGAAGCCATAGACTTTGCTTTCTGCCACATTTGGGGAGTTCAGATCTACAGCAGAACTTGCTAAAGTTCACAGAAACCTGTTACTGGCACTTTCTACCAGTACTGATGGACAGAAAGGATGGCTAAGACAACAGAGAACAGCTGCTGGAGATTCTGTCTTTATTCCTGAAGGGACTCAGCTCAGCTCCCAGCTCTCCCACAAGAGTGTAAAGCTGGGCAAGTCACTGAGGGTGGCATTTGTCTGCTCTTGTGTACAAGAGTCATGTATCTTCCTGGTAGGCTCAAAGCTGAAATGGTGATGCCTATGGTGATGTACAAGGTGAACCTGCCTCTTCTCACCCCTGGCTGCTGGGACAACCCACACAACCAGGTCATTGCTGAAGAAGATTGAAGGGATGGAGCATCTCTCCTGTGAGGAAAGGCTGAGTTGGAGCTGTTCAGCCTGGAGAAAAGGCTCCCAAAAGACCTTACTGCAGGGTTTGTAAGTGAGGCAGGGACAGCCTTTTTAGCAAGGCCTGTTGCAATAGGACAAGAGGTAATGATTGTAAACCAAAAAATGTCAGTTTAGATTAGATATAAGGAAGAAATGAAGGTTGCAAAACACCTTTAAAATGAGGGTCGTAAAACACTGAAACAGTTTGTCCAAGAAGGTGGTGAGCGCCTCATCCCTGGAAATATCCAGGGTCAGTCTGGATAGGACCCTGAGCAACCTTATCTGGCTAAAGGCGTCCCTGCTGATTGGAGGGAGGCTGGACTAGAAGGCCTTTAGAGGTCCCTTCCAAAACAAACTATTTTGTGATTCTATGATTATATGGCAGGGCACCCTACTTGTGCCTATCTACAAAAGGGTGAGGTGAATATCACCTTACCCATTCTGCATCTATGCTGGGTGAAGAATCATCTCTTCTTTTGTCTTTTCTAGTTGATTATACACTTAGTGGCAGCCAGAAGGGTCTTTGAGCACATGCACAGATAGAGAGGCACCCACAGAGGCGGGGTGGACATGTACCACAATCAGAAAATTAATAACTATAGGCTTGCTCTTAACTTGCAGACTTTAGTCAAAGCCCTTCAATGCAGCTAGTTAGCATGAGTAAATTTGCAAGTGTCATGTAAGATTCTGGGTTTGACAAAGCCTGAGCTTTGTGTTTGTGGATGTTTGCTTGTGGAGACTAAATATCCTCCATTAATTCACAGGAACTGATAAGAACAGCCAAAGATATCTGATAAAGTCTGTGAAATGCCTATTTTACATCTTTGCTCTCCTTTTTATGAAAACAGGAAAACTGCTACCTCTACCCTAGCACAGCATCCCACTTCCAGACTTCCTCTAGAAAATGCATTTTTATAAAAATACTCCAACATCAAGTCATTATCATCATATCTTGCCATTGTGAAAAGACAGAAATCTTCACCAAAGGCCCAAATCTGCCAAGTGCTGATGGCCTTCACATCTCACTGACAGCAGGTCTTACCCTGAGAAGGGGCTAAAACTTCCAGGGGTACCATGAAATAACCACCCCCACACACACACTGCCTTTTCCCTTGCATCTTTTCAACACTGCATCTTTATGCAGCCCTTGATATCCTTCCTCTACTCCCAGCACACTAACCAATTTTCTGTGGGCTGTGTCTGTCTTTAGCAGAGAACCCTTAAAAACTTAACAGCCAGCTACTGACATGATTTGGATGGCCCTGTCCACAAAATGAGGAGTGCTCTTTTTGCCTTGTCCAGTTGCATCAGTTGGTCTAATATCAAATATTGCCTGTCCTTACCATTGAAAGAGAGTTATTCATCATAAAATAGTATTAATTTTAATAATTGTCTCCAGACTTTTACCCAAATTTATACCCAGCAATAAAAGCTCACAAGATTTCAGCAGCACCACTAATTACCAGCAGCGTAAAGAACATCTTTTTCTTAGTGTATTGAGTCACTGCCTCTATGTTTTTATACTGAAAGCAACTATGCAAACACCAGCCCACCCTAGAGAAATTGGGGGAGCATTGGAAACCTCACAGCCTTTCACAGCAGTTCAGCACAATGCTATTTCACTCACCCTTTCCTGTCATTTGATACAGGGTAAATATTCTGTGTTCAGTGGCCTCAACACACACATTTCCACCTGTGTGGCAGAGCAGTGCTGGCCTGCTGGTTTATAACGTAAAACATGTGGGAATACTGAAGGTCTCAAGAGGTCTGTCTTACACTTCCTGTTCTTTATTTACCTTGCTGTGTTCAGTTTGTTTTTCCATTTATATTTAGCACAGATAAAAGCAGGGTAAGCAAGCTCATATGTCTTAGTGAAATAGTGGGAAGAGCTGAACACAAAAGCCATCAAAAGGCAGGATGAGGCACCTCCACCACCCAAACAAAGGACAAAACTTTAGGCCAGCTTTGAACCATAATGCGTAGAACCAAGTGCTTTTTTCCAAGCCTGCATAAGCAGGTGAAAATCTCTCACACATTCACTCCTCACAGGTTGAATAGGTTTGTTATTTTCAGTCAAAGTGCTGGGGAACTGCATGATTAGGAGACTGCTTTGATCACACCATGCAAAATCCTGCTCTCAGAGCTGGGCAATTACAGACTGCCCCTTGCAGAGGACTTGAGGCAAAGCTACCTGCAAGCCCCTCAAATGTTCATTCAGAGCCAGAATCAGTTCTAGCTCCAGTTCAATTTGTCCAAATGAAGTATGACAGGACTATTAAAGGGCCTTTGTCTGTGTTTGCATAATCCGTGTGCTCATTATTTCACAACTCTATCCACATGTAAAGCCATGCTGCCTTCCACCATGCTCTGTCTCCTCCACACTACGTGCACTGGCCCCCAGATGGTGAACAGACTTGGCATGAAAGTGCCAAAGGTTTTGAAAAGAAGCACAACAAAGCCCGGACCTATATGTTCAAAAGGCACATCAATGGGTCAGCAAAGCCTTATGCATAGTAAACTGAATGCATGCACCATGTTCACTGAGACACTTATAAATATAATAAATATTTAAAACTCTACAATAGGGAGGAAACAAAAAAAAGCACCCAAAACAACTGTACAACCCAGCTAACTCTTTAGAAAAGCTCAAAAATCACTTGAATAACTGTAAAAAATAGAGTGAGGGGTAAAAGGAAAAGCGTTTCTTAAATCAAAAATGCAGTTGTTAGCAACACCACCTCAGTGTTCCCAGGCACTGCCCACCAGACAAATAAAACAAGATGACAATGTTTGATTTACTTCCACTGTTGCAACAATGAAGCTTTGGAATCATATGTTCATTTTCTAGAAATAAGCACAGTGGTCTGGCAGCACTTCAAGACTGAAATCATAAATGTCAATGTAAACACATATTTTTGTCAGGGTTACAAGTAAGAGGCACTTATTTTGGGGACCTGATGCATGAGTATCCATCAGGACTTGGTATCATCTGATGATACTGCAGGTCTCTCCCATGATCATAAATCACTCTGCAACAGCTTAGCCAACCTGCCCAGTGAAAGCAAAGCTGGGCTGACAGTGAGACTCTGCAGGATGGATCAAAGCCTGAGGTTGCCCCAAGACCCTGGTTCACCATACTCCAGCCCAACAGTGTCTTGGGCACATGCAGGAGTGGGTGTAACCATGATGGGGATGGATCCAAAACACCATCACACATCACAGAAACCACAACTGCGGCTGCTGATCTGAACTGGGGACAACAGCCGCAACAGCAGTGCTTACTCTGGTGCATTCCATGTTGTGATGTACTTCTACCACAACAAAAATCAATTGTGTGTTTTTAGAGTGCATTTTTGCGTACTGGCTACCAGCCATAATCATCCTGTGAACAACTTCTTATCTAGTCACATTTCTTCACATAAGAGCAGGAGTTTGAGATTTTAAGAGAGTGGCTTTGATAGACAGAGCACAGAGTGGACACTAAATGAAAAACTATCATGAGAAACTGGTAGCCAAACCCGACACAGGATGGGATGTGACAAACCCAGGGAGCAGTGATAGGGACAGTGAACTACAATGGTAATACTATAGAATGAATCCTAGAATCAGCTATGCACACAGCACAGTGACTTTCCTTCACCTCTCTCTCCTTTTCAAAGGAAATTAATACCTTTCAAGAGAATACTTATTTCCAACAAATAACCTGAGGATTTCTCCACAGGCTAGAATTAGCCACGAACTATTTCCTGAGACTTTCTAGAATTATTGACCAAAAATAATTGAATAAGTTCCAAGTAAAAAGATGGTTGAGCACCACTAAGACACTAAATATCCCCAGAATACCAAGTTGTGTACATACAATGCTTTATGTGAAAGCACTGACAATTTAAAGAAAACTCTACCATTTGAAGAAAGAGAGACTAAGTAACAGCAATGACTCTACTCTGCCCCACAAGTCTCTATGACAGTTTCTGCCCATTAGGGCCTGTGCATCCAGGTGCAGATTTGTCCACTAATTTCTGTTTCTCTTTGAGCTTTTCTCAAAGCACACCCAAAGACACAACTCACCAGCCATGACCTGGAAGGTTTATTGGTAGGGCATATAGTTTGAGGTCATTCCTGTTCCAGCTGTCACCAGAGGTAGTTTTATGGTGTTCCATGAACAGAGCAGAATGGGGCTTTTTACAAGGTGTGTGTTGGCTTTCCATGGAATCCTGACAGTTGTATTCCGTTACTGGGATGAGGGGAAAATGTGCTAAACCCTAGAGCAGGGTGGTAACTTATAGATCTGGTTGTGCCTCCTATGGAAACTAAATGGCAATCAACAGCTTTTTGTGGTGGGCAGAGATCCCACAGCTCTCAGATTTTCCCATACTCTTGCCCTAACCTGAGGCACAGCACATCAAATATGTGCACTTCCATGCAAAGTAGGAATTTGGGAGGATTGATCCCTTTACCTCTCCTCACTTTCTGGGGGAAGGGACAACTTGGAATGACTCTTTCAGGTCAGCCACATCAGTTTTGCTGTGCCCAGCAGGCGTCTACCAAGGAGCATGGCCTAGTAAGAGTCAGCAGATGATGTGGTGAGGACCGAGAGTGCCTACTGACAATGCAGATGGCAGGACCCATATACACCTGCTCTGGTTCTGGGTTCAATTGTCTAACTCCAGCGAATCCAGTTCAAGGGGAAATTCCATGTTTACAACATCATTCAGCAGCAGCCGCTTGGCTGGGATAGCATTTCACTCCTAGGTTCTATGTGTTTGCTGTTAGATGCACTCATGGCTGCAAAAGTCACTAGAGGAAGGGCTTTGTGTGCCACCAACAGAAATGATTTTCAGGAAAGGGTTATCTCATCCACATCATATCCCAGTGTGAAGACACAGCAAGGAGCAATTCTGCCCATGCTGCAGATCTCTGCTTGTGAACCAGGACTGGCACAGCAATTGCTCAGGGGGCTTCATAAAGTGGAGTGGAGCACAGGGCCGTGGGGATTTGCTTTGAACCCCGAGTCACACTACACTTGGCTCAAGTCAGTGACTCACTCCAGTGAATGCTAAAGTCATTCATGATTTCTTTTTCTTAAACAACAAAAGTAACATTTTATGTGTCCAGAAGGGTAATAAAATGTAATGGACACTCTGTGAGCCTAAATCAAAACCCAGTGAAGGCAATGGAAGGAGCTCTGTGGCTTACACACACTTTCAATCATGCTGCCTTCAGTTTTTCTTCAAGAGGGCTTTCCATTTAGCAAGGAGGAAAGATCTTCCTTTTATAGCATGAATCTTCACCCCTCTTTGAAGCAATCTCATTTGCTACAGTGTTCTTTAGAGCAAGAAAAAAAAAAAGATTAATTCCTTCTTTTCCTCTTAATGTAAAATGCAGTAATATCCTAACTCTGGGCTTCAAAATACTGTACTAACATCATCAAGGGATCTTCAGGAAAAAGAAATCAGATCCAAACCTGTGGGAGATAAAGATTACCCAAGGCCTGGACGGAAGATGAAGAGTCTTTATCTTAATGACAATATTCTCTTCCAATCGGTAATGTTTATATATTATTAAGCACAGGACATTTTTACCTTCTTTTGGGATGTCATGTTACAAAAAAAAAAAGATCCCACAGAATTAGAAAAAGATAAACATTAAAGGCTCATGAGTACAGTCAGGTCTTACTGAGTTATCCAGGTAATGGTTAATTATACCCATTGTTAAAGCGGTTAGTAAGCACTTGGGGCCAAAGCTTCCCTTACTGTAAATAGAAAAGTTGTGCAGCAGTCCAAGATGTCCCTGACTAACACATATGTTCCAGATATGCCTCAGCTAAGCTACTTGCATAGACAAATATAACTTCAGACAATCTATACATTAAAAAAAATCTCTTTTTGTGAACACCATTTCTAAAAGGAATTTGGTACATTAATGTCTGAGAAAAAAACCCCACAACATTAAGATCTGTGTCCTTGCATTTGGAAAGGAAATACTAAATTCATAACTGAGCAGTGCTGGGTGCTACCAACACACTTCTCTGTTCAGTTTCATCTTCCTGAAATCCAGGTCCTTTCAGTCAGGGCTGGAATTTCACAAAGAGTTCTGCAAGGGTGTGAAGAAGTCACTAATTTTTAACAAACTGTAATGAGGGGCAGGTGCCTGCAGCCTGCTTCAGAAGAGCTGCTCAGCAAGCAGGATGGAGTAAGGGATCCTCTTCCAAAATGTGACTTTGACAGGACCACAGTCATTTACATACCTACTCCAGAATGCCTCTTACTCACAAGTTGAACACAGGTTACAGCTCTCTCCCTCAACCCTGAAAGAGCATAGTGTTGGCTAGCTATCCCTAACTTCATATTAACTACTCTTCAAGCTGTATTCCTTATTCATCTAGGTCAAGGCAGTGTTGTGTTAAGAACTTTATAATTAAAATGTCATGATTATACATAATTAGAGTCAACCCCTGCATCTGACCCAGCCTTGAATCCCTGACTCTGAGCAGCAGTTTTAAAAGGGATTATTCCCTTTTCTTTGAGAGATGTCCCTCTTTTTTTCTTTTTTTTTCTTTAAAGCTGGGTTTTATTAGGGCAGCTTTCCAGTCTGTGAGGCTTCCCTTCCAGACTTTTCAAAACAGCTCTTTAGTCCCTGGCTCTGTGGTTTCTTTCACATTTAAGACAAGCACTGTTCTAAAACCCACATGTTAGAATTTGGGATTAAAAATAGCCATTACAGACTGGTTAGCATGAAGCAGCCATTCATGGCACACAATAGCCACAGCCACAGCCGTGCCAGTCCTCAGCACAGTGCTGGGCTGGTGCCTTTCCCAGGCAGCCTCAGCCCTTCTGTCTCTTCCCATCTGACAGCCTTGCAAAGCTCCCAGAGTATGTCAGCTCTTGCAGAGGAGAGCCACAGCACCCAGAAACCTCAACGAGTCTCATGTTCAGTAACCACAAGCAAATTTCTAGGATAAGTTCCACAAGCCAGCATTAAACACTGACTTGCAATGTGCATAATCTGATAATATAGCATATTTCACAAGATCCCTTGTGAAACTCTGCAATGTGCCATTACATATGAATAGTTCTAGCAAATTTAGAGGAACATCTATAATTTTGAAAAACTGATATGCAAAAGAACAATTGCCTTCCCAATTGCCATAAATACTAGTTTGAGACTGGAAAGCCTTTTACATACCTTAAACCCTTACATTTTCTCACATGATTGTTTCAGAGTAGTAGTTTTCCTATTTATGCTTCACCCCCCACCTCTTTATAGTTCTGCCTCACTTATATACTTCTTAATCTCTTTCCCTGGCCAGGGCTCACCCCCTTCATCTCATTGCCTCTCGCACTTTATGTTGGCTCTTCTCCCTGCTTCAAAAGCCATTAGCACTTCAGTAAACCTTGGTCTCCCAACCTGACAATCTTTTGCCAAGATTTGCCAAGTTTAAAACAGGTATATCACTCTGTCCAGCACAATAAAATAATTTTAGATTCATTTTACACATGAGCAAGAGGAGCTTCAAAAACTTCAGTTGGGCTAAAAGGTGAAGCTGGAAAAGTTTCCAGTCCTTCAGCTGGCAGGGCCTTACTACTGGTTTCAGTAAGTGTGAGATCAAAATCCAGCTCCTGAGCAGATTTCCTAACGCAGCTTTCCTGTCAAAGCACAGCTACTGCTAAGGCTAGGTCAGGTGTACTACAGCTTCAAAAGCTCTGAGGATGGTGCTCCCTGGGTCCCTGCTCCACTGCCTCACTGCTTTCCTGCTGAACATGTATTTTACTCATAACCAATGTGAACTTCCACAAAGGTTGTGCTGGGCATTTCTCATCCTGTATCAGAGAGCAGCTTGGGTCTGTCATCCCTGTAACTCCTCCTGGAGCAGCTGTGGTCTGCTGGCTGATCATCCTGAAGCCACCACTGCATCAAACAAGCTCAGCTCATAGGTCCCAGCCTCTCCTCAAGGCCTCTGACAACCTTGGGAGCTCTGCTCTGGAGCCTCTCCCGTTCATCCAAATCCCTCCTCAGCTGGGGAGCCCTCAGCTCCGTAGCAGCACTCCATCCAGTGCCAAACAAATGGGAATATAGATTTCTCTTGATCTCCTGGCCACACTACCACTGATGGAGCCAAGTAGGCAGCTTGCCTTGTTCCCTGTGTGTCATTTTGACTGATATATTCCACGAGGTATCCATCACAGCCCTGGGTCCTTTCTCACAGAGTGGCTTTTCAGACAGTCACGTCAACTGGTGCAGGGGACCATCCTGCAGAGTTGCTACCCTTCTGTAGAACTTTTTCAAACCTCACGATCATTTGCATTCTTCTTGAATCTTTTCCATTAAACAATTCAATCCCTCCTTCTAATTTAGTGCTATCTTCATACTTTCTAAAATTGCGCTCCATTTCCTCATGCAGAGCTCAGAAAATATAACCAGCACCAGGGTCAGTGTGAATCCCCACATCAGTTCTGTGAAGTACTTCACATCTTATTAATCATGTCTATGCTTCATGCCTTATTAAACAAATGGATTTTGAGACATTGATTAAGACCCGGTGAGCCTGGTGGTCCATCACGTTTTTCACCCATCCAAGAGTCCGTTTTCTCAGCTGGAAACAGGTAGATCCTGTTTTCCTTCTGTTCCATTCTCCCTTCAAATCTTCTTTCAGGCAGTGCAAAAAATGAGCTTTAGTAATGTGATGCTATGGATTTTAGTCAAAATTACTAGTTCCATAAGCCCAGAACTGAAAAAAATAAAATATAAGAGCATGGTGAAAACTGATGCTTTTTTCTCTATATTAAGTTGCATCCAGTGATTTTGTCTTGGTTTGACTAAAGCTAGGAAACATCTTTTGCATTGCACAGAGAGGAGGGAGTTGGCAACACAGAGACTGAGAGGAGCCAATCCTCCTGCTCCCACATGCCACACAACAACAGCTTCATAAGGCTCAAAGCCATCAGGCACAAAGCACTATACACAGCCTTGCAGAAGGCAAGGAGGAGGTCACAGGCAGGAGGCACCAGGATCCTGTCAGAGTCCCACCACTCCATTACAGAGCAAAACTGGCTTCCAGCTGGCTTCCAGGGAGAGCTGGCTCTATCTCCTTTCAGTTGAGCAATTTTCTGATTTCATTGTTGAAATCTTTGCCCCTCATTTTGGACTAATAGCTCAGTTCACTCAACTTTACTTTTACAATGGAATAATAAACTTCTAGGGGGAGAGCCAAGCATTTCAATCTCTACTGCACAAAACACAAAAATAAATAACAGTTTGTGACTGTTCTTTAGTGGCTTTTAAATTCTCAGGAAACAAGCTCTCCATGTGCAGGTAAGGTAGGGAGTTTTGATGATTTCTTATGAACCAGATGACACATGAGGGAAGCAAGGGAAAGGGAGAAAAATATTCTTGTAGTCTGTTCTCAAACAAATTGTTGAAATGTGCTCCTGCTGAAGCCAAGTATTTTACAATTTAAATGACTGGACACAAATCTGGTTCCAGTTATAACTGACAACATGTGAATCCCTGAGGGCTAAAACCAGCACTGGATCTCTCCCATAGCCACCATCCAGGTGACAACAAATGAGTCAAGAGAATGAGACGCTGTACCTTCTTCTGCTCATTCAAACAAGCTTTCAAAAATCAAATTCCAAAAAGTCAGTAAGTCCTAAAAGACATCAGTCACCAAAGCAAAAAGATCAAATTCAGAACACTTGTTTTTCTCTGCAATGACAAGTGACATTGAACCCATCCCATGATAGTTAGGTGGCCTTGACACACCATAGATACTAAAAAGATTAAATTAATATTCAAGTATTATAAAAGAATTACAAAAAAATTCATTTAAGTGTCTGGCTGCTAACCTTCCACATGAGAAAGAGAAATTTCCCAGGGGCAAGACCACTTTCCATAGGACTTGTGGGCCCTGCACGTGACTTCATGACCTAGGAGATCGGGGAGGGAGGAACCCTCACCCTCCTGCAGTCAGTGCCTGAGCATCCCCTATGCTCACATGGACCAGAACTCCCAAAGGCAACAGCTGTGGAGGGGCACAGGACCATCATGAGGTGTCAAATTCTGAGCCAAATCCTGTGGGTCCTCAAGCACCCTCCATCCCCCACTGGGCAGTCACAACATGCGCAGGCTTCACCTCATTTAAAATAATACCTGGACCATCAAATGGCCCCACATTTACTTGTGATCTGCAGGATGCCGCTCAGTCCAGGTAGTCTTTGTTGGTCAGCATTGCATTGCACATGTCTGCACAGTAGTAGAAGCTCATAGATATGAAATATTAAAACTAAGAAAACATTTTCTGCATGATCTCTTTTCAAATAAATAACCTAGGTACAATGGTAATGCATTCAGTGATGAATCCCACAATTCTTTCTCAGGTCACCAGAAGTCACTGAGAGTTTTCTCTGGTTTAATTTCCTTTACTCCTACTCCAGTACATTATTACAGTCTGTTTTTCTATAAGTACTCATTCATTTAATTTTCATTCATGTCTGTCTATCTGTGAGCACAAAGATAAAGAGAACAGTTCATGAGAAGACATGAATACTAAAATCAGATTCAATTCCTCTGGTGTGGCTTCAGAAATGAAAAATTGAAGCCTCCCTTTGGGAAATTTTCATGGTGAATACTGTTATAAGAAATGATTACATGATGGAGTGGTTACTTGATACCTATGGAGACAGAATCCATCTGTCAGATTGCCTGTAAAAATGGTGGACTTTTTTAATTCGTAAATGGGTCTTCATGGGCACTGAGCTTCAAACATCCCCAAAGTGCAATAACCACATGATATATGGCAGCACAGAGCAGTTAGCAGGGGAGACTTCGCTGACATTTGAGATCAGCTGTGCAAAGAAAAGTTCTTTTAACATTAAATGAAATTAGTGTTAAAAAGAGATGCCAAAACTGAAAGAATGTACAATTCTTACAATCCTACCTGATCTTCCACTGTGTGAAAGAGACTTTAAAGATTATAAGAGAAATTTTCCTGAGAGAAATAATTTGATTTGTTCTGTAAATCTGCTCACTTGATTCATAATCCCTCAGATATCTCTCAGATGAGGGACCTCCCAGAGGCAGCACCGTGCTTTTGTTTGCCCTGCTGTTTGAACTGACAGCCCAACTGAGAGTTAGTACTAAATTGGTAACAAGAAGATCATATTTCCACTCTAACAGAAAAGTATTTCACCATGTGATAAGAATAAAATAATAGAAATATCACAGGCTTGTTAAACCTTTTGTAAAAAGGCCTATTTTAAAAAAATTGGTTTATAATTCCCTTAAACCCTTCTGCAGTCCTGTAGTAGAGACACAATCATTTTTAATCTTTCCAGGGATTGAAACGCTCCTGAAAAAAAATCACAGACCATTACACTCAAATCAACTTTCTTTTTTCCTCACAGCATTGACTTGTGTTTGGACATTGCTCTGCTGTTTGCTGGAGAGTACCACAAGGGCAACAGAAAGCTGATGATGTTTTTATTGGCTCATTCAGCAAAAAATGACAAGCAGAGAGTTTACTCTCTTGATGGTTGATACTGGTATGAAAAATGACCTTTCTCTTTTTCAATAAAAATAATTTGGCATCAATCATCCAGTGCCAGGCTGATAATACAATGCAGGAAATAGCCTTCCCCAGACGCTGCCAGTGTGCCCCAGCTCTGCCCAAGTGGTGGTCCTGGTTGTTTTCCATAGGAAAGTGCCAGTCAGGGCAAATTTCTGCAGGACTCTGCAAAAAAAACATGCAATGATCAAAAAAAAAGTTTGACTACCACAGTGTCACAGCCAAACTAGGTTTCCCAAAGGAGTCCAAAAGCAATCATTTCCTCTTTTTGTTTTTACCAGTACTGAAGATGGGCAGGTAATTGGCCTAGATACTAATCACAGAGGCATTACCATCATTTCTTTTTGGCTCAGCCTTGGCCAGTGGCACATCCACCTTTGGAGCCATCGGGGATTGGCTCTACTGGACATGGTGGAAGCTTCCAGCAACTTCTCACAGAAACCATCTCTGTGTGCCCTCCTCCACTCCCCCACACCCTCCCAAAAAAATCCCAGGCCATGCAAACCCAATACATTGGCACGGAAAACATGATGAGATCCACCAAAAAGAGAAGCAGTTAAGTGACAATTAGAAATGCATTAGATTCTGAATACTACATCCAGTTGCTGCTGTCTCTGGGCTATTTGCAGGCAGTTTTCAACCTGTATTACTCATATTTTACTGCATAACCTCCCACCAGCTGCCTTCCCAGAGCCTTTGGTTATTTCACACAAGAGGCATTTGAGACCACCACCAATGGTAAGATGAAATAAAGGTTATTCTGATTTCAGGCTTGCTGCTGCCTGGAAATGCTCTAATCGGTGGCATGAATTAAATCTTCTCCAAGGAATACAAAATGGGCTCCAGAGGTACTTGTTCACCCTTTTGCTCTAAGTAGTGTTGGCCAAGTTCTTTATACAACTGCCCTGTGTTTTCTTCTGGTGGACACCTGGTTCTGCCTCTCCTGGACACCTGGCTCTTGCCAGCTCCAAGTGAACTCACCTGTTCCCAGTGGAGGAGAGCCAGCAGGGTCACTCATATTTCTGGATAGCTGAATGTCAGCCAGTCTCATTTTAGACTGTAAGCATGAAAAAATCATCCACCTGAGTCTCACTTACGTTTCCTTCCAACTATTTGTAAGGTTTATTAACTATCCTGAGAGGCCTGTGTTGAAACAAGATTTCGCAAAAGCTACACTTTTTTAAAAAGGCAGGTTATCACTGTGTATTCCCTAATAATAACTTCCTCACCTGGGTATTTTACAGCAAAGACTAATCACACTGTGTTGCTTGAAGGTTTTCCTGCCTTTATGCAACTTTCTTGAGTGAGCAGGCAAATCTATTGTTGTAAGTTGTGACAACAGTTTGCAGAAACACTCACTGCATGGGCTCTTCACTAATACATGGTTGCCACAGGAAAATGATGCAGAGGTTTTCCCAGAGGGAGCTCTGAAAATCATACTGCGTGCAGCATGACTTGAGGTTGTTACTGTGAGTTTCTTAAGTTTTTATAAGGGAACAAAACCACATTGTGAAACACAGAGCCTTTCTTACTGAACCCCAACAAAACCTTCATTTTGGAACTGCTCCCAGAACTATCTCATCAGATCTAGAAAGCAAAGGAAACAATTGCTAAACATAACATCCCAGAACTGTATAGCACTTATCTCCCTTCTACAAGCTGGATTTTCCAAGCACATCATGAAACTGCAGGTGGATGTGATGGAGTCTTGACGAACTACTAATCTGGATGCCATTAACACCAGTTGTTCTGGGAGGCCCTCTCAGCTGAGGGGCAGCACATCCAGGCATTCTGCATCCACACCAATCTTAGCCTTTCTATTATAATGGTCTGGGGGAAAAAAATGGGGCAGAGGTAAAATGATCTTTCTTGATGCAAAAAAATTACTGCAAAATCATCTGGCAGATAAAAATAAGTAATGCCTTCATCTGAGGCATGCAGCGAAGCCTAACTTGCAGCCAAAGGGTAGAGAATGAAGTATCTGAATTTAAAATCATTTTATGTGGAAAGTCCTCTTCCAAAAGAAAGTTTTGAAGAGTAGCAGGCAGATTATGGGCAAAAAGATTAGGAAGGAAGCTCATATCACTGGGCTAAAGCAAAGAATAATGCAAAAGGGAGTGACTTAATTTTATAATAAATTTTGTCATTAATTGAATAATTTAAAAGGTTTTGCTCATTTTCCAAATGCATGTTTTTCCTTTTATATACAAGAAAGGCAAAGTTGGGGAACTTTGTGCTTGGAGCATAGCCTGGTAAGGGATGTGATGGTCATCTGTGTTCACAAAGCTTATTTTAATGTTTGGACAGTCCATTAAACAATTATGGCTCCTGAGTTTTACCACGAGCTGCTGGAGATCATAGAGGGTTTTTTCCAGAGTTGCTGGGATAAATTGATTAATATATTTTTAAATACCATAACCCTTATGACCCAAATTATAGTAATCCTCTACAAGAAAGGAAGGGACGTAATTTTGTGAACAATTTTTTCTCTTACTAGTATTTTGAACAACTTTTTCTCTTACAAGTATTTTGAACAATTTTTTTCTCTTTCACAACCATGGTTGATTCATCTCACCTTAGAAGAGACAGGTACCTTTTAGGCCTCTGAAGTTGGATGAAAGCGCAAATAATTTTGTCAATAAGGACATCTTTGCAGTCAGTAACATGCATCCTGTATTGTGGGGGTTTTTCACCCTGACATTCCCCCTAAATAGGGTTCTCTGTCTCTCAGAGTCCTGTACCAGGGTTGAAAGATGAGACGGATATTGCAGCTCGGTCTTCAAAGATGTTTATTCTATTTCTTATCTCAAGGTCTTACAAGAGTGTCCGCGTGGTAGGAGAAACTTTGCTACAAGAACATGGAGGCACAACTACAAGGTCGTTTTAAAGATTTCTAATCCAATTAACTCTAAGAACGTACTATATTTATGGTTTTGTGCCAATTACTATCACCTATTCTAAACACGTAATTTCTACCTCAGTTTCATTCTACCAATATCTTTGTGCCACTATCACAGCAGAAGATGGAGTAGACGAAGAAGAAGAACAATATGAGACAACGCCCCAAATTCTCCATCTTGCTCTGATCTACTTCCATACTAAAAACCCAAAACTACAATTTTTCACCCTGTGACAAACTACACTAACTCTATTTAAAATTTTTATTATTTCTTAACTCATCTGTAAGTGTTGGAAGCTTTTCCCATGGACTAAGGTCAAAGGCTGTGCTTTCCTGGGGTCTGTGCCAAGGTTTCTGCCAGGGTTTCAGACCCCCCCAGGGCAGTTTGAGGTGTTTTCCACCTGCCCGGGACTCCAACACTGTATGAACATGGTTTTTTCTGTCCAACTGAAACCACACAAGAGAATGAAGGGAACATCTCAAGAAAGAGTTAGGAAAAAAAAATAGAAGAAAAGAGAAAGAAGAAATTTTAGAAACTCAGGACAGGAAGAACAGCAGCTTTAAAGTCCGGATTGCTTGTGATGTAGCACGTTTGAAGAAGCAGAAGACAGCCCATGTCCTGGAGACAACACTGGTGATCGATACATGATGCCAGAACACAAATTTACAAGAGAAGAGCCAGGTAAAGTGTGATTATGATTGAGGGGAAAGAAATTTTGCCTTGAAGAAAGATCAGAGCCAGGATAGCTAGACTAAAGATGGAACAGGAGAGTTTGAGAGCAGCAGCAGGAAAGGTTACACAAGCTTTTAGATGAGGGGGAATGTGCATAATAGAAAGCACATGACAAGAGAACCATCCCAAAAGGAGATGAGGTATTAAGGAAAATATAAACATATGTACCTGCTGCATGTAGACAGAATCTGTGTGTGTTTATGATCCTGCATATAGGAATGAACAAAACTGTAAAAGCTGAAGATCTGAACAAAGAATATAAAGAGAATGTCCAGGTATAATCTACATTTTGAAATGCACATTTCTCTGAATGTCTTCCTTTTTCAGTTTAAAGTTCACTCAGCTTGCATTGATATTTGCAGTATAACCAGATGTGTTTTATCAATTCAAAAGGGAGGACTCCATGTTGAACTTTGTAGAGAAAGCTATGAGCAAATCATATCACAGGAGTCAAAGAAGGGAAAAAACTTTCCTTTTTTTCTGGCTTTAAGAGACCTAGACATCATGAACACAAAATGTGCACTAAGCATTGTTAGAAAGGGAAAAATATAGAAGTAGGGAATTTCCCACTTGTTAATGCTATACAAAGTGTTTAGAAGATGTAATACGTTATGGATGGATTGGCCGTTTTTGGAAAATACAAATTATAGGGAAATATTGTTTAGGTAGATAGCAAATCTGCAGAGCAACATTTCAGTTGCCTGAAGAACTCTGCTGGTGAAGACATGTCAATACTTCCTTCATGAATTTGGTTTTTCACCTTAAATTGTGAGGATTTGTAATTTTTACATCAGATGAGCTTCACATTCATCAGCTGAATTTATCCCATCAGGTTCTTTTTCTATGAGGAGGAGAAGCTAGTAAACAATGCTGCAATTGATAAGTAGCACTCATTCACACTCATGGTGAGAGCATCCTGTCAGGGGCAGAAGCCAAGTGAAGAGCGATCCTGTGCTGGCAGGGCATGTACAAGATGGCATTTAATGTCAGTGCATAATTAAGCACAAGTAGAGATTTATTGCTGGTAATGATGGCCGGCAGTATTGCAGACTTTTCAACTAAATTAGCCATAACTGTTGACACAGTCTTCATAAATGCCTCAAATTTAAGGGGAAAAAAACCCAGGAATTGTGTTCATTATTGTTCTGATTGATCCATCAGCTTTCACAGATATAAAAAAGATGCTCTCATCTTTTCTTATTTTTGTATTTTCATCTGACAGTCTTTTATCCAACCCTTTGCTGATGTAGGTAGCAGCATTCTATAACCATTTCATAAACTTCCAGCTCCATCTTAAGAGTCATACAGGTTTTTAATGATTTCTCAGAGTTCGGCACCCCTTAGGGTTAGGAATTCATCCCCATTTTCCAGGAAAAGATATTCATTATACTTACTTGACCCCCATTTTCATGCTTTTAGCAAAGTCGTTTGGTGTGTTTTTCAATCTCTCTTATGGACTGTCTTCTCCCAAGCTTTCAATGTTTCATACTAAGCAGGACAATTTCTTTTAGCTTTTCTTTGTTATATATCAGAAGCCCCTTTATTCAATTTTCTTTAGCAATTCTCCTCTACAGCTCAGCTCTGAATGTCCATGGCCAGAAGTGAACATCCCACCTAAAGGGCTCTTTATTGTCTTCTGTTGTGATTCTGTGTGTATAAATCAGTTGAAAATATTTCCCTTAATCCCTTTTAGGACAAGTTTCCTTTTTTTTTTTTTTTTTTTTTTAGTTTAGCAGATTATCTGTCTGTGAGCATCCTATAAGTGATATATGAACCCACACATGTAACAAATTTCCAGTTTATTAGCAGAAGTTTCACTTAGTTTACAAGGACAAAGGTTTGAATTTTGTCTAGTTGAGGAGTTGAGCGTCACTTCTTCTGTACCTCTAATCTGCCAGGGCACCCAGCTCTACTCAAAGATAACAATGTGCCCTGCAACATTGGACATACCTCTCAGCTTCAAGAAACTACAAAATGTCACCAGTACATTCATACTTTTAATCCTCTTGTCATTAATACAAGAACATTGCACAGTGTCACTGCCTAGACATTCTGTCAGAGCTCCCTCCTCTCTTGCCTGCCTGAGTGCTCACCCACCCCAGAAACCCTCTGTTCATCCCTCCATCCTGCAGCCTGTCTGTGCTTGCTGATCCCCAAGAAACCTGAAATCTGGGACATATCGCATTTCTTCTTTCTAAGAAAGGAGCCTATCCATTTCCACTGGTGCTACATACCCTGGCAAATCCATTTCCACAGCTGCTACTGCATTTTCTCCCATCCTCAATATTATCAGAGCTATAGATTTTAGTGATAAAGCTTCTTTTCTTTTCTTTCCCATTGGCTGTTATACTTTACCTCATCATCAGTGCCATAGTTGTTATTGAAAACTTAATCCAAGTAATCGTTTAATTTTGGTGTCACATTTTGCATCCTTAACCTTTGTAAAATTCTCACTGCATAGCAGAATCTTTTCTCTTCCTATACCACTGAAGATTTTTCTGTATTTGTTTTAATATCCTTTTCTGGTATGTCTCAGTTAGGTGTGTTTGGTAATTTGCACTTCATCCCACCGCATTTTGACCTCTATGACTGCTGACGGCCCTTTTTCCACACATTGTAATCTCTCTCTCCTCTATTTAAGGCAGTTATTTATCTTACTGAACCTGGAGAGTTTCTCTGTAAGATTTTCCTCATGTCTGGAATGGAGAATTCTTCACTTCAACAGAGGAATTTGTGGCCACTCACACCCTGGAATACCTGGGTGCTGCTTTCATCAGTACCACTTCTCCTTCAGCCCACTCCAGACAAATTAGGGTATCTTGTAATGCTTAACACAATCCCCAGTAATCTGAATCTCCTTAACCCTGTTACAATATCTGCACATACCTCTTGCTGTCCCTGATACCCTTCTCTCGCCCTTAAGATCCAGTGGTAAGGTTAATTAAAGATCCCTGTCAATCATAATTGATATTTAGGAACCCTAAAGTCAAGCTCCTTTCAAAGGCAAGGTTTGTTCTTTGTTTGCTTTTGGTCCAGTTTAGTACTTGGTCTGGTACCTCCCTCCTCTGATGCTTCTTTTTTTCCCTCTGCAGTTGTTTCACTTCCTTTCCCTGAAGCCTTTCCTGCCCTACTACAGTAAGGGAAACTTAGTAACATTTAACATTTCTGTAATGCTCATCACACTTAGGCACAGCATTCACGTGTACATGAACAGAATCTTATCTGGAAACACAGATTCGATTTTAAATGACCATATGCCAGGCTTTGTCATAATTTTTCTATTCCATTATATCATCTAAAGAAATAATAATACAGTATTTTAATTCTGTATCAAAGCAAATATAAAACATGGTTATTTCACTGAGACAACCAAAAAATTATTGTCACTATGGAATACAAGCCAAAACTCATATGAAAAATGTAATTTCCATAATATGCCAACTACTCTTCTCAAAACAAGAAACTCTTCTCCAATACATGAACTGCCACTGTATTTTTACTAAATTCTCAACAAAGCAGCCCAATTCCAAAGTTTCCAGAGCAATTTTGATCAGAACAATGGTTTCATTTTTCAATTTGTCTATAGCTGAGGCTGAAAAAATGAGAAATTAAAAAAAAAAAAGAAAAGAGGAAAACATGAGAATTATATCATACTTTTAAAGAGACAGTAATAATCTCAGTCCTATTCCCTGGGTAAATTAATGTAGAATCTCCCCTCCTTCTTTCATTTTTCTTCACTTGACATCTCTTCACAATGCTGATTTCACCATCTGGCTGTGGTTTTTTTAATCAAGTCTTATGTTAAAAACTTAAACTAAAAAAGAACAGGGAGTGGGAGACACCAGTATAAAGAACTCTAAGAGATTTCTCAAGCAACTACACTTTATTGTTTTTTCATCACCTCCTATAGTTTTCCCTGTAGGAAAGATTTCTCATCTAAACTTCATTATTTCCATAACCCTACAGGTAACCCAGAAGTTATAAGCACCACTTTGAAGGGTGCCCATTTCCCCAGAAGCTACCTGTGCCTCCAGGCACTGCTCTTTCTGCTGCTCGGCACCTTCCTACCTCTGGCCCAGGTTTGCTCAGGCAGGAGTGAACCCCAGCAACAGCTACCCACAAGCCCAGCCCTTTGCATCCCAAAGGAGCTGTTCCTCTGGCCAAAAAGTAACAGCTCCTCACCCTACCTTGCATATTCCTTGTGCTTCTCTTTAGAGCAAAGGTAAGTGCCCTTCATCTCCTACAAGCCTAGAAGCAAATCTAAGCAAGACCTGAAGGCAAACTTAAAGGAATTGTATGGAAGGAATAAAGTACAGCTACCCTAATTCTTCTGGAAAACTAAATTAAAATATCTGTGAATGTATTAGTCTTACAACAAGGATAACAGCTCCAAGAACAGATCTGGGAAACTGGCTGAAGCATCGAAAAAAATCTTCAGACACAGACCTGGGTAAGAGAGAAAGCTCACACAGCTACCTGTTCCCAGACAACTTTGTATGAGCACCATGAGCTCCAACAGCAATTCCTAAAGATTTTGGACTTCCTGCCCTGGAACAATGGTCATTTTTTGGTCAGGAGGTCTGAGTAGAGCTTCATCAAGGCTTGAATGTTTAAGAAATTTGGCAAGTCTTACTTTCACCTTCAAAGATAGCCCTGAAATTAGTGCAGGGGTTCACTCCTGTCAGCCCCGTTGCCCTTCTTTATAGGCCACAACTGCTTAAACTGCCAAATCGAGCAAGAATAAGAGCAGCCACAGCACGTTCCCATTTCTGTAAGCTCTGGTGGCTACAAGCATCTTAATACATCAAGGAAAACACCTTTAAAAACATGTACCAAGCACACAAGCTTGAAAAAAAAAAAATAAAGGAGGTAGGTAGGACAATCTTTTGGTATAGAGTGAATATCATCTGAGTAATGCAGGAAACTTGCCCTATATAATATACCCAAAGACAGAAAATGTTGACATCTACCCCTACCAGGTGCAATTTTGAAGGAGTTTTGGGATCATGCAGGATAGAGCTTCAGCTGTTCTGTTTATCAAAGTGATCATTTAATTGCATTAGTAACAACCTCCATGAGGAACAAGAGATGATGGAAACTTCCTCAGATGTTTAACAAAGTTCTGATAGCTTCAAGCTTACTAGACAAGCTAGAAAACAAATACACAGATTTTTCACCAGAAAACCAAGTAGCTGTTGAAAAACTAAACACAGTTTACTGGATTTTTTTTCACTGGGAACATTTCCATCATGATTTGTCTTTCCCAAAAGAGATGAAGGAAAATGAGAATTAATTCAGGGAAGTCCTGCAATGTGTGTTATATAGGACATTGGTCTAGATCGGCACTGTTGTGCCTTTCAAACTTGTAACTGATGAATCTCAAGGAAAAAAGTAAGAAAGACAAGGCACTCTCAACAGTCACTGACCTTCTGACAAACACTGTTATCAACATTTCCAAGCAAATAGATCCAGTTGTTATTTTCTGCCCTGGAAATGTTCATTAAGCCGTTATTTGTTTGTGCAACAAAGAGCCCACCCTAGTGATCTGAACCACTCAGCTGTTTTGTTTTGCTGTGTGGAGGTCCAGTGGAGACCTCAGCTGTAGAAATGCACCACTCTAACCAATGCCAGAGAAAATACAATTGGATAAGCACTGAGCTCATCCATTCTCCCAAGGTCCTGGTTGGATTACATCATGTGTGCTCTGTATAAAGGTGACTACAATAGAGTCATGGTAGGGAAAATTGAGAGACTGAACATGGTGACCTAACTCCCAAAGTAGTTCAGTTACTTTTTCTCCCTCTCTCAACTGTCAAACTGACTACTTACAAAACCTTTTGTAATTTTCCCCTTCCAATTTTAACATATTTTTATCTGAAACCCACTATGGAGAAATGTTTGTTGACTTTCTTATAGGTGGCTTTGTGGCACTTTACTAGAGACCAAGATGACAAGGCAGCAACTTAGACAACCCAGGAAATTACACATACACACACAGAAAATAAAAGATTAATATAATAAATTTTGGAAGGGACATCTACAGATCATTTAGTCCAGCACCTGGCTGAAAAACGAAGCTAAATTCAAATTTGGATTCAGAGAACTCTCCAGTCAAGTTCTGAATATCTCCAGAGGATGGAAAATCAGAGTCTCTCTAGAATCTATATCTTCCAAAGCCACCACATATTTGCAGTAACTCCTTCAGGATGTGCACATTTCCATCTGTCACACCACTTTGGGAATCCCTATGTTGGCTTGGCATCAGATTGTGATCCTCATTAAAATAGCTCCTCAGCCCTTGACCATTTGGCCCACATCACTTCCTGGCTTATTGGAAATCAGCAAGAAAAGCTGGACCCTGAATCAGTAGTTTCTGTCTTCAGGCAGGAGGCAATCACATGTTACTGATTGGATCATATGTTTTGGAAGTCTTCCATGGAAATCTCACAGCACATTGGATTGTTCTGGCACCTTACAATCTCAGCCTTTCTGAATCAGCGCTCTAGCTTTCTTCTGTCAAATATTTTCCAGAGAAATCTTATTAAAAATTTTTATATGATTTCAAAAACTTTACCACATGCATCCCATTTGCACCATGGCATAACCCTTTCTAGCTACACAAATCCCCCCATTTGCTCTGTCCATGAAGCAATTGTGGCAGGCCATAAAGTTTTGGATAGATTTGGATTGTCTGCTAAGTGGGGCGAAACAGGTTTCTAGTTTGTACTGCAAGCCGACCATGCTTCTTTCACCCTGATGAAAAGTTATGACAATAGTTACAGGAAAATATACAGTACTTGAGCAGCTAAAAGAAGGTGATGTGGAAAACTGAGTAGAAAGCTGAAGATCTGAAAACGACAGCAGTCTTATGATTTCCTTTTTGGAACAGAACAGGAATTAATCAATTCTAGGCCATGATTTTAGCATGATCTTAGCATCAGACTCATGACTCTGGCAGCTGGAATATGCCTACCTATTAGACTGTGTGAAATAAAACAATGGCCAGGATTCTAAACATAGACACCCAGCACACACACATCTTCCTTTACACCTACGCGTGTAGCTAAAACTCTCTCTTTTTCTTAGCAACTGAGCACTCAAAACCATCAACCCTAAACACAGCTGCTGGGAGCCATTCAGCATTTTTTCATGCCTATTTATTTATTTATTAGCCTAAATAAAAATGTCAGAGACAAATATTAATCTCCTAATTATGGAAACTTTTGGCTTGTGCCTGTTTCATTTCATTAGTATCTCAACAAAGAAATAAATCAGTCTGACAACTCAAGTCTTTCTGATTGCTTCAGAATTGGGACACCACCAAGGAACGGGGAAAAACAGTTTGGAAGGAAACACACATCAGGATCCTGTGTAGGAAACCACTGTCGTCTCCAGAAGAGGCAGATTCTATGCATTGTCAGGTAGAGGAAAATACAGGAGTGTATTTTCAATGCACAGGCAGTGAGGAATGGGAAACTCCTTCCAAATTTCCACAAAACTTTGAAAAATGTTTTGTTTGTAGAAGTCAGCTGAAGTGCAACTGGTGCCAAAGGGAACCAGCTTTAAAAATCAGTAATGGCTTGATGCCTTACTCCTACACAAGAGTTCAAGCAGAGAATTAGACAGGAGAGTGAATGCCAACTGGAAGCAGGAACCTGTCCAAAACATTGCTGGAATTCATTCACTGATTGTTACAGCCCTGGCACCTCCACTAAACTGACAAGTCTTCATTGTCTGAAATGGCTCAGGCTGCAAAAGTCATTAGATGATCTTGGTTTTATAATATCTTCTTGGAAAAAAACAGAATCTCTGTACCAGATGCAGGAAAATATTTATCCTATTATGGAAGAGAAGCTATCATATAACACAAAGAACAGAAAAAATAAAAAGATAATAATTAGTTTTTCTCCCTATCTTATCTTTTCCTCATCACATCCTTCTGGTATTTCTACACTTATTTTGAGTAAAAGTGGTCTTAAGGTACTTAATTTCACCTGTTTATATTCACTGATGCTCTAAAAAGCTTACTGACTGTATTTCCACCCTAAATCTCAGCTCCATGTCCTTTTCTTCTGCAGCAACTTTTCAGGAAGAAGCAGCATCTGCTGCCAGTGCTCTGACACCCTCCAGTCCACACCTGCCACTTTGCTACCCTGGTGCTGCCAAGCAGAAAAGACCATTGACTGAGCTCTTCAGATTTTATCTGTATCAAATCAGCTTGCAACTTCAGGAATTACAGACAGACAGTGTAATTTCACAGCCTTTTCCTCGTTGCAAACTATAATAAAAACTTGCACTGAACACTTTAACAAAACAAAAATAACCTAAGCTCTCAAAAAACCCTCTGGGAAATCAGACAGCCTGTAGCTAACTCTCAAATTGTGTGTGGATGGAAAAGATGCAAGGATCTGGCATAAAAGTGATTGCATGCTAGATCTACAAAGATTTTGGTGATTTAGAAAATTTTCTGTAAACTGTGTCTGCTGTGGGAGATTTGGGGATGTTGTACCCAAAAGGCTGCTCTATGCTTCAGCCATAGCATTAATCCTCACATGAAGAGAAATGTGGAGCCTACAGCATTCAGGTGCCTACAAGGTACTGGTTAGAGCTAGTTCTGCTTCAACACTGAACCCCATGAAACAAAAAATACCCATGAATTACAAAAAAAAAAAAAAAACCAAAAACAACAAAACAAAACAACACCTGTCAGCACTGTCCTAATGGATGGTAGATTCATCCCACAAAACCAGATATACCTGACTGGAAGCATCTTATGGAGTACCTCTCTCCCTTATCCCTCCTACATTTACAATGGTGCCCCCCTCCAGCAGGGTCTGGAACCTGAAAAAGTCCAACTAATTCAAATCAACAAGCAGGGGCCAAAAGGAACAATTTTCTTCCCATTGCAGATCTACCCAAGCAGCAAGAAAAACCACCTGGCTCCATACCAGTTCATGCTTTTGGACAGGCCTCCAGACTCTCCTTTCCTACTGCCTTCATGTGCACACAGTAGCCAGAATTTGTCACCTTGCAGGCATGTAATAGTTACCCATTCTCATGACACCTTCCTGTGAATGTTTTTTATTTGTTCTTTTACAATCCAATAGATCTACAAAATATGGTCAAAATCAGGGGGTTCTTCAGAAGTTTTCTCAAAAAAAAAAAAAAAAAGAATTATGGTTATTAAAATAAGATGTAGTACTGTCTTGCAGACAGTCTGGCTTTGTTATTTCAGGCACTCAGCCAACAGAGAGGCAAGGCAATGAGCAAATCTGCAGAGTGCAAAGTCTAATTTGAAGAATAATTATTATCATTATATTGTGAGACCGTGTTCCCTCGCTGGGACCAGCATGAGGAGTTTCAGCCTCCAACTAGTATTTGGCAGTAAGTTCAGAAGGTAGGGATCTGCAAGGGTCTTGCAAAAGTTACCAGTTGTAAAAAAGAGCAGAAGGAAGGAGATCTCTGGGTTTCAAATAATGTGTGGAGGACAGCAAGGGACATCCTGTCTCCAAAGAGCATGAAAAATGAGAGCTGTCACTGGAGTGGGGCATAGCAGAGCGTGCTTATGCAAATTATGATAGTCCATATTCCACCTCCAGGCAAGTCTGGCAAAATACTTGCTAACTTTGTAAAACTGCAGTTTCATTCTGCTAAAGCTCCTTCAAATTTTTCTGTTTGTAAAGAGGAAGGGCTTCATATCCAGTTAAGCACCACTTCTGTGAGAGATCCTGAGTCCAAGCTGGGCAAACTGTCTTGTGTCACCACCCTCCATCCTGGGCAATGCCACACTCTCAGAGAACAATTGCCACAGTAACACCCAAAATCAATGCTGAGCACTCAGGCAGCTCCTATAAGGCTCGATATCTAGGCATGTCAAAAGCGGATAGGAGGCATTAAATTTAGGACAATGTGTAAATCCCCCCCCTCCCACTCCTATATGGAGCACAGGACTTGAGTCCTTTCTAAGAACTAAAGCATTGTAAACCCGGTTCCACAAGATGTGTTATAAGCAGCAGGAGTCAGGTTTTGGGTACATTTGGAAATCCCACCTGTTTAGGCACTCAGCCCGAAGTGATGGAGACATTTAGGTGAGTCTGGCACTTGCAGCCTGCAACTTGTGCAGACTGCACTGAGCTCCTTTGTCCACATCACAGGATTTATTTAAATTGTATTTAATACCCTCAAAACAGGAATGTCAGCCCTTGTGCAGAGAGGGCGCCTCCCATTTTAAAGTCTGGCAAAACTAAACCCAAAGAAAACAAGAGGGCAATCCCACAAAGCAATGCAATATAACTGTACTGCAGCAGCAACTCATCTGTATGTAGGAAAAAAGATAAATGTTGGCCACAGACACCAGGAGTTACCAGAAACCACAAGAAAAAAAAAAGTTTAAAAATCCAGTAACACCAATAATAATAACCATAGTAATAATTTTTTAAATTGCAGCCTTTAAAAGAAAAGAGTCACTGAAGGAATGCAGTAATATTACTCTTTAACACTGATCAGGAAAGATACAACCTGTAAATAAAATCATTTCAGGAGCCTGAGTGGTCTGAGCTGCCACACTGAGCCCTGCTCACACAGACGGAAGGGTAGTGTCCGGTAAGTGGGTCACTTTGGAAAGGCTTGAGCTTTGTAGAAGTGTCCATGAGCTTTGACATATCCTTGACACACGTCTACACATCCTCAAAGCACCTGGCCAGAGACAAACATATGGCTCTGAAATCTCCCAGTGACCTCATTATCCGAGGGTCACTGACTGGGGCGGCTCTCGCAGCTCCCCTCTGCCTGGGGAGGTTTTAACCCATGACTGCTCATGTGGTCTGAAATGTTGAAGACAAAGGATTCCTCTCAGGCATTTAATTGAAAGCAGTCAAAGGCAGAAGCTTTGAGATTTTCAGTTGTTCTGAATGAAGTAGTATGAATGGGCAAAGCCAAAAAATTTGCAGCATAGCTGTCCAGCCCAGAGAGTAGGAGAGGAAAACTTGCCACCCCACTGCCCGAGCAGTGAGGCAGTGGGACTCCTGCATTTCCCTCCTTATGGCCCTTTCATCTTTGAGTTTAAATCCCGCTAAGCCACCTGCTATCAGTGACTGAGAGTAGCATGCTGATGAGAAACCACAAAACACAGCAGCTCCTGGGAAAACAGTGTGCTCAGTGAGGGCAGCTCCCTTCCGAAGTGGAAGAGGCAATGGTTCATCTTGGGCAGCTGACAGCTGATAAGCAGCAGGCGGGAGGGAGGACAGCAACCCCCTCCCAACATTTCTGCTGAGAGGTGCTGGCAGAGCTTGTGAGGGCAGGGACAGAAATAGCCGTGTCCAACTGCAGCAAAAGCTGCAGGATGCTGAGGTTTGTGTTACATGTCGATGGCAAGGCAGAGAGCACCACACAGCTTTCTGTGGCAAAACCACAGCCACCAAGGCAAGGTCTGGCACTCACCAGCAACCTGTTTTAGTGGAGAAACCTGTAGAAAGGCTGGATGAAACAAAAAACGAAGCCAGGAATTGCACTAAACCGCATACTCTTGTTTCCCTTGAGTGGCAAAGGTGAGTGCTCGCCCACATGTGAGCAGCAGAACAGCCTGTTGGCCAGCTCCTACTTCCAACCTCCTTCGTTCATTTCTCCTTGCCCATAGCAGCTATAGTAATTGATTACCTACAAAAATAATATCTTTTTTAGATGAATATATATGAACATCCAGAGAAAAACCACTGTAATGGTCCTCTTTACAGTCTTATCTAGCCCATTCATTTCAGTAATTTCCCCAAAGCTAGACTTTAGAGGACAAGTCTCCACTTTTTCAGCACTTCAACATCTGAAATTTGCATGATTTCTTGCAGTTTGACATTGGTTTCTCCTGAACTTCCTGCCATCTATAAACTGAACACTGCTGGGATTCATGGACCCAAAAAAATGCCTGTGAAACAGTAAGACTGCACAAGATCATGGAGAGGTGGTCCCTGGCAGGTGGGGTGGGACAACAGCTGTCAGGAAAGGTCCTCCCCTAAAGCCTGGTTCAGCAGTGGGTGACAATAATCTAGAAGAGCTGTCAGTGAAAACAAAGGTAAAATAAAGAAAAATGTTCAAGTTAATCAGTGTAACTGACTATGTTCTCTAAAATTTTCCTCTGTGTTTCTATGAGAAAGAATATAATTCTGAAGGCAATGAAGAACAGCACTGCTACCATATCCTGGGCTGACAGTGGCATCAGCTCAAGCAGGAGGACATAGTTAAGATCCTCCAGAAAATCGCCCAAGTTATTCTAAGTCTGGTACAGCCTCCAAGTGAATTTGTCTCTAACTTTCCAAAGAGATCTGCTATTAACCTCATCCAGGCCAAAGTTTTACCCAATATTTTGATTATTAAGTCCTCCTTTATTGCACTGTTCTGAATATAACATTACTTTATCTTGGCTTCTGGGCCCCACAAAATCCCATTATAATTAATCTTACTTCTACGATAACTCTGGCTCAAAGGATGCTGTCATAATGACCATGAATATAATTGCCTCACCATGCTGCAAGCTGTAGTAAATCATCAGCCACCACAGAAAAGATCAAAGTAGGCTAATTAAACTGTATCCTCAGCTGTCTGCTGCAGACATTTCAAACTGCTTTGGCTCCCAGCTGGAAATCAGTTTTTTGCAAGAGCTAAAGCAACTCTGAACAAAGACCAAGAAAAATATATACTTGTACTTAACCAGCTGTTTAGTCTGTCAAACTGTAATAAAATGCTGAAAATGTAACTTGTAGATAATGAATAATACAGTCAAAAGCATCTATAAGAATCATCCAAGTAGTGAGAAACAGGAAAGTAGGTACATAATGTATTAAATGGTCTTGATTTCAGTCATGTAGAAACAGCACACCCTAATTTTCTTAATTAGAAAAGAGTAAAACATAGAAGTTCTTGGCAAACCTCTTTGGATTATCAATAAATATAATTAGTTTCCCAATGAACAAATTATAGTGTTTACTAAGGATATTTATTAATTTTAGAACAACTGGTACTATATGAAGGAGCTGATCCTTGATCCCTCTTACCTGGAGTTAGGAGTCAGATGAACTTGAAGGAAACTATCCCGCTCTCCCAAAGACTTCCTAAATTAACAAAAATGAGGAGCAGACAAATTCACAGTTTTAACTAACTCATAAAGAGACTTGGATTTTAAAAGTGAGTGATCTGAATCATAGAATTTGTTCCATGTCAATGCAAAACATCAGATGTTTCCAAGGACTTAAGAGCTGGCATTAAGATGCTCTGTGAGCTTTTCAGTGTTGAGATGAATTCTGGCTGGCCATCACAAACTTCAGTGGATTGGCTCTGGCCTGTTTCCTACAAAATGTTTCTGAGTGGTATCACTGACTGATGCAGATGAAGCTGCCCTGACTCACTTAAGTTCAGAGTTCAGTATAAACTTCAAAAGGTCTGTGGAGTTTTAAGAATTGTTGTTATTCCACATTTCTTCACAGAAAAATGAAGGAGGTTCACCATTTCATTACTGCAGAAAGAACCATTGTTGACGGTGATAGGAATAATCCTGTACACAGACTCCTGCTCAGCCCTAGAAAGAGCTGTGTTGCCTTCCCCATTATGGAAAATGTAGAAGCTCCCATTATGAATGATGACCTAAAAATGGAGCTAGAGAAAAAAAGAATCACTATTTTGAAATAGTGATTAAAAAATTAAAATACTTTGGTGAAGAATTAAGGTTTGATTTACAAAAGAAATCTTGATGCAGCTTGATCCTCATCCTATGAATTTCTTTTAACCACACATTTTTCTACATGCACAACAGCCTCCATCACTCACAGTGACCTGCTTTCTCCTCTCCTCTCTTCAGATTCAGGGAATGCCATGGACCTTGCAGGGAGTGGTGAGGAAATAGAGAGCCCAGCAGCGGAGCTCAGCTCAAAAAGAAAGGAAAAATTATGCATTTCACCTATAAAACCTGACAAGACAACCAAGCAGTTTTCTTAAATCAATGTATTTCTAGGTTTGAAAATAATCCAAAAGACCTTTTTTTTTTTTCCTCCAGGAAGTGGAATTTTTGAAAAAATTGTTTTCTAGAAAACACAATTCTAAAACACTGCATAAAAAATATTTCCCTTCCAAAGATAAACTCCATCTTCATGTCAGGGTTTAATTTGTTTACTCTAAAAATTCTAGATGAAGAATTCCTCTGTTTAATTTCATATGACATCAGCAAAACAAATTTTTGGCAAATTTTCTTTTACTTATGCTGAATACTGTTCTTTGTGTTGAAAGCAGGATTCAAAATATGTCAAGGACAGCTGTTCATGCTACATCTCTATTTCCATGCCATAGGCAGCACCAGAAAATCCAGGGAAAAGTTGCTATCATTAGTGGATCTCAACTCTTAAGAATCCTTCCAGAGCTTCACCCTTTTCCCTCAATTGTGCACTTGCAGGGGCTCCTGTGTGGCAATTAGAACATCTACTCATGAAGTAGGGCAAAAAGGAGGCATCAAGGACATTGGGTCCCCAATATGGCAATATCTTTATCATGAGAAGCAAAAGCAGAAAGGAAGACATTACCATTGTAATAACAGCTATTTCCCACAGCAGTAGGAAAATTAATGTCTAAAAGCAAGTAAAAGTTTGGGTCATTTTTTTCTATTTGGTGTGGTGATTAAGCACAAACAATCACCTCAGTGTGGCTCAGCCCAAATACTATTCTATTTTTATTAGGAAAAATCAAATTAGAAAAGTGAGCTTTTGAATGAAAGGGTCAAATGAAAACAATTGCTCAGCCTAAGTTAGAATATTATTTTCTTTTCAGGCTATTTCACTCCTTATATAAACCTCTTTCTATGTATGTTTATTTTGAAATGGAAATACTGCCTAAAAATGGCAAGCCCAAAAATTAGATTTTCAACACATGGAAAGGAATCTTGGTGCCATTTTCCATGGCCATTTTATCTTATCTCTCCCTACTTTTGCTATATCCAATGCACACTGTTGACTCAGTCCTCAGAGCAGGGATTTCTCTGGCCAAACCATAGGCAACCCTCAGGCAGGCTTCTCCATCTCCATAAGGCTTGACTCAGCAGAAAAGTGGGAAGTACCTTGGACAAATTACACCTCAGAAGCACCTATTTCTGCCACTGACTATAAAAGGCCTCTAAGCAACTAGCTCAGATGTCTCCCTCCAACATGCCACAGTTTCACGGCAGGCGAGCCTATATACCACCCCTGTAACCTGCCCTTACTACAGAACTTGTGTTTCTGCACCATCAGGAGTTGTCCAGGCACCTTTGAGCAATGGTTGACATGTATGGCCTTTGTGGTCTGGATTATTCCAGATTTATTTCCACTCCAACTGCATAAACCTCTTTAGTTCAGCTCTAGTTATTCCAGTTTTGGCCATAAAACAGGAGTGTCCCTTAAATGTTCCTTGTTCTTTACGCAGCATTAGTAATAAGGGCTGTGCTTATTAACTCTTTGGAAGAAAAATTCAAGGCTGAGATATCCTAGGCGGAGTATAATATTCAAAGCTGGTAAGTAGAAAACTTTCCCAGTTATCAGTACAACAAAATATCATTCTTTTATAACTGATTAAAACAATATCTAGATGTTTCTCCAAGCAGAGCAACTTCAGAGAATATCCTGGAAGTAAAAGACAAAAAAAATACAGTGTCTATTCTTCAGTAAGGTCTGTTCATCAATTCTCACTTGTCCTCTTGTCCCAGTCTCTGTATTTTCCCTGTGACATTTCCAGGAGAGTTGGACCTGGGAGGGTGAGCAGGAGAAGGAACAGTACCCAGAGTCAGGTGGAAATGGAGGAGTAATGGCTGGGGCCACAGGCACTACTGGAGTACAAGAAACACCCTTTAGAGTGCAGTGCTTTGCTTGCAGCAGTAGCATTAGAAAATCCTGCTAGGAAAATCTCTGGACATTTTCTGCAGGCCACTGCTCTCGTATACTACCAGTGTCCAAGGTCACTGGGCACAGTGGAAGATACAGTCCTGATCACTCCCTGTAACATCCATTTTGTCCATAAATTCATCTAGGCCTTTACTCTGCTTGCAGACACTGTGTGCCCTCCAATGGCAGCATGTTTCTGAGGTTCATTGCACAGTCTGTAAAATTTGCCTCACTACTTTTTTTCCAAGAGGTAGATCAGATTTATTAAATGCTGGAAGTATTCCTTTCTCTCCACTGACTTGAAAGGGCACTTACATGCATCATTCAGATGATTAAGGAAGGTGAGTCACTGTTCACTTCTTAAAGATATTTCTTAAGCTTGTGATTGCATACAACAATATTTTTAATTGTTTTTCTGTTATTACTAGTTATAACTCAAAGACAAAAATTCCTACATGTGTATGTACAGACCTAAGTAGGGTGGCACGATTTCCTCTTTGTGTTTCCACCAGACCTTACACGAGTCCTGTCCTTCTTCCTCTGTCAGGGACGTTCATAAAACTAAGTGCAGCCATAAGAACCTCTGTGCCCAGAAGTTTTTTTGCCTATGACAATTTAATCTAACCTCTCATCTCCCAGTCCACAAATCTGAATTAACTTTCCAGAACTTCTTATGGAGATTGCTAGCACTAACCTCAGGGAGTGCATGGATGGCTGTGGTGGTTTAGCTATAGCTAACTTCCTGGGGCCACACAACCTCCGGTTCTCTCTCTCTCCCCCTTCTCAACCAGGCAGGAGAATATTTAAAGATTAAAAATTTCATGGCTTGAGATAAGGACAGGGAGATCATTTACCAATTATTGTCACATTTAAAAAAAATTAAAAAAAAACCTGACTCAATTTGGGGAAAAATAGTTTGATACATTGTCAATTTAAAAATAGGGTAGGTTAGGTAGAAACAAAAGCAAAATGAAAAACACCTTTCCCCTTGCTCTCCTTTTTCCAGCCTCAGCTTCACTCCTTCATTCCCAGCTTTTCTGCTTCCTCCTAAAAATGGCTCTGTCAATCTTAAAAAGCATTTGACTGCATTTCAGTTCATGGTTTTTGCATTTCAAATCCATAAATCTCATGTATTCCCCTTCAAATTTCCCTCATGCTGAACAGTACTTTCTCTTAGCTACATTAACAGGCCTGTTTGAGTAAGGTCTTTATGAGAGGTGAGAAGAGTGAGAGGAGATCTGGCTGTTAAACTGAGACTTCAGGTCAAACAAGAACAGTAAACACAGGTTTGAACTGTCCCACTCTTCTCCCCACCTCAAATAAATACAACCACAGCAGGGGGAAAAAAAGCAGATTGCTACAGTTTGAAGATGAGATTCCCTTTAACCTCTTAATGGACTGCATCCTGAGGTCTGTCAGTATCACATACACATCCCCATTATCCACCATGAAAGATCAAGCAGAGAATGGGAGAGAGAATTGGTTTCCTGTCCACAGAGTGGCAGCTCCAGCACAAGCCAGTGTTATCAGGAGCACTAAAGTGGAGCAGGGCACTTTAGGATAAAGGCTTAATGCTTTATCTGCTCACATAAATACTTTCAGATAAAAGAAATTGGATTGAAATAACATTCCAACTGTGACACCAACTGACAGGAGTCGGGGAGTGCCCAAGATAAGGCCACTTCCTTTACCCTCTGCAAAAAAGGGAGAGAAAAGGCTGTGTTCAAGTTAAGACTGATACATCAGCTTCATCTGTGAGTTATCACCCCATGAGCCTTGTGTACAGACCCACATGGACATGTGGAGGCAGGAGGCAGATTCACTGGAAGAGTCATATTCCAGCACCATAGAATTTTGTTGATCATGAGCTCTTCCTTTAAAGACATCAGTGTAGGTACCAGTTCAGCAAAATACCTGAGCAGGCCCTCCAGATGCTCTGCTGTGGGCAGAGTTTGTGAAACCACACTCACCACCACTGAGTTTTGACTAGAGGAACAGGCTCTTCTTCTTTCAAATTTGCCCCTTCAAGTTGCCTCTCTGGGAGCATGGTTCCGTTTCTCCGCCCACTGCCCATTTCTGGGCAGCTCCTGCTGGCAAAATTTCCAGCCGGCTTTACTTGAGTTTTTTGACTTAAAAAGAAGGAACAGATCCCTAGTCTTTATCCCTGCATCATCTGGAAAATGTCAAATTGCCATTCACTGAGAATTTGCACAAAGGAAGATTTTATTAAGCTGAAATGAGAAAAAGGAAGAACAGATCAATTTGTTCCCAAAACTAACCACAGATTTTGGCTGGATGTTGTGAGATTCTGCTAGCCTTGATCCCTTAGACCAAGAAAAGAAAACAAAAAATGCAGCAGGTAGGGGTAACTTTAAAAAGATGAGGGTAGAGAGGACTCTGCTTTGAACATGCTTTCATGACCAAATATCAAGCATGCAGACAGCCAGAGGTAGGACAAATTGCCTTACATAGTGTAGTACATAAATACATAGGGATCTGACTTAGATATAATCATAAGTCATTTTCAGTAACTCCCAAAGGTTGTCCCTGACAGCTCTCCAAGCAAAGACTGATTCAGAGGAACATCTGAGCACATACTTAACTCTTAGCAGGTATCTGGTCCTGTTGAAATAAATAGCTGACTAAATAGCTTTAATGTATTGGAATTCAGTAACTGTGTGTAATAAATAGGGAATGCTCATAACCAGCAAGCCCTACAACAAATAAACCCTGAAACAACCCAGACAACTTGTCCGACTTCTCTTACATTTCAAAGGTAACATTAAAGGCATAAACTTTATCACTGCAAGATAAACGCTCTATTTCTAAGACTACATCTTGACCCTGTCAAGTCAACATGAAAAATGGGTGCAGATAAAAATTAAAACAGAAGGAGGGACTTCATACAAATTGCAAGTGTATAATATCTCAACTAAGTGTTTTGTGACTCAGAGTTACCACTGTTTCACAACATTAACAAAGGTTCCACTCAAATATTTTTAAAATAAAAGCATTCATGTTTTTCCCTTTTATCAATGGGAAAAAAATGTAATCCAAATCACAAAGATAACATTCCCTTTAAATGTTACTCTTTTCCTGGAACATGAGAAACAGCAAACCCCTGCACAACAGATAGATTATGGGCAGTCCAGCTTCCTACAGAGCCTGGCACCCTAAGTCTGACCATCAGAAGACACATCTGAAATTTGAATTTTAAATACTAGTAAATAATGTCCACAAACATGATTATTAAGGTGTCAGCTGACTACAATGTATTAAAAAATGGCTTTCAGCCATATTGGTACAGACTATAACATGTAAACTTCACAAAGGCAATAGACAAATTTATAGAAATCAGGTCCAGGAAGTGAAACTAAAAACACTCACCAGAATATTAAAAGGACTAGACTTAAATGCTCTCCCAATAAACCATCTTATTTGCCACTGGTGGAGGTTAAATACTAGACCAGAATGACCATTCGTCTAAACAGTATGGTGTTTCTTATGTTATCATTTATAACTATTTGCGGTTACTTAAGCCTAGCAAAACAGTTCCATGTTGCCAAAACCTGTCTTCAAAAGTTTGTCAAGTGAAAGGCTACAGCATGCACACCCACGCACTCTGGTGTCTAAAACTTCAACACAAGTTTTGTATGCACTTCAACATGTGGAGCCCTACTGAATCTCCAGTGTTGATGCAGAGAATTTCAAAATTTCACATACTTGCTCAGCTTAATGGCATACATATACCTGTTTTACTGTCATCTCTTGCAGACCTGTCAGGACCAATCTGCAGATTTTCATGTGTTTTAGATTGAAAAATAGCATATCTTGGGAGAATGAGAGTCAAAAACTGATCCTCTGGGCAAGTTGCAGTTCAAGAATAAGACCCCAGATATCTGAATACAGATACTTAGATGTGAGACAGCAATTCCATTACAGAGAGAAATGGTTATCAGTTCAGTTGCCTAAACACTGGAGGTTTCTGCCGCCAAAGGCACCTATATCTGGGCCCATGTGGGCTTGGAGAGTCAAATTAAAGTCTGTAAGAGACCCATACTTGCTGAAGCAATAGAAAAAGCCAGAAAAATTCAGGATGCCTGATGTCGCGTTAAATGATACTGAATGCCTGAAACAACAGAGTCAGTTTAGAGAACAGTTCACCTTAGCAGTGAGACCACTACTGGCTAGATAGCTGAATGGTGCCTGGAAGTCTAATGGCAAATTTGAGTCAGTTGGTGATTCAGTTGCCCAGGCAGAAGTATCTAGTGCCGTTCAAGTTGTCCAGTGTCTGAGACATCCACACAGGGCTGATGAACAGATAAGTGTCTATTCAGAGTACCAGCCATACACCAAGAGTACCCTGGACATCTCAGGTATGCTTAGAACCCCTAGAAGAAGCAACTGACTCCTGCTTTCAGTCTCCTACAACAGTAGTTGGACACTTCAAATACACACCAAAGGCTACATACTTTCATACTGAGGAAGAAACCTGCCCACAAAGTTCTTTCTTGGTGATGAATGTACACCCAAAGAGACAGCAACTGTGACCCACAGGCCTTATGATTTCACCTCTGCTGTTCCTAAATGGAACATGTGTCCTCACAATGTATTTTAAATGTGGTGATTACAGTCAAGAAAGCACTGCCTCCATCTCACTAAGGCACCTTACATTGGCAGCATCAAATGATAGACAAGATGGGGCACTGGGGCATTGGGGAGGAGATGACACCTACATGTGAGCAGATTTCCATGCATACAGAAGAATGGGTGCATATTTATCAGTAGAGTTTGGTCACTCTGACTGATTGCACTGAGTTAGTGTACTGAATCTTTATTTTTGACTGTGCTGACACTATGGCAGTAAGCTGCCACTGCACAGCAGTTCTGGTTTCAGGTTAAAGACAATTTAGTCACAGCCAAATATTTCAAGATAACTTCAGAAGAAGATTTAGTGCCACAATCTATCATGGGAGATCTAGCCTAAATCCATAATACATAACCCAAGGCCCAGCCTTTACTGTGTGAAATATCATTCAGAGTATGATCAGTTTAGCAAAGACGATCACTCTTTACAGCCCTGTCCTTTTCTGTTGATTGCATTGACTATGGCTGTGTCGCTGAAGGCTCAGCTGTCCTGACTTTTGGTGGTTTTTTTGCACTTCTCTGCTTCCATTAGCCTCTTCTCCACACAGAAACAACGTAGCCTAACACAGCACTAGCTTTTGTTTTACGTCCATTTTCCACTGTGGAAAACAAATGAGAGTTTTCTATCAAAGAGGATGAGCATTGTACACTATGTTCCATCATCTTTAAAATGGGCCACAGTTTCTGACTGTCTCAGTCTCGCCTCTTCCACGGTATTGTTCCATGGGAAGAGGAATAAGAGGAAGATTGACCTTGCAAGGCTCCAAATGCAAGAGAGTTTGTAGAAAAGGAGCAGCTGCTTATTATGATTTTCCTGATCTGTCAGAGAAGAGCACATGGTCAGAACAAGGGAAGTCTAGCTAGGCAGTAAATATGGAGTGAAAAAATACATTACCACACTCATTTGCTACACGCAATGTCACATAAATCACGTGGAGAACCATTCTCTCCGGCTGAGCTGTAGCTGAGTGCAGCGAGTTTAGCTTTCTAGTCCTTAAGATTGTTTGCACATCTAAGAGCCTGTTAAGACCTGAGATGTGAGGTCGACCTCTTTTCTATACAGATCTCTGCTGAGGCCAGGAACAGCCATATTTTCACCCAGTGCTGGGCAGAGGGTTGCAGACAAGGCACACTTAAATGCTGAGCTCTCATTTGCATATCAGGACCTATTTTCTAGATTTTTCTTCCTACATGATAATTTATGTAGGTTGAAAATAATTATTTATTCCTTCTGTTTATGGAAACTCAGCACCAAGGCTCTGCAAACACCGTTTCTTTACATCCATAGAAGGATGTAAGAGCCAGTGCAGTAAGGAAAGTAAGAAAGCTTCCCCTGCTCGTACTTGGTAGTGAATTCGCATTCTGATTATGGCTCCAGCCAAAATCCTGCTTTCATTCACAACTACAATTATTTTCTATTTGCTATTCTCCTTCCTTCTTTTTTATTTTTCCCAAAAGTCAGACCTCCTGTTCATTCTTTCTTTGAACAGAGAAAAGCGTAGCTGAAGCTTCCTTTTTCCTTACATCTCTTCTATTACTTTTTTTCCTAACATATCTTCTGTTGCTTTATACCCACTCTGTAAAGCACCTGGTACATCAGCAGATATTTCCATCTTATGGAGGAAAGAATCCTTAAAACTAATATCAGAAAATTGCTAGTGTCAATGAGCCATGAGATCACTCTCAAAAATGTATCAGCAATATACATGGATGTTGCAGCTAAAACATAATGCCCTAGAGCTTCTGCTTGTTCTAAGAATCTTAACCTTCCCTCTACTGTGTGGAAATCTTACTAAGCCACCATCTGCCACATACAGTTTCATTTCTGACTTCTCTAAGTGGAAATTTGGAAAAAAACATCAGGAATTAAGTAAGTTCCTTCTTATGCTCAGTGAAAGCATAAAAGCCAAAGTAAAGCAATAGAACTATGAGTAAGATAAGATTAAAATTGCTTTAGCAACCTTTTTCTCAAGGGTGAAGGTAAGTTGAGAGGAAAAGAAGCTGTGTCAATCCATTTTTGCATGCACCCTGCCCTTATTTATACATAATCTGAATTTCTGGGGGGCTAGAGAAGTGTGCTGTTAAGAACACAGAAGTAGGGTCAGCATAAAATACATAGGGCACCATTAAGATTCAAGCAGCCTCTGCTTCCTGATGTTCTGTATCTCCAATCTATACCAATACAATTCCTGTTTGCATTCCAAAGCATAATCCTACTCTTTTTACACATGAATTATGATGGGGTGAGTTATTATTACAGAAATGACTGAGGCTTCCAGGAATATGTCTTAAAAAATCATAGTAACTGTATTATGGTACGCACATAATACCATGCTATTCAGTGATAGACCATAATGCTCATTCCAAATGATTATGGTCTATCATATCAATTGAGCCTTAAAGCCTTGGGAATGAAGAGACCACAGTGGTTTCCCTGGAGCCAGTCTGTAGTACTGCAAAATACCGCTGTTACATGAAGACAGCTTCAGGCCAGATATTCATAATTGCTGAAACTGTTTTGGAAAGAAAGCACTGAAAAAATATAGTAAGCATCCTTGTGAAAGAAAAGCTGCATGTTTTTATATAAACACATCACTGTAATAGCCTGCCTCATGGAATAAAGTGATTTCAGACTCATAAAATCCAAATTATATTTGCTGCACTGTTTCTTTTGCATAGGTATCCAAATAATACTTGAATGCAGTTTCCCTTGCAAGACAAAAATTTGGGGCCCAATTTTGATGTTTGGCAGTATATCATGGCACAGCTTTATAAAGTGTTGTAAGTGCTTGCCTATCCTAAGGGATGAGGATAGCCTAAATTTTGCAAGGCAAAAGTGCTCAGCAAGCAATCATTACAAAAGTGAGTTTGGCAATTATACTTTAAAAACAGAAATGTGATGAGGAAATGTGATGATTGATCACTCTACACTCTACCCAGATGTTTGGATCAGTAAAATCAAGTCTTGAAATTAATTGATTTTTCTCATGGAACTCACAACAACAATACTCCATTGCTACAATATAGCAAAGATTAACGTACAAGTTTTTAGCTTGAACACAGCTGTACATGTGTGTTAATATGTTCATTCCTGAAACTTAAATTCACTTTGACTGTTGATCCATCAAGTGACAGAACACACAGAATTTAAGACTTATTTTTCTGTAGGAAAGTAGTAATTGTTACACTTCAACTGCTCATTAAGCAAATGTTATGTACCACTGCATCCTAGCACTTCAAGATTCCTTCTATTTCCTAACAAGTTGTCCATATTCCTGGTGACTACAGTCCTTATGACTGTGCCAGGAGCATGCCTTGCAATGAGGCACCCTGGCTAGGCTTTGTTTTCAAAGAAAATTATTTCCTCATTTGTCAGCCATATGCATCAATTTTCAGTTTACAAAATGGGTGGAGACCCCCAAGAAGATGAGATGGGCATCTCAGGAGGGTCTCCTAATGAGCACTGTTTGCAAATAAATAAATAACCCTGGAGCTCAGAGGTTTGCTTTGCAGATACTCGAGTGCACACACACATGCTCATAGCTCGTCCTTCCATTAAAGGCTTTCATTTTTCTCCATCATTTCTCAGGGAGTGTGGTATATCAGTTCCTACCCAGGCTTTCCCCCCACTAAATCATGAGAAATAGTTTTCTTTCAACCTTCAGGAACCTCACAATGACCCCTTCCTTTATTTTTTTAGTAGGTTTAGTAGTTTTTTAATGGGGTTTTCACTGTTCACAACCAAAAATAAGCGATGAGAAGGAAATCAAAGAAAGGCAATATCCACAATTGAAAAACACAGCTTTTACTGTCATTACAAAACAACACAAAACCTGTCAGTATGCTCATATTCAACATGTTCGTTTGAGCCCATTTTCCTAAACTTGGTTTTTCCATAGCTACATATTTTACCTAGAAAAATGGCAATAAGCTCCAAAGTTCCCCAGAGTAAATCCCCACACACACCTGCTGCTCTCTTTCCACACAGCCTGTGAAACTTGGTCACCACAGGCCCATCACAGCCCCATGCCTCTGCGGCTAGGTGGAGCTTTTCTCTTCCCGAGCTTCACTGAAGTGCTGGATTCTGAGCTAACACTGTCTGACAGCCGACTAGACTATGAATAAGGATCTATAATGGAAAATACTGCTCATTTGTCACAGCGCAATCATTTCAGGGTGCCTAAAGAGGCCAGCAAGCACCAGGCTTAAAAAAAATCCAAAGAAAGAAACTTTTACCTTGAACACAAGCACAGTGCGAGATTCCTACCAAAGAGTACTGTGGAGCCTAAAAGCACTAACTGGATCCTCGAAAGAAATGCTTCAATCTTCCTGAATCTATCCACGGCTGCTAAAATCTATTCTTTCTTGGATGGGGAAATCTCCAAACTCCTGCTCATCAGAAGTGGGGAGGATAAACTGTGGAAATAATCACGTAGAAGAATACTCAAGAACTTAGTTTCTCTAGTGCAGCAGATGCTTCTGTCATCAGTGGTGGTGAGAGATACGTGTTCTATGTTATTTTTAATCCTTTCATTACCAGCAAAATCCCAAAAATTTTAAATCAAGTTATGGCTGGTAAGTAGAGGCACAGCTTCAGTTACTTAGCTTTTAAGTCCTTCAATAGAATGTACTAAACTTCAGTTCCCAAACCCCTAAAAACCCCCACATAATAGTAATCTTCAACAGAACAATTTATCAACAACAGTTTAAGAAGTTTATTTATATACGCATATGGGTTTTTGCAAAGATTTTAGAACCAATATGTTCTTTTTCTTAGTATTAGCTAATACTTTACTAAGTCTATTAGACTAATAACTTACAGGGATCTCTGATGAAAAAAAAAACAGCATCAAACAAAAAAGTCTGTGAAAATTTTCATCACAAATCTTTTTTTTCTGATTGCATTTCTCGGTCCAGTAAAAATTTTTGCACTGGCTAACTTACCATAATTCCTGTCTTCATTTTCATACTTTGGTTTTCTACTTGTCATGTGATTCCCATTTTCTGAAATATGATTAATGTGTGAAACGTATTGCTTTCACACTACATCATACATCATTTGAACCACAAAAATACAAAAAGATCGCTGACCAAATCTCAGACAGACACTACAGCCAATCAGACTCTCTCTACCTTGGAGGTGAGCCCAAACCAAAATATCAGCTTCAGACAATATGAGACTTTTGGAAATTTGCAATGCAAAGTTAAACACCAGCATTTAAACTCACTTCTAATTATAACAGCCGGGACTCATGATGCAAATGCATTGTATATCCTGAATCTACATCGTGTGAATCAATGGCAAAAGTCCCACAGACTCCCACAAGGTCCAGCATCATCTTCAGAATGAAATCAACAAAAATAGTAACATATTTGTGCTTGTTTTCATTTATGTGAAAACCTGCAAATCCTTTCTGTTCCTTGCAAAGTAAAAGACTTTTAATATATAATCAATCCTACAGTTCTTAATCCACAAACAGTAGCAATGTTAAAAACCTGCAGCTTCCTTTTATTGCAATAACATTTTCCTTCTACATTTCAATTTCTGTATGAGGTTTGTTTCACTTCTGGGCTCTCAAAGATGCCTTGGCATTTGATATCACAAGCAAGTCCCCTAAGAAGCTGGACCGGTATGAGCACTCTTAAAGCCACACAGTCATCCCACAGTGATTTTGTCAGTCGGCTGTAGCTACATGTAGGGAAAGTAGAAAGTCTTCTGAGCTCAGGGGAAGTCTGATATATGTGGTTGTTAACTCTCAGTGCCCACCTTTATTTCAATCCATACCCTAATGTCTGGGCCATGAGTCTATCATACCACTGAATTCCCATTCTCTTTCCTGCCTTCTCAGTCTTTACAGTATCCCCCAAATAAGTAGATTTTACCTATCCTTTTAAGAAGCTCACGGTGTATATGGAAAATCTACATAATTTTCCAGTACTAAAATGTCCCAGCACACAAGCCAAGAAATGTACATCTTGAAGCCTTAAAGGATTAAATCTGTTCTGACAGTTACTGTAAATACAAAGGAATTGCACAAAATTTATAACCACAGTGCAGTTTAACAAGCCATTAAGTTAAGATCATGTTCTCCCCTTTCAGTTCAGACTGTGTGATCCTTTTAAGAGGGATAAATGAGTTGCAAAAATCATGTAGGAAAATTAAGATTGTTCACAAACCAAGTGGTAAGCATGGCACTACTAACTGTCCGTAATGCATCTTCAGTGTTTCCTAATGCACATATGCCTTCTTGGACTTCCAAAGGTATGGACTTTGTAAAGTGACTAAACTGAGTGAGAAGAAGTCTAGAACCATGAACACTGACTTCATAGATGACTGCTGGAAATTGGGTTGTAGGGTTTGTAAAATATTGATGGAAAATTTTTGTACTTGAAGTTTGAGTCTTCATCAAATTCCATTAGCTTTGCTAATTATTATCACATTCTGGATGTTGAGGTTAGGGAAAACATATTTGACCTAAAATTCATATGTGTGAATTCTGTAAGAAACTGCAAAAGAGAAAGTTGAGCCCTTAAACAGCACATAGAAATCAGGTTTAATTGAGCAGAAAATAACAATATAGTAGATCAGAGCTTTACAGCCTAGAGTGTGGAAAATCACCTCTTCCCATTGGCAAAACTGGAGTTCTGTAAAGGTAGAACATCTCCATATGCAGTGGTTTAAAATTCATCTTCTGTAAATCCACTGAGTGTCCAGCGTTACACCAATAACCATGTTGGAAGAGGTCAAAACCAAAGATGCTGTGAGAGAATGAGACTTAGTGTTGAAACCAAATTAGTGGCTGATTTTCCACGGGGAAAATCCATTTTGGCATGTGTTATTGTAATAGGCAGTCATGTCAACAGTGAATTTATGGCAAATTTTAAAGACATCTAACATACTTGCCAAGTATTGAAGCACAGGGTTTTGCAGCTAAACTCAAGATATAATTTTTTTGGCAAAAACATTTGGAAAAAATTCTACGTAGTTCTAACAGTTTCTTTCAGCATTTTCTGATTAGCCTTTTTTTAACCTTTTGCTGTTGAATATTGTTCTAATTCCAGCAATAGCCTAAATTTTTTTCACAGGTTTTTTGAAGGGAAAAACCAGAAGGTTTTCTTACAAACTCCATATATTTGTTTAAAAAGAAAACAAATCGAAAAAGATATGGACACAGCAATGAGATTTAAAAAATACAGTCAAAATTCAATCATTTTCACATCTCAGTCTATAGCAAGATTATCGCTTAGGGGCTTAGTTCATCCCCACTCAGATGTTAATGCCTGGCCAGAAGTATAGCAGTGGTGCTAAGCAATTTTAATCGGGATTACTCAATCTTTAGCATTATACACATAGTGAAGAAATTTTCTTTAAAAGACACAATATTTAAAAAGTATACTTAGGTTTAGAAAATTGAGTTGCTTTGGTACTTTTAAGTACTCATTTTTGCAAAGGTACAATCCATCTTAATACAGGTTGAGAATATTCCACTCCTTCCAGGTACATAACAGCAGAGGGAAAAAAACCCAAAAACTATACCCAAAACCAACAAAACAAGCAAACAAAACTAAATGAACCCAAAACACAACAAAACACTTCAGCCATTACATCAAATTTCTGAAGTTGAAAGGAAAAAGGGAAACATTGCAGAATCAGGAAGTTGAAAGTGCAGTTTTAAATTTGCCGCCCAGTGCTACATCTAATAAAATAGCTTTTGGTTTTAGATCATTCTAAAAGTCAATACCAATTCAGGCAGGGTAGAATTGCTTTTAAAACTCTGCATACTGTTAATTTAATTTTAAAAACACTAGCAAATAACAACTACTTCTAATTCAGCTTTAATGGCTAGACTAGACAACTTTTAACTATTTTTCCAACCCTGTCAATCATTTTTTCCAGGACTTTGTGGGTTGCTTTGTTGATATCAATGGACTTTTTCACCATAGGCAGAGGTTCCTGTGTGGCATTTTCATGGAATGGCTTTGTGAATTGCTCTAATACGACATTTCTGTGGGGAACACACAAGAAAATTCCCATTAACATGTGAAAGGGACATTTCACAATCAGTTGAAGAAGTTCATTCAAATGCTCCAAAAAACATACCATTTGGCCAACCTTTGGTACTTATTCCCATTTCAACACTGCTAGAAAGGCACAAGCTACTCAAGGTAGAATAAGCCTTTGCCAAGATCCCTGCAAGAGGATGAAATGGCATTTTAATTTCCTTGGTTGTCTTTCTAGGGACATAAATTTGGGGTGGAAAAAGAGCAATGAGTTTGAGGCACAAGTATTAGCCCTTTGTCTTCTTCCTCTTGGGACATCAAAGCTGCACAAATATCTCTGGGTCTAAATTCTCCTTTCAGGCAACTTGTTTAAACTAGTCTAATGTCTGTAAGAAAACCTGTTCCGCATCACGTGGGTCATACCCATCTGAGGTAAATGGGAGGGGCAATTTACTCCTCAGCCCTGCCTTCCCTCTCTTTTCTCTCTTTTTCCCAGGTTCTGCATGTAGCTGCCATTGAGCTCTCCTGGCCCAGAGATGCCTTGTTGCTCACATCTGTGATTTTGTGCAGCAGCTCTGGAGGCATGGAGGTTACCCAAAGGTTGTCTGTGGGTGCAGGTTATGTGATGACTTCTTTACAGCTGTGGGCCCTTTAGATAAGGGGGAGTTATCTGAAAGCTGGATCATTTGCAATGTCTGATCCACAGCCTGGTGAAGTCAAGGACCTTTGGTTTCCTATCTGACAGCTGTAACTCTCCAAAATACTTTATCTGTTAGTTCAGTTTAGTTCATGCCAATGCTGCATCTTTGATGCATGCCTAGTGGCAGTCTCCAGGTCAGAAAACATGGGATTTGGGAATAAAAGCCATGACTGTACAAGGGATATGAGCATAGGAAAAAAAAAAAAAAAAAAAAAAAAAAAAAAAAGTGGTCCCTGCTCCACTTGCTTCCTTGTTTCTTTTTCAGAGCCTATGAAGTGCTCCACTAGCGAGGGCAGTGGCAGAGCAGAGGCAACCCCTTGGTGCAGCCCTGCACACCAGGGTAAGCGCCATTGAAAGGAGTCTTAAAACCTGTACTGAGCTCTTTGACATCTGCCAAGGACTAAGTGAGCAACCAGGTCAGAATCTGAGAAGCAGAAGCCTTCAAGTCCCTTAATTTAGCTTCTAGCTGCTCTAAAAGTCACAGGAGGAGGAGTCTCCTTCTCAAAGGGAAAATATCATTACTAATCAGCCTCCAAAATAATGTTGTTTCCTCTTTCTTGTGAAGGCCAACTCAGACGCCTGGTTGAGTTCTCTTCCCTTCAGCTTAGATTTCTAAAGAAAACAAGGGAACTCTCTTTGAACAATGAAGGTAAGCATCGACACGGTTGTCATTTAATCAGTACGACTGGAAAGAGGCATTCCAGCTGTAGTTTAGATGGATAAATAAATATAGAGGGAAACAGAAAGAACAACCAAGTTGGTTGGTTCTGCCTGGACCTAGACTCATCCTTGACAACCATCTCCACCAGCCTAGGGATGGATGGGGGTGCTTCATGCAGGGCTGCTGTGAGATCCCACGAAGTGCTTTCTCACACAGACTGGTGTGGCATTAGTCAGTCATCTGACAATCCATTTGCAAAGGAGCACTTTCCCTCCCTCCATCCCTCCCTCCCTTCCTCTCTCTCTGCCTTCTCACCCCAAGGACCTCCTGCAGCGCTGGAACAAGCCATCACTGGTCACCTCTATGCATAGTCTGAAGGCCCCTCACCATCTGGACCACCTAGGAGAAAATGTTTTCTTAAAGAGGGGAAGATTAAGGAACTGGGATTTACACCTCTGTCCCCAAGGTAATTACCAGATGGCAAATGGCTTGTTTTCACTTGATGAATCAGAGCGACTGAACCAGGCCTACCAAAGTGGCTTGGATTTCATTTCCAACCAATCCTTTTGCTTTTCAGGATGAAGAGGTTTTTTTCTCACCCTTTAGATAATGATTTTAAGGTAAAGCTAACATTAAAGCAAAATCCTGCCATTAGAGGGGTGGATTTCAGTGTGCTGGGAATTCAGCCATACCGTTTCTCACAACATCTTAACCCTTTGCTTGCCACTGCTGGGTCCTGCCAAGAGCTTATGGCAAGAGTTTACTCACCTGAGTAAGCAAAACAAAATAAAGCCATGTCCCCCAGGGGTTCAGAAAGAGACTATAAATTTGAGGACTGTCAGCAGCCTTTTGCTTCAAGCATTCTACTCTGGTAAAAAAGATGAAATTAAAGCCATTGCCTTTTGAGGAATTAAATCTTTGCCTTTTATTTTCACCTTTTCAAAAACAGCTGTGGAAATAAGCAGTACTGGAACTGAGTACTAACAATACAAAAAGTAATAGAACAAACATATCCAATGGAAATTTATAGTCTGTCTTTTGCTTTGTTTTGTTTCCTTCAAAAAATAGAGAGCAAGAAATTTAAACAAACCTAAAATGAATGCTCTATTTAAGGTCTTCTTGAAATATATGCTCCCACTCCTGAATCAAAGTAATATGACATTTAAGTGTCATCTTCAAAACACTAAAGACAATTAAACTACAAATCTAATGTCTTACTTGGCATTCATATTGTTCCTAAATCTTCTGCTGACTTTCTATATTATTAGCTGGAATAAAAAGCAATGTTTGCTTTGTTTGTTTGGATTTTTTTGATTTCTGTTCAAAGAGTTTTTTGAAATCAACAACAAATGCAGGCAATCAGCAAAAACAAGGCCAAGTAGGGACCCTTTTTAGTTTCACTTAGAAGAGTTTCCTTATGAATTTGCTGTAGCAATTATCCTACCCATTTACTCAATTTTCCTATGGCCTTTTCTCATTCACTGTCCTGCCTCATAACTATGGAAAAAGTGGATTATATTATGTTTTTGGTTTTTTTACTTTGCTCTGGTTTATAGGGCTCATTTTCTCTCTTTGATGGATTTTATTTCTGTCAATGGTTTAAGATGTTTCTGTTTTAATTTCAAGATTCCAGACTGCCTTCTTCCATGTGCCGGAAGGTTCGCCTTATCCTATCTTCTCCAAGGAGGTTTATGAATGAAAATACTGCCTTTTCTTTTACACCCATTTCCAAGCACAGCTCTGCCTATGGAATATTTTTAATCAACAGTAGTCTCTAAATCCAAGGACTAATTGAGAAAGACCTTTCTAATTGAGAAAGACCTTTTCAGTGCTGACCCAAAAATAAGCCTTTATTTTCATTGTATGGTCTAACATCCCACAGCTGTTTGTAGCAGAATAGAAGGAATGGAAAAGGCTTTAACAAGAGAATGACTTTACAGTGGTATAGGGTCCAGACAGCATCCACCAATCTATATGCATGTCTTTTGCTTGTAAAAGTTTAGGGTTAGGTAGACCAGCAAAAGGAGCCAATCCACCCAACCCTAAACCAGGCAAGACTAGGAGGACAAAATGGTGATTCCTTGTAAGGCGGGGCTCCCTGCTGGGGGAGGCAGAGAGTAAGACAAAGCCACTCAAGATAAGTAGAATCAAAGATGAGAAAAGAAATATCTGGGCTTGTGACAGGAAAAAAAAAATAAAGCACTGAGAAAAGAGTAAATAAATGACGAATAAATTATGCCTGGATAAGAGCAACCCAAAAAGCTGGTATCCGGGTTCAGCACAGCACAATACATTTCTCCTGCCTCTCCGAGCATAGTATGAATCAGCCTCTAGAGGTGATAATGGGACTGGAAAGTTGGACTGAGCATCTACTATTTCGGTGACAAAGTTTACATGAGATTTATCTTACCCCCTATGCAAATGAACTGCAAATTGTAGTTCTAGCTTGCATCTTTATTAAGCTGTGACTTTTTACACTTGCCAGTCAGCTGCTGGATTGATGCAAACTAGATAACTCCCCTATTCCTTTTACCTCCTCAAGAGACCAATGTAAAAGGGTATTACAGTGATAGTTTAATCTTAACCATCACAAGACAAGTGGGCAGCACAATACTAGTTATGCTGATCTGTAAGTAGAACACAGATCATATGCTATTATTGATGGACTTCTGATTTAGGTACACGTTTGATTATACCAGACTGCTCATCCCATGTGGGAATCTCCTGGCAACAGAAATTGTTCCAGGTTTGTTTGACATAAAATGTGGTATTCCACCTAGTTTCATTTAGTACCACATAATACTGGGACTGAGGAAATCAAAAAAGAGCCTGTCCCATGCTCCACAGATTGCAAATGTCTGCTTCTTAGGCATCAAAAGCTACATTTAAACAAACAAAAACAATACACAAAGGCTGTTTTCTGGCATTGCATGCAGTAGCATAACACAGTTTGCATCCATATGGCTTCACTGTTCTTTCCCCCCTGTAACACC